>JAIGNY010004479.1:102500-182500 GCA_020152595.1 Chiridota heheva
GCTTTAGATGTCAAAATGATTTGAAGTATAATGGCAGAATGGTATCTTAACGTTAAACGTTACAAATGCAAGCTCTGGAAGTAGTATATACCATGGACATGCTAACAGCTAATATCTATTAAACTCACGTGGGACGGTGGGAACCTATACAGGTGGAAGTTGCTTTCGGAAGTAATCAGTGACACAGCTATGAAGATAACACAGAGCTCAACGTTTTATTTTGTGCTCTACATTCAAAGTCTAATCGTGAATATTTGGTAATTATCAAGATGTGTGTTTTTTTAAAATTAAATCTAAAAAGAAAATTGATATAATTTCTAACAATGTTAATATAGATCATTTCCCCAATGTTGTTTGTTGGAATCATGTTAAGAAAAAAACGAAAAACAAAACAAAAAACAGTCGACTTGTAAGGGTTCTATGTCAAAACAAAAAAGAGCTACATTGTGTGGAAGCGTATACAAGTCGGTTGTGATTATGGGTTTAATATTCTACTCGCTACATATTAAATAGTAAGCCATATGCATTACTATAAAATAATTTGTTTGATCAAATAATGACTTAAGACAAAATATTTGTAGTAAAATTTTGTCTCCAATTGTGAATATCTGGGAGATTGGGGGTCATAGTGAAATCGATGGACGCGTTAGGGTAAAAAATGGTCATCGGGTTAAAATGCCGGTCTGCAGATAAGCTGCCATTTTTCAAACCAAAATTGAACGAAAAACAGCAAAATTTAACAAAAATAAAACATGATTAATTTAATCAAAACAACGTTGCTTCCTGACACTTTAAGATTATACATCTGTATACATATCTGCATATACACCAGCGGTAACTTGAAAAAATAGATAATACTCAATTTGACTTCGATTTATTATTTTCTTTCATTGCTAGCCAGACAATAGGGCCTATACTATGTGTTCTTGTAGATTAGGCTAGGAAAGTCCCCTTCTTATATTTTCTTCGTCAGCTTAAATCCCTAGAAAAGGCGTTCCTGAAGTTTCCTTGAAATTTCATGGCTGTTGTTTGTAGGGGGATAATAAGTCAATGGTCTAATAGCAAGCCGTTTCTTTACCGTTCAGCTGATTGTGTCGCATTGACGGTTATATAACTCACATAATGAAACAACTGAACAATATAGCCATGCAAGGTGCAGTGGTCTGGTTTGATAATGGTATGTCGGAATGTGAACACTGGTCTTGCAGGGATTTATCTAAACAGATAAGTAACAGATTCCTGAAGTCCAGAGAAATTTATGAAGAATGACGTAATATGAAGTTGAGTAGAAACCGCAAATTAAGTGGGCACAAGGTCCCCTTGCCCAGGGAGGCCCTCCTATACTATACTTTAGCTGCTAAAACTCGTTGATGATTGCTTGAAAAACATAGATACCGGAAATGTTAATGCTATTGTTTTAAATGATTTACGCAAAGCTTTAGATACTATCAATCATTCAATTTTGCTTTGTTTATTCTTTGTTCTGAGTTATTTACGTCTATTGTTAAGAACAATTATAACATTAGAGGTATAAGTGTAATAAAATGAAAATATTGCAATATGCGGATAATACGTTCTAATTAGTGATGGCTCAATTCAATCTTTAGGTGAAATTAATATTGTAATCTCTATGTTTCGTGTGCCTCAGGTTAAAATATTAATGTTAATAAATGTTTTCTTTTCCCACTTGGTCACACTCAAAATAGTATCCCAGAGTATTTTTGCAAATTTAGGTTACAAAGTCACTTTCGGCCCAATTCGTCATCTGGGTATCTCCTTTACAAATTACGAGGATGATATTTTAATTTGAAGTATTTACCAAATTATCCAGGACTTAAGAATCTTCTTCAAGTCTAGTCTTCCCGAGACCTAACTCCAATGGGCAAAATTACATTAATCAAAAGTTTTGCGATTTCACAATTTGTTTATCTTTTTACCTTTATGATTTTATTTGGAACGGCAAACCGGATCAAATTAAACGCTCCGTTTTGAATAATGATACATGTAATGGTAGGCTCTGTATGATTGATATTGTCAACTTTATTAGGTCTTTAGTTCCTCTTGAGTAAAACTTTATTGTAGTGATAATGTTGTGCATTGGAAATCAATTTGTGATTTTTATTCATCTCCCTTTGGGGGTAGATTTATGTTTAGGTGCAATCTTAACAAAAATGATTTTTTTTTTTATATATTAAATAATTTTATCAAAGAAATGTGTGGGGCTTGGGCTGATTTCAATTTCTGCCAAACCTGTGAACTGTTATGGTAATCAAATAATTCTCAACAATCATTTCGTTACAATTGACAACCGTCATTTCTTCAATGTCAATTTGTTAGATAAAAATGCTATCTATGATACCGATGGTGAACCTGTTTCGTATTGTAATTTTGTTCGTAACTTTGGCATTACAAACCTGCCTTTCACTGTATATTTTGGCATTTTATCAGCTATTCCATATCATTGGCGTTTTAACTTGGGGGCTCTTGATTCTTTTTCTTGTAATTCTGTACGTTTTACTCAATGTATGTCCGCCTCCAAAATTACTCCAAGTTGTTTACAAGGGCTTGATGCATCAGTATTCCGTAACACCATCTGCGAGAAAGCACTGGTTTTACAATGATGCATACAAAACATTAATTGAAATTCCGTCTTTTCTTTGCCTTTTTGTGCTGTTATAAATACAAAGTTACAGTACTTTCAGAATCGCTTTATGCACAGAATTTTGGGAGTCAACACTTATTTAAACAGGCCAAAAATTACTGACAGCCCTCTCTGTTCTTTTTGCGGTATTCATAATGAAAACTAAGAGCATCTGTTCTGGGACTGTCGGTCTGTCGGTATCATGTCACTATTTTTTGGAATGATATAGTTACCTTATGTTTACATCATGTTTTTGATTTATCACTAAGAACTTTTTGTGTCGGTTATTTAGATGACTTGAGGCATCCCATCAACTTCTTTATTTTAAATGCTTAACATATTTTTTCTTGCAAAGTCGGCAATACTTTACCTAATAAGATAGTTTTTTTTCTATAAATTTTAATTTGATATTCAGCTTAAATCTTACATTTTAGAGAAGAACTCTCAAAATTAGCAACTGGATATTTGAAAACAAATTCTTCTTTACATGCTTTACATAAGTATTTTTTTGTATTCTGTACAGTACAGTTACAACTTCTTTCAAGTCCCTCTTCATGTCTGTTCGCATGACTTGCTAATATCAGTCTCTTATAAAACCCTGATTTCTTGTTTTGTCACGTGCAAATCTCATTTCATTTTCTGTACTATTGGACATTTTTTGTGTCATGTTATTTGTTTGTTCTACTGTGATACACATAGCGTGAAATGAAATAAATGGAGGAAAAAAAATCATTAAAATTTGCTTGAAAGGCTCAGTTGTTGGGTGTACGGCAAATGTTATCTCCTGGTTTAAATCATATCTTGGAAATCCACAAGAAAAAGCGTCTTGCAAGAATAGTATTTCGTCATCAAGGAGTATTGTCATAGGTATCCCACAAGGCAGTATACTAGGCCCACTATTATCACATGATCAGTGGCGTAGCCAGGATTTTCATAATGGGGAGGGGGGGGGGGGAATTGAATTGAACCGACACGATATTTAGTGGCATAGTGGAGGTAACACCGAAGGTATCACTTCGAGCGCAAAACGCTCGACATTTTGGCATGGGATCCAGGGGCCCGCGTAAGGGCCCAGGTGGGGTCCAGGGGGCAAAACCCCCGAAAACTCTCGCAAAATTGACATTTCAAGGGTAAAAATGTATGTCACAACGCATAGTAAGAAGGTGTATTATATAAGTCAAAATTAATGTCAAAGAGAGCTACTATACACCATATACAAAGCGCAAAGCGCTCGACTTGTCAGCGTGGGATCCATGGGTCCGCTTAAATGCCCTTTTAAAATCTAAAAACATATTAAGCACCTGGAATATCAAAGTTTGTTGAAGCGACGGCACCAATCTGAACCGACGGATTAAAATCTGAACCGACGGATCGAAATAATAGGAAAAGGTGGAAGGGGGAGGGAGTGGGGGATCGTTCCACTCGCCCCCTTTTGGAATTGGGTGCCGTTACCTCAGAAGTTTTTTCATAATGATTGTATAATGATATATAAATGAATTAGCACCAAACTATATCTTTGTAAATGTTTTAAACATTCCGATTCAGCTGTTCGGTCGACACGACAAACCGAGGGATGATTGCTCAGACTTCCATATTGTAAAACCGATACATGTAAAAATCTTTCGTATTTAGAGGAAGTAAATCATGAAACAATTTAGATTATAGTGTATTTGTTCAACCTCCGCATTACCACGATGTCTTGCCTTTAATGATTTAAATGGTGCTACTAAGAAAACTCAGCTTCCTAACATGAAAACAAAATCTGTCCGGCTCCATACGTGCATACAACGACAAATGAAAGGAAACTTGAGGCTCTACCGGCATGCTAGCCTACCTTCTACCTCTTAAGTTTACTTCTTATTGTTGGGTCGCTAAGACTTCCAAATTGTTAAAGATACACGGACAAGTAACAACAATACAAGCTTAATTGGAAGGTATGTCATAAACTAAGAAAATATTCAAAACAAAATCGGATACAAATTTACTTAGGTGGACCCATTACCACTGAACCCCAAGCACTGCCCAAGCCTTCGTCTACAGCAAAAATCATTGTCCATTTCAGCCCACACAATATTGTTTTTGTTTCGCCGCCGCTCACATTCAAAATTCTTGAAACTTTGTTAGCCGTATCTCTGAAACTACAGGTGCTCTCGACATCATTTCAAGGATACACTTATTCTATTCTCGATTATGTTTTCAGCTTTTTGTAGAAAATAAAATTGCTACCTGTCCATAAACTTTTACGCCCTCCTATCCCCTAATTACAAAGCATAATCGTGGCTTAAGGAACAACCAGGCTGGATTCGTCAAGCGAGAAGCTGCGCCCAACAGAAGCTGCGCCCTACACTCTTAGAAGGATCGTGGATGGATTTCAAGATTACCAGTTTCCTCTTACAGTCTTATTCATAGACTTCAAGAAAGCCTTTGATTCCATAAAAGGTTATGTTTCATGTGCTACAACATTATGGAATACCAGAAGTTGTGGTCAACGCCATAAGCGCACTCTACAACAACTCAAAAAGTGCAGTAATGGTATATGGCAACATATCTGATTCTTTTAATGTCTCCACCGGAGTTCTACAGGGTGATGCTCTGGCTCCATTCCTATTCATAGTGTTAGTAGACTTTCTACTAAAGAAGGCCACCTCAGATCTTGACTCTGGAGTTGAAACACATCCTCGTCTCTCCAGTCATTATCCAGTTAAAACGTTAAACAACTTGGATTTTGCTGATGGCATTGTTCTGTTGGAATCCACTATTCCCCGGCCACTGGCCCAGCTGACAAGAACTGCAGCTGCAGCAGAAGATCTTGGCCTCATGATAAGTGTATCCAAGACTGAGTATATGACTGTTAACTGCCATCCCCATCCAACACTTCAAGTATACGATAAACCCATCAACCATGTTTCAGATTTCAAATATCTTGATTCCAAAATGGCATCTGTTGCAAGCGACCTAAAAAAGGCGATGGGTGCGCTTTCTGAAAACTGAAAGTTCTGTGGAGAAGTCCCCAACTATCCATCTCTGCAAAAGTAAAATTATTCTACACTATCTGTGTGACTATCCACCTCTATGGCTGTGAATCCTGGGTGTTGTTCCAGGACATGCATGGAGTGCAAAATCAACGCTTTTGCTATCTCCTGCTTTTGGATTATGCTAAATAACAAACAGAGAGATCGTGTCTCAAATGCCAGCATATATGACTTGACCAACACTGAGCCTGTTATCCACTGTGTAAGGAATCGCCAACTGAGATTCTTGGGACACATCCTTCGTCTCCCTGAGGAGGAGCCTGCTAGAAGATATGCTCTCTATATTCCAACTTCTGGAAGAAGAGACCGGGACGTCCATGCACCTTTTATGTTGACTACATTCAACATATGTTAGGGTATGATAAAGACATCCAAGCAGAACAGATAGCCACACTTGATTGCTGTGCATGGGGAAATCTTGTGGTCGCCTCTCCGCAGCCGAAGGATGATGAATTGTGGCTGCTTTCCAAATGAAAAGCAGTGAAGTAAAGTAAGCAAAGAGAAATATTGTCAATTAGCCTACTTCGCTTTTTGGTCTCTTCCTGCGGGTTCCACCTCCTGTGCCATTCTTACCATTTCGGTGTCTGCCTATCTGGATGTTAATGTTAACCATGTTAGCAGAACAGTGTCTAAACGGTCACAATAGCACATCCAAGTTTTTATGTTATGACAAATTAAAACAAAATTGTAAAACTTGCAGCCTGTGTAAACTGATATCGTATGAACAGGAAACAGCCGAAAGTCTTTAAGTTCAAATATCAAAGATTCAAATTGCGTTCACCTGCTAAACCTGGGTAAAGGTTATAACACATTTCCTGTTCACTGTAGCCACATTTTCCCATTCAAAATATTTTTTGGGAAGGACCGAAAACCTGTAAGTTAACATAAGCAATTTTCTAGTTGTCTAATTAGAAGGTCACAAAATGTTGTGCAATTTATGCTAATTAGGTATCTAAGTTGTAAAATGGTCAATTTCTAACCAATTTTGATGAGATTTGCTTTTTGCATGAATGAGTATATTTGAAGCATTTAAGCCCACATTGTTTCTACTTGTTCTTACACCCTTAAACCTCAGATGTTAAGTAAGCTTGAACATTTCAAAATTATGCTTGTTGACATACCGGCTTTATGTACACTAAAGGTGCATTCCAGATACCAGCACATACTCAAAGTAATATTACTAGTTAGTATATAATCTATTAAATGATGTATGTTGTCATGACGACATAGTGAATGACCTTTTTGAACGTGCCGAACCACAGACATATTGGCTAGAAATCATCAGTGGCTAGATAGTTTCTGCAAAATATGGCAGATTTTCTTTAAAGTTTGGTTCGAAAAATCTTTTTACGTTTTGGACCAAATTGAACGATAGAAGGTACCATTTTGCTCATCCATCAAATTATCCTGAACTTCAGAAGTTTTTCAAAGAGGAAAATCCCCCCAAGCCTGGGGGAAAATTATATTTTCTCTGTTAGCCTTTAGTGGCATGAAGTGCACTTTCGTCCACAGGATTTTTTTTAAAGAGTAAATGCTGTCTAAACGTGTTCATAAGCCTCAAGTAGTCTGGTAGTACAGAGAAAATAAAGATTTCGTTCAAGCTTTGCAATAATAAATACAGAAGTTAACTTGCTAATGACTGCTGCCAACCTTCACTTTGCAGCCACAAGTTGCTCTTTACTTGAATGTTAAAATATAAAGTTTGCTTTATCAGTGGCACATCTATAAGGAAGAGGGAAATTTGCATTAAAAACAAAATTCAACGTAGCAAGCCTTGAAAAAACATGAGTGTGTTGGAAGGAGGGAGGTTGGGGGAAAGGAGGGGATAGGGAAGGGGATGATTAACCATTACTTTTAATGCCAATGTCCCAAAACATGTGGGTCCAAGGAAGTTTGAAAACAACATTTTTCAGTGAGAGGGGTTTTTAGCCCCATTTCTTCCACCTGCTGACCCCTTGTATTATCAGAATAAATGAATGTTCGTTGCATGTGTTCAACACCTCCATCTCCCCTACATTTAACTTGTTATTCCTTAAATGTCACTAGTTGAGTATATAACACCTCCAGCAGAGTCGGACTGGAATGCCTTCAATGACTCAATCTTTGGTGACATCAAATAGCTTTTTTAGAAGCGTAATGGGAGGGGTTTGTACCCCCATTTCTTCCACCAGTGGCACATCTATATGGAAGAGGAAAATTTGCATTTAAAACAAAATTAAAAGTAGTCAGCCTTAACAAAATATGTGTGTGTGTGTGTGTGTGTGTTGGAAGGAGGGAGGTTGGGGAAGGAGAGAGGGAAGGGGTGGGGGTGATCAACCATTACTTTTGATGCCAACATCCCAAAGCATGTGGGTCCAAGGAACTTTGAAAACAACATTTTTCAGTGAGAGGGGTTTTTAGCCCCATTTATTCCACCTGCTGACCCCTTGTATTATCAGAATAAATGAATGTTCGTTGCATGTGCTCAACACCTCCATCTCCCCTACATTTAACTTGATATTCCTTAAATGCCACTAGTTGAGTATATAACACCTCCAGCAGAGTCGGACTGGAATGCCTTCGATGACTCAATCTTTGGTGCCATCAAATAGCTGGAGAAGGCCCAGAGATGCTTAAGTATAGGGAGGCTTAGGGGGCCCTCAAAACAAGGGGTCTCTGACCTCCACTGCAGCCAACCCAAACATTAAATGATTGCATTATTTTCTTGATAATCTGTAAATAAAAACATAAGACTGCAATGAAAATTCCATATCCAAAATTTACAAAAATGTATTTTACATATTTCACTTCACCCACAACGTACAGTATTTCTTCTGCATAGATAAAATTGTAAAAGAAGAAAGAAAATTCCTTATCAATGGTGTATATTCTAACAATACTACAAATACTACCTTGGTACATCTAAGTAATATAAGGTTAGTAATGAGGTTATAAGGTGAGGCTGTAACTTCTTAATATTAACTTCTTAATACTCCACAAACAAAACTAGAAATATAATGCTCTGGGCAATCACATGAGAGAAACATGGGATTAGATAACAAACATATTAGTGTTGAAGTTTCAATGTTTATAAAGGACATGAAAATACTCTTTTGCATATCATATAAAGCATGGTTCTACTTGTTCATTGAAATAATTCAGTTTTATTTTACCCCATCCCTGATAAATATTACTTGGAACAAATTTTATTTGTCCCATAATAAGAATCTAACATTGAGTTGCACTCTGATGAAGGATAAATAAGTTCAGTGGTCAAGCATGTCCATCTTATATGAAAAAGGACTTAAAAAGAAACAACATGGTGAAAAAAAGCATTCAAAAATCTTATTCCATGAAGGAGATATTTCAGTTTAAGGTTTGGTTCCATTTCTGTAGCAACGACTGAAATCAGACTAGTTGTGATGTAACAGCCTCACATTCCTCAAAATCTTACTGTACTTTATTATTCAATTTGTTCACTATTTAAATTATTTTTCCTCAAACTTTCTTCAGGTGATATATTATAAATACCCTTCCTAATTTCAGTTTTACTACTTTTTGACATTATCCCATGGTTTTAAAAACACAAAATATGATAGGATACATAAACACTTTGAGGAATCTGAGGTTATGACATCACAACTAGTCTGATTTCCGTCCTTTCTACACAAATGATACCAAACTGTAAACTTTAATATCTCCTTAATGAAATAAGATATTGGAATACTTTCTTCACCACTTTTTGTTTCTTTTGAAGTCCTCTTTCATACAAGATATATATGTATCTGTGCATTCCACAGTGGTGTGCTAAATAATATGAATACAAACAAATAAAAAAAAATAAGTACAAGAAAAAATCAATATTCCTAGCTGATCAAACAAACACATGTAACATAACTAGAAGTAACAATAAGCTCTTTTCCCATTTGTATGAAAGTCAAAGACCTTGAAATGTTGATTTCTATTTGTTTAGTTGATATACCAGGAAATGTTAATCTTTAACAAGTTACTCATACAAATTCTGTTAATATGGAAGATTGATTACATTATGTCTTTTTATACATTTCTCTTACAAATATGGACTCAAGCATAGTTTTATCATTTCAGACAACAAAAAACAGATTACTGTTTCAAGAAATCATTCATCCTCAAATCAAGTCCAGAAATCACTTGTAATTCACCAGTTAACACTTTTCATACATTTCCCGACATTTGACAAATTGCTTACAAAACACAAGATGCATTCCCTTAATTTTGTTTCACATTTACTTAAACGAGATAATCCTGAAGTTTTCAGATGATCCCTTTGATATATGACAAACCAGCATTACAGATATCAACTAAAATAATAAAATAAAACTACACCTAAAAGGCTTACCATGGTAAGATATCAACATTCAAATTCTATGTCATATATTTTTGTCATGCTTAGATGTTCAGTATTTCGTTGAATTCTACTTTGACACCGACTTTGGTGTTAAAGTCTCCATTTTTCCACTTGAGATTATTTGAATTACAAGTCATATCCCTCTTATATTCAGCTGTATGTCTTTCGTACCCAATGTAGGGTACAAATTGAATGCTGTGGTGAGTTTATTATAAAAAAAAACCCATGAAGAATTACAATGTGTAATTTCATTTTTAATAAAATTGAAGAAATAAACAGATACATCCCTTTAAACTTGAGTTATGATCTTCACTATTCTTCCCCAAGTTCTGCAGCCGAACCTTACACCCTGATACCTCCCCAGCCTTACACCCTGATACCTCCCCAGCCTTACACCCTGATACCTCCCCAGCCTTACACCCTGATACCTCCCCAGCCTTACACCCTGATACCTCCCCAGCCTTACACCCTGATACCTCCCCAGCCTTACACCCTGATACCTCCCAAGCCTTACACCCTGATACCTCCCCAGCCTTACACCCTGATACCTCCCCAGCCTTACACCCTGATACCTCCCCAGCCTTACACCCTGATACCTCCCCAGCCTTACACCCTGATACCTCCCCAGCCTTACACCCTGATACCTCCCCAGCCTTACACCCTGATACCTCCCCAGCCTTACACCCTGATACCTCCCCAGCCTTACACCCTGATACCTCCCCAGCCTTACACCCTGATACCTCCCCAGCCTTACACCCTGATACCTCCCCAGCCTTACACCCTGATACCTCCCCAGCCTTACACCCTGATACCTCCCCAGCCTTACACCCTGATACCTCCCCAGCCTTACACCCTGATACCTCCCCAGCCTTACACCCTGATACCTCCCCAGCCTTACACCCTGATACCTCCCCAGCCTTACACCCTGATACCTCCCCAGCCTTACACCCTGATACCTCCCCAGCCTTACACCCTGATACCTCCCCAGCCTTACACGCTGATACCTCCCCAGCCTTACACCCTGATACCTCCCCAGCCTTACACCCTGATACCTCCCCAGCCTTACACCCTGATACCTCCCCAGCCTTACACCCTGATACCTCCCCAGCCTTACACCCTGATACCTCCCCAGCCTTACACCCTGATACCTCCCCAGCCTTACACCCTGATACCTCCCCAGCCTTACACCCTGATACCTCCCCAGCCTTACACCCTGATACCTCCCCAGCCTTACACCTTGATACCTCCCCAGCCTTACACCCTGATACCTCCCCAGCCTTACACCCTGATACCTCCCCAGCCTTACACCCTGATACCTTCCCAGCCTTACACGCTGATACCTCCCCAGCCTTACACCCTGATACCTCCCCAGCTTTACACCCTGATACCTCCCCAGCTTTACACCCTGATACCTTCCCAGCCTTACACCCTGATACCTCCCCAGCCTTACACCCTGATACCTCCCCAGCATTACACCCTGATACCTCCCCCTTACCTCCAGCATCGAAGGTTACTCCCTGTAACACTGTAATAACCCAAATTCTTGAATACCATATTCGACGTAATAAGCGCCCCTGCTCTAATAAGCACCCAACCAACAGTTTTTGCCTGATGATTTAATTCATTTAATTTAATTTGACAATCTAAAATAAGTTTTGTTACATTCTTTGCTTATTTTGCATCCGATGCTCATGATGTTCTTGTGGTGGTTATTGTGGGGCTAGTATAGAACCAGTTCACACAGCACTAAACATAGCCACGAAAAATGCACGCTTATCAGCAAGAAACTTCGGGCCTAAAAAGTGGTGCAATTTTATTTTATATAATCGCTTATTATGTCAAATACGGTACATTGTCCATCAATCTTGACACCGCAACACTTGTCTTGTTTTTCTTCATACAAGTCTTTCCACATCAATGCAATTATATAACACAAATATTGCCTCATTATTAAGATAAAAAAAAAAAAAAATTGTTCATGTGCCATGTCTTAAATTTAATATTTTTACATATTTCCAACCTCAGGGTTTCTACACTGAATAATAAGGACACTTATTTAATATTGCATTTAAGCAATTAAACAACATATTAAGAATGTCTACAAAGGTTTTCAGAACTAAAAGATTTCCTTTGCCAGAGGAGTCCAAGCTAATAGTAGATAGAACATACCAAAACAAAATGGCCAAACACCTACATAAAACTTGGTTCTAATTCAATAAATGTAAAATAGCGGACAGTAAACATGCATAATTTTGCAGGTATAAATTAATCTCCATAGGCGATATTATCAATTAAATCTCGCTCACATCATGTGTAATGCTTAATATGAAATCAATACTTAAATTTCATATTTTTTTTTTAAAGATGAAAATTGTTAAGTATATCCGTCTATACCGATACATCATTTAAGCTTTGCGAGTATGTAAATAAGAAATGTCCACATCTGTAGTAAACATCCATGTAAAAAATTGGGTCTTTACATTAAGTAGCCCATCAAATGAATAAATCATTATTGATCTTGGAATTCTCTCCAATAACATATTAGTCATACTACTTGAAGTTCAGACATGGTATCAAGACCATTCTAGACAGTCAAATTATTAATGCAATACTGCTTTTAAAGAAGTATTCCAGCATTTTTTGATAGAGGAGCATTGAAGAAACAAATTGGTGTAAAAACCATGTGGATTATGTTTTAGAATTATTCAATTTCAAACACTTTGCCAGTGTTGAAAAGTGACCTCACTGTCAAAAGTGTGATGTCATAATTACTGATCTAAGAAAATGTGTAATGTATTTCTTTGAAAATGAATTGCTTCTTTCTAAATTATTGAAAACAATATTTGTTTAAAAAGTAAGATGAGGTATGTCATGCACTTTACAAGAACATGATATGTCAATCAGATACCTCACAATCTAAATAAAAGAAAACTTTATATTATCTTTTACTGAACAACATATAAAATGGATCTGCCAGTATGACATCACACTCCATACAGTGTAGTCTTGGATCTGCCAGTGTGACTTCACACTCTATACAGTGTTGTCTTGGATCTGCCAGTATGACATCACACTCTACACAGTGTTGTCTTGGATTTGCCAGAATGACATTACACTCTATAGTGTTGGCTTGGATTTGCCAATATGACATCACACTCTCTTCAGTGTTGGCTTGGATCTGCCAGTGTGACATCACACTCTATACAGTTGGCTTGGTTCTGCTAGTATGACATCACACTCTATACAGTGTTGTCTTGGATCTGCCAGTATGACATTACACTGTATACAGTGTTGTCTTGGATCTGCCAGTATGACATCACACTGTATACAGTGTTGTCTTGGATTTGCCAGTATGACATCACACTGTATACAGTGTTGTCTTGGATTTGCCAGTATGACATTACACTGTATACAGTGTTGTCTTGGATCTGCCAGTATGACATCACACTGTATACAGTGTTGTCTTGGATCTGCCAGTATGACATCACACTGTATACAGTGTTGTCTTGGATCTGCCAGTATGACATCACACTGTATACAGTGTTGTCTTGGATTTGCCAGTATGACATCACACTGTATACAGTGTTGTCTTGGATCTGCCAGTATGACATTACACTGTATACAGTGTTGTCTTGGATCTGCCAGTATGACATCACACTGTATACAGTGTTGTCTTGGATCTGCCAGTATGACATCACACTGTATACAGTGTTGTCTTGGATCTGCCAGTATGACATCACACTGTATACAGTGTTGTCTTGGATTTGCCAGTATGACATCACACTGTATACAGTGTTGTCTTGGATCTGCCAGTATGCTGTATACAGTGTTGTCTTGGATCTGCCAGTATGACATCACACTGTATACAGTGTTGTCTTGGATCTGCCAGTATGACATCACACTGTATACAGTGTTGTCTTGGATTTGCCAGTATGACATCACACTGTATACAGTGTTGTCTTGGATCTGCCAGTATGACAATTTCTACATTTTAATCCCATTTACTAAGTATTATATCAATCTATATGTCAAGTCTAAGCTCTTACCTTTTGGAAATAAGTAGACTATATACGCTTGAAACGAAGTTCATTCGTTTTTTATTCAAACTTTGCATAAAAATGACTAGTTTCTATATACACCTCAAAGACGTGGCAATTTGAATTTGACAATCAATTTGACTTAAATACAATCGAAAATCAATTCATAGTTTAAAATTTATCTAAAATTTTCATATTTTCAATTTAGGTATTAGAAATTTAAATAATGAGTTTCATCAGAAATAAAAAATCCCAAAATTGCCTCTAGAAATCTTGAATTTTCATGGTTGCAAAATATTTTGCTATTCATAAGACAAATGGTAAATGGAATTTATGGCATGCACTTTACAAGATGGTACCCAATGTGGATTATTAATTGCTTTGTCTTTTAAGACAATAATCTAACAATAAAGCAGGTCAATCCACAGCCATTCATACCATTCTCTCATAAAGCAGTCACAAGTGTTAATTAACAACGTTTTGTGAGTGCGCTTCTGAAAATAACATGGTACCAGTTAAACTTAGATAATAGCCTTCGAAATGATCTTTACATTCATATCATGTCTGTGCATTAATAATCATGATATCTGTATATAAACATTCGTTTATTTCCTATATACAAAATCATGCAATCTGTACATACATAATATGTATGTCAGAATCATGAAATCTGGACATACATAATTATGTCCATATGCACAAAATCATGATATCTGTACATACATAATTATGTCCGTATGTACAGAATCATATTTGTACATACATATGTGCATATGTACAGAATCATGATATCTGTACAAACATAATTATGTCTGTGCATACATAACCATGATGTCTGTACATACATAATAATAATATCTAAGCATACATAATGATGTATACTGTAGCTCTGTATAGAGATAATAATCATATACCTGATTTACATATCAGACATCATTATGTGAGGGGATAATCATAATATCTGTACATACATATTCATGATATCTGTACATGCATGATTATGCTATCTGTATATGCATGATTGTTATTCATATCTATACATAATATTTTATGTATATTTATATAATATATATATATATATATATATACATATATATATATATACATATATAAATGATTACAAAATCTGTACATCTATATTCATGACTGTAATACATATACATGATATTTGTATGAAATCTTTTAAAGAAAAAAAAACCTTATAAGCAATATTACATATATGAAATACGTCTGGGAAAATTATCTAGGCAAGAGGAAACTTAACTCATGAAAACACCCTCATTACTGGCTAAATATTTTCCGTGCAATTTTTGAAATATTAGAAAGAAATAAGGCTTTTAGGGGTAATAGAGTCATTTTGAACATTCAAATGCTTTTTCTAAATAATGTTTTTGTGTATCTCATTGAACAATTCAAGCATTAAAATTAGAAACAATGAAATTTTATCATAACATTTGAACAATCTAGCTGCGTGACTTCAATATTCTGTGTTGTACATGTTCCTACTATTAGGCATGCTCCTGGACTGTATGTGTACTTTAATTCAAGTATGTAATCATGAATAAGAAACATGTGCTTTAGCCAGGTACACAATAAATGTGATAAAAAGCACACAACAATAAAAATCAACCAATTTCCACTCAATCAACACAATTTATTGTTGGGGAAAAGGAACTTGGAGCAAAAAAACAAATGCAGGAATACTACATAGAAGTGCTTTGACCTAAAGATTAAAATGAATGCTTTTACTAAAATATATAGTTGTTAATTATGAATAAAACAATGAAAATTATCTAAATACTTTTGTTGCATATAATGTATAGGTGAAATAAACTGTACACTAATCTTAAAGCTTTGGAAAATAAAATTTGAATACAAAATTGGAAGAACATTTTCCTACTAAAATTGTTTAATCATGGTGTACAATCTATCAAACAGAGAAATGCTTTAACACACCTGGACATAGCTTACTAACACAAATGAATATTTGACAAGAGTTTTGAAATAGTATGAGTTTTATATAAGTTGAAGCTATGTGGAAAAGTAGAGATTTTGTATTCACTAAAAAAAAAAGGAAAAAAAAAAACCCTTTAAATTCTTAAGAGAGCAGTCTTTAAATTACAACACCTGTAGTGTCAGATTAATCAAAGTTTTAAGAATTTGTCATGATGTATGCAAGAGGACAGCACACAATCTTTAATGTAATTCTCTAAAAGTTTATCTTAAATTTCAGTCACTGAAAATCATTTAACTTATTTTCTCCTTCTAATTGAGGGTATGACGGAAATTCAACATTTCTTGGTCATTTTTCAACTGCTCCAAAGAACGGTGGTAAAGAATTGAAAAACAATAGAATAGTAAAAGGAAATTCATAGGTTTTCTTGTTGTGATTTAAAAAGTTAAAAACATATTGTCATAGTTTATTAAAATGAGGCTCTAAAATTTAAAATGCTGTAAATTGGTCAATTCTTAACTGATTTAGATGAAATATAATGTTGCTATTTTCATGGTTTATAGCACATGTTCTTCACATTAAGCTCAAGCTGCTGCTACCTGTACGCAGATCAAGTAAATGCGTTACTACACACAAAACAATTTGAAACTTGAACAAAAAGTCTGCTTGGGATTTAATTAAGAGTTAAATTATAAACTCACTTCCTTAAAATCTCTTAGAATTCTCATCACATATCAATATATAATCATTCAACTCGAGAAACAATTGTAATCAATATACAATTTTTTACAGTTGCTCCCCCACCCCCTTACCACGTATGGGTGCATTTATAGACATATTACATTTAGAAAACTTTTATATGGACCGAAAGAGTAAAAGGTGAAGAAAGTATTCATAAACCTTACACCATTTCAGAAGATGTTCAAGTTTAAAGTTCTTTTGATCTTAAATAAATATCAAAAACAGCTGCTATTTTTAAAATGATTTCTATTGTCAAAATGGACTGGAGTAAAGCCTTCACATTACCATTTTACTCCTTTTTTGGTGTTTTATGAACTATGTAACCAGAATAGCAAACAAGAATTTTGTTAGCTATTCTGGTACAGAGTTTTTCAAGTACTGAAAAAGGAGTATAAGGGTAATTTGAAGGCTTTATTCCAGTCCATTTTTACAATAGAAATCCATTTTGAAAATAGAAGCTGCTTAAAGTTAAATTTAACTTTCAAAACAATGATTTGGTATATAAATGTATGAACAATAAGTCACCACAGTATCTTAAAGATCTGTTTATGGAATTGCCAAGAAGTGATCGTGATAGGAGATGGAAAGACATATACCAAAGACTTCTGATTCCATTTGCTGGATGTAAGACATTTGTTGCTCTTTTGGTGTTGAGGGGTCCAACATCGTGGAAGGATTTACCATACAACATTGAGAAGTCTCATCTGTTGATGCATGTATGTCCAAATTAAAAACATACCTGTTTGATAAGTATAGTGATCTTATATCACAAACCAGGGATTAAATGTATTTGTAGATATTGTATATATTAAGCATAGTTTCATTGCTCATTGTACAGTGTCTCCGAAGATTTGTTGATCAAGGATTGCGCTGTATAAACATAATGTATTTGGGATTTAACAATTGATAAGAGTGAAGGTTTAACACCACTCCTCAATATTAGACATCATACGTCAGCCACTTTTATCCAGACTTCTTGACATTTATATATTCAACATCCTCTCAATGGTACTGAAGTAGCCTCCTACAGTTCTGTTTGTATTTGCATAATCTTTCATGTTAAATAAATGTGTTTGACCACAGAGCCAATCACTACTTAAAGCTATGAATTGTTGCAAGAGTCATGTACATCTTACTTGAACTTGTTGCCAAGCAGAAGAGCCACAAGGAAACATATCAAGGTAACTTGTTGCCAAGCAGAAGAGCCACAAGGAAACATATAAAGGTAACTTGTTGCCAAGCAGAAGAGCCACAAGGAAACATATAAAGGTAACTTGTTGCCAAGCAGAAGAGCCACAAGGAAACATATCAAGGTAATACAAACACTCAATTACTTCATTCAAAAGAAAACAATCAGAAACTTTGATCGAAATCAACAACTGGTACTTGACCTTGCTGTTGACCTCAATAATCACGTCCATGCAATATAAAACCATACAGTTGTTCCAAATTTGTTTATATATCTTCAATTGTGCCAAGATTGTTTCCTTAGCACAGAGTTCACATGAATAACCTACTTTCTCAGTACCTTTCAGCAGTACTTGCACACCATATAGAGAAGACATACAAAATGAAAAGTAAAATAAATGCACACAAAATTGTTCTTTATTCAATTTAAATGAATAGGAGTGCATGTTAAAACACATAACACTTTGAGCACTAGTCCAGATATCACAAAACATAATTTCAAAATTAGGTTCTCAGTGTATTTTTCTTGTGGTTCCTTACCCAAATTCAAAGCCATACTGAAATTATTCAGTAACCTGAATAGACTATTAACTTGGCCTACATATTTTCAGAGCTATTGCTTAAGAATAGATTTAGTCATGTGTAGCAAAAGGCATCACTATCAACTAAACTAAACTAATGTTATTCCGACACCTGACGTAATCTTTAAGGTTAAATTCTTTGCATGTAATTTTGCTTAGACACCAAAGCGTCAGTGTTTCTATTTTCAATATATTTATGACAAAACAAGGTGTGTCACTGACAATAAATGAATACTTAAATAAATGGTGAAACAATTGAAAGTTTCTTAGGTTGACAAAATTCTTCAATTCAAATGAATTTTTTATTCAAACTGCATTAACTTGTCAATGTAAACCACATTACCTTATCGTGTAAACTACATGGCGTTATCATGTAAACCACATGACCGTATCATGTAAATCACATGACCTTATTATCTAAATCACATTACCTTATCATGTAAATCACATGACATTATCATGCATCACATGACATTATCATGTAAATCACATGACATTATCATGTAAATCACATAACATTATCATTTAAATCACATGACATTATCATTTAAATCACATGACATCATGTAAATCACATGACATCATGTAAATCACATGACATCATGTAAATCACATGACATCATGTAAATCACATGACATCATGTAAATCACATGACCGTATCATGTAAATCACATGACCTTATTATGTAAATTACAAGACATCATGTAAATCACAAGACATTATGATGTAAATCACAAGACATTATCATGTAAATCACATGACATCATGTAAATTACATGACCGTATTATGTAAATCTGATTTACATAATACGGTTATGTAATTTACATAAGGTCACTTAATTAACATGATACGGTCATTTGATTTACATGTCATGTGATATACATGATGTCATGTGATATACATGATAATGTTATGCGACTTACACTATAAGGTCATGTGATTTACATGTCATGTGATTTACATGATAAGATCCTGTGATATACATGATAAGGTCATGTGATTTACATAACTAGGTCATATGATTTACATGAGACGGTCATGTGCACATGACCTTACCATGTAAATCACATGACCTTATTATGTAAATCACAAAATTATGAGAAGTGCATGACCTTGAAATGTAATTTGAGGGTTAGTTCTTGCTAGATTTTCTTACACATGATTCTTCCATAATTTTGAGTTAATTTGTTCTGAGGCTTTGAAAATATTTATGACTTGTCACTTAAGAATTTAAGAACAATAGTATTTCTATAGGGTTTGAGCACACTTTGCGGTAATCAAAATGAAGTGGTTTCAAAAGATTTAAAGCTTTCTGTATTTTAAGAATAAAGAATTATCTTTAGTCTAAAATTTGCGTCCAAGTGTAGTTCAGAATACGGAAGAGAAACAGATTAGAGATGGCATCACAATGCTAATGGCATATTTATGCATACCTGAACAAGCGTTACATTCTGAGTGAAATAGTCTTTAAAGCAGTTGGTGGCTGAAAAATGAGGGCATATTTGTCTTGAGTCTCAAGAATAATCTACTACACTTTTCATGTACGCGATGGTACTGAAAACCTTTCATACAAGTGTTCAAATTAATCATAATAATTTCTTATAAATACTTAAGTAATGTTTCAACTACACAAGCATCAAAACAGACCTGTCTTATTTCAAAATTCCAGTGACTTAGCAAAAAAGATGCCCTCACATTGGGACGGAGAGCTCCTTAAATTAAGTGTTCTGGTTATTGCTGATCAAAATATTTACATCAGTCTGTAGTGTACACAAATTTGCACAGCACTCAAAAAAGATTTCAAATCTTGTTTTCGATATGCCACATATTAAGTCATACCCAGTATATGCCCTATAGTAAGGCATACCAAGTATATGCCTTATAGTAAGTCATACCCAGTGTATGCCATATAGTAAGGCATGCCGGTGTATGCCCCATAGTAAGGCATACCCAGTATATGCCCTATAGCAAGGCATACCCAGTATATGCCCTAAAGTAAGGCATACCCAGTGTATGTCCAATATAATTGAAATAATTTCTTCCTTCAAATTTATTCACCCGTGTTGGTCAACTATTCTTTTACACACACCAGTCCAATAAATATCAATATTCAATCTGTTTATGAATTCTCACTACCACTGTCAGTTTAAACATCACTATCTGCATTCATGATGAACAAATAGCACATTCTGAATAATGAAAATCTTGATTGCAATGATATAAAAAATCTTTAACAAATACATTTTTAAGATTTTGTTTGAACACTTGACTACAATCTGTTCCTTTCTTAAGTTAAGAAACACCGTAAGAACAGTGTATTAGTTGTGAGGTCTTTGTCCTAACGGCACCATTCTTATAGATCTGGATCTTGAGGTACTTTAATTAACATTCAATATTAAACAAAATGCCCATTTTCTCATTATTTTTTTTTACAAAAAACCTCTTCTGCCTCTATTCTGTGAATTCTCCGACATAGACTAAAGCACAAATGCCTTATACATCCACACCAAGGGACAAGAGAATTCAGTAATTTCTAATCTATCACAATTGTTGGAAATCATTTTCTGGGTAGCGATAATTCGGAGGAGGGGGTAGAGGGGGAGCACTCATTACTGCAAAAGAGATATATGTATACCTCCACATTCAGGAAGAAAAAACAAGTTATAATAAATCTTCAGATTTAAATTTTACTGCGAGGAAAAAAAATCTGAACCTTAACTTTATGGCAAACATGCTACCTATTGTGAAGATACACCACAAAATCAAACTTGGCACTCCCCTTTAAAAACACTAACACACCAAACCGACTCTATACAAATGTGTTCCAAAAGATAAAAACCAGATTTCAATCGCTACCAAGGACATTTTCCCCATATATATATATATATATATATATATATATAATTGGTATATAAGGTTAAAGGTATATGGAAAAATGCACATTTTGTTCCCCATGCAGAGCTTTAGATTCTGAACAGAATAGTCTTTAGATTATGACTAAGGCAACTGTAATTTTCCAGTTATGACTAATCAACATTTGAAGATATTTGAATGAATGCAAAAGTACGACAAAGAACTTCAAGAAATAAAACTGTTTTCTATTCCTAATTTTTTATTGAGGATATGATGAAGATTAAAACTAAACAGCTCCCCCCATTTAAAGGAAATTGGTGTGAGGGGTTGAAAAATAATCAGTTAAGAGAAGGAAATTAATAGGTTGATGAATTTCACTAACAGAATTTGAGGACATAAATTTAAAGAATTACATTGGAGATTTTCATCGAATAGGCTATCCTCTCTCTCATACATCATAGCTTTTGCATACATTAAAGATTCTTCAAACATTGAATAGCCATGACCCAGAAACTAGAAACAGAAACAAGTGCATTTGATGTAAATAAAAGATATTCTGTTCAGAAACTTTCTTTGGTGAATATAAAATCTCTACCTGTTCATATACTTTTTGATTGAGGTAAATAAATTGTGTTTGTTTGTGATCACACTTATTATCTAGTTCATGGCACTGTTATCTAGCTTTATACAACACTTTAATTGTAGGTGAGTATACAAGGACCTTTACAACATCTACCATCCATCTACTTTACATCTGGTAGGTAGGTAGACTGGGTATTTTACACCCCCTTCTACACACCTACCTTCTTTACATCTAAAATATAAAATCTATACAAGGTAATTTAATACAAAAGGAAGCAGCATTCCCATCATGCCAAAAATTATTTCAAATCTCTTTGTTGAAAAATGCACAAAGATCCACTTCATCAGCCTTATGTTGAACATCAGCAACAAAAATTGTCCACTCAGGATGGCAACGATATCCAATCACAGATCAGTAACCATAAAACCTTTCATCATGTTCTGACTCTGGGGTTCTAATCTTTGATTTGAAAACTGCCCTCTAGGTACTTGCGGTTCTGGTTTATTGCTATAAGAATAGTAGTCCCCTTCTGTTTTTCTTGGTGAAAACCCCCTCTGTAAGGGGTCCTGTGGGGAATAAGGAGGGGGTTCTGAAAATGCGGGCTCTCTGCCACGCTCAGAGTCTCTGTATCTGGAGGGGGTGGGTGGTGGAGAAGATGCAGATTTAACAGGAGAGTTATATGAAGAGTGCCCTCTGTTATGGATGGGTGACTGTACCTCTGGTGTCTGAGGCGGACTGGCTACAGGGTAGGTTGAGCTCGGTGATAGCTGTGGGGAGTAAGATGCTTGCTGGATCTCGGAGGGTTCTGGGAATGGGAGGTTGGGTGCGATCTGGGCTATATGACAAGTGTAACATAGGAGTCTGTTGTGAAGAGGGTAACATCTTTTTCCAGATTCATCTGATAATTGTAAACCACAATCCTGAAAAAGAAGATGAGAAAATAAGTATTATTGATAAACATTGCAGATAACATGTGATTTATGGCTTCATCCACAGTAGACAGTGGTTGCATGAGAGTTAAATAATAGAGAGCTATGAATTTATCCAGTTCTACACACACAAACAATTATTGGATGCGTAATCCTAACTGCTGCCCGTTCTAAGTAGAGAGATTTTGTTACCCCCTCCCCCTAGTGTGGCATCTAAAATAAAATTCTTCATTATAAGAGTCATCCACACATTGGCCACATGAGATGAGACTAAAATCATAAAGAGTGATGACTATGGTTTGTGATCCACCTCTACACCTGCAAACAATTATTAGATATAATCCTAACTCCTCCCCTTCTCAACAGAGAGATTGTTGTTACCCCCTCCCCCTAGTGTGGCATCTAAAATAAAATTCTTCATTATAAGAGTCATCCACACATTGGCCACATGAGATGAGACTAAAATCATAAAGAGTGATGACTATGCAAACAATTTTGATATGATCCACCTCTACACCTGCAAACAATTATTAGATATAATCCTAACTCCTGCAAACCCCTTCTCAACAGAGAGATGTTGTTACCCCCTCCCCCTAGTGTGGCATCTAAAATAAAATTCTTCATTATAAGAGTCATCCACACATTGGCCACATGAGATGAGACTAAAATCATGAAGAGTAATGACTATGGTTTGTGATCCACCTCTACACCTGCAAACAATTATTAGATATAATCCTAACTCCTCCCCTTCTCAACGGAGAGATTTTGTTACCCCCTCCCCCTAGTGTGGCATCTAAAATAAAATTCTTCATTATAAGAGTCATCCACACATTGGCCACATGAGATGAGACTAAAATCATAAAGAGTGATGACTATGGTTTGTGATCCACCTCTACACCTGCAAACAATTATTAGATATAATCCTAACTCCTCCCCTTCTCAACGGAGAGATTTTGTTACCCCCTCAACTCACACACCTAAAATGCTTGATTAGAGCCATCCGCAGGAGACAGTGATCATATGAGAGTTAAATCACAAAAACGTTATTACTGGATTGTGATCCTAGAGTCCAGGATACACCTATTTCATTTATTAGATGTAATCCTTTCTTCATTTAGAGTTAATCTTGCTGGAAAAAAAATGTACATAGATTACTGTTGAGGCGGAGTGGTTATATGCGTATTTAATGCAAAGGGGCAAAGTACTTTGACACAAGTAGTATGGCCCGACTTGACACAAGTAGTATGGCCCGACTTGACACAAGTAGAATGGCCTGACTTGACACAAGTGGAATGGCCCGACTTGACACAAGTAGTATGGCCTGACTTGACACAAGTAGAATGGCCCGACTTGACACAAGTAGAATGGCCCGACTTGACACAAGTAGAATGGCCCGACTTGACACAAGTAGAATGGCCCGACTTGACACAAGTAGAATGGCCCGACTTGACACAAGTAGAATGGCCCGACTTGACACAAGTAGAATGGCCCGACTTGACACAAGTGGAATGGCCCGACTTGACACAAGTAGTGGCCCGACTTGACACAAGTGGAATGGCCCGACTTGACACAAGTAGTATGGCCCGACTTGACACAAGTGGAATGGCCCGACTTGACACAAGTAGAATGGCCCAACTTGACACAAGTAGAATGGCCCGACTTGAGGAAGGCCAATTCATGAATGCAAGGTCCTTTTAACTGTGCATTAAATACACATATAAACAAGATGCCAAAACCATTTTGGCATTAAGATTGCTTAAAATGCATAAAAAAAAGAAAAGAAAAGAATGAACAACAAGAAAATTTCCCTTTGTTAAAAAAATCACCATGTTATAGAAATGGACTAAACCGACTCAAAGTCGTGCATTACGGGGATTTAATGCATGGGTCAAGACAATGCAAATACTCCATAGAAATTTGATAATGCCTGTTAAAGCCAACCTGAATTTACTGGGTTGCTGCAACCCACCTTGCTCACAAAAACTGCAGAAAGCTAGGCAACAAAATGTTCTTTTAATGAAATCAAATGTTTTCTATAACTTACAAAATAAAACACTAGTACTTCAGCCCATGTCAAAGATTGAAGAGTCTAGGAAGTTTGCTGGGTTGCAGCAACAGCATCTCTAAAGCATGGCACAAGCTGTGCCAGTGATATCAATGTAAGTGAAAAGCAGAGATAGATTTAGATATATCTTATCTCACTTTGGCAGCAAATCTCCACTTTCCACATCCAGACTTTTTAAACAGATAATTTAAAATTTACCGTACATTCCGAAAATGTACATACAAATTTTCTGAATGAAATTTGAGTCATTCCTTTAGTCAATACCTACCTACGAAGAGTAACTTGAACATTGCAATAATATTAGGTCTCTAACTACATATATGAGATTTGCTACTTTCCTCAAACTGAATGAGTGTCTTTTACAATACTACTATAGATGGCAGTTTATCACAAGTATAATCTTATGCCACTATCGGGGTATGAGCATTTCCCAGCTATACTCCAAATTTGTCTTAACATTTTGTAATTTTTCTGCTTAATTTTGAAACCTCCCCTTCTAATGAAAATAAAATTTGTTACCACCTGCCACAATTTTTTGAAGTAGCGAAGTAGATATAATGACAAAACACTAGATGTTAGCCACAAAAGACAATCCCAACATTTCGAAATACTGTAATTCAAAAATTAAAATAATTACCTTCATATTTAAAAAAACCCAAACTTTGATCAGCAATTTTCAAAATTTAAAGGACTATTCTACATCAATTTTACCCAATTTTCAGTGTAAAAATGAATTGTTTACTGTCTTTGGACTTTTGAATCGAGCATGACAGGAGCAAACAAAGAGTAACTTACTGAACATCTGTAGCATTCTACATGAAAGTCCTTGTCCATTGATACTACTCGCACAGTTTCCATGGTGCCCTATATGAGAGAGGGGGTAGACTGTTATTAGATGAGATATGCAAATGTAGATTTGTTAATGAATCACATGACACCATTTAAATTAATCAACATTTACCAAAAATTAAGAATAAATGAGCTGTTAAGAACTTAATTAGAGATCAGGTAAGCATTGAATGAAGATTGGCAAAAAAAAATATAATGCTAGAGAATGTCCTTAAGGAGGTCAAATTTGTCACAATTTCAGCAAAGTAAGATTTTGCATTAAGAGTCCACTAACAATGATACGAGCCAAACATATGTGATCAAATACATAGTTAATACATAAATTGTGTTGGCTTATCCATCCTAGAAATAAAAAGTGAATGTTTGATTTGATAACTAAATAATATCTTATACGTAAGTTTAATATACAGCATTGTATCACTGGATACAATTTTATATTTGTTCATACTTACGTGGCCCAAACCATACATTTATATGAACATTTCTATATGAGTATAAATAATATACAAGCAATCTCATCTTGTCCTCCTTTTAAAAATCATGAATTAAGCATGATGTGAATATTCATGAAGTATTTTTGCAAGTAAAATTAGCATAATGCCCAGTGATAGAATATGGACTAAAAATGAAAAACGTATCACATGAAGCAATTTTTAGAACCACAAATCCCTATACCAGAAATATATGTCAATAATTATTATAGATAACCAGATCAGTATACAACTGAAATAATATTAATCCAAACATTTTCTGTTTTCAAATAAGCAGTTTGATTTGCTTAAATGCAAGATTTCTCTCAGTGTTTCCCCACTCCCCTCTATATCCAACCTCTATATCCAAAAGGCTTTTTGGTTCTGATGCTAATAACATAAGGAACCTATGCAGTCATGCTGACGTGTGTATGTGTGTATGTATGTATGTATGCATGTATGTATGCATGCATGCATGCATGCATGTATGTATGTGTGTATGTATGTGTGTGTGGGTGTGTGTGTATGAGTGTCTGTGACAGCAAGCTTGTAAACATGATACCTCAAGAACCATACACTGAAATCACGCCATATGTGGTACACAGCCACAGATAGCCCATTGTCCGTAGATGTGCCCTTTTGTTTTTGGTGGTGATGTCATGCACATTAATGAGAGGGTGGGGTTTAAAGTAAATATCTTGAAATGCTCATATTTTTACAATCGCATGTCTGCTGTGTATCATATTTGGTGTAATTATGTTGTTAGTGAGTGTGCACATGTTCATGGTACAAATATGTTGAATTTCATTAATATGCATAGTGGGCGGAGATTAATATGATTTTGCTGGAAAGAGCTTGTAAACATGATATTTCAAGAACGATTCATCTCGTGTCAAATATTTTATGACATGCAATGACGTAACGTTAATACAAAATCAATCAGAATGAATTTTTTTTTTTCTCGGAAGTACAGAATCTTTTGGTTCTGGTTTCTTTTACAATAGTAATAGTTTGGCCTCAATCTTCAATTCTTGAACACCAATAGTGATAGATTTTTTGTACCCATTCATAATTTTTAATAGATTTTCACAGGTCACTAATCCTTTTAAGGTTAAATTAAAATGGCAAATTCATTTGACATCTTTGGTTTAAGATATATCATTTAAAGAGGCGATATCGTCATATGTGCACAATATTTAGAATTCCTTTCAAATTTTTTGATTGGTTGAAATTTTGCTGCGCGAATTGTTGTCTCGTATTGCAAGGTATATAGTTATTTAAAACGCCCCACACGGTCACCACACGAGATAGCCCAGATGTTTGCGGCAATCGCAAGTAACGCTTTTTTCAAATCATGTCGTGAGTTCGAGCCCTGGTAGAATCGTTTATTTAGACTTTTGCTTTCATCTACTTCTTTTTTTTTCTCAGTAATTTTCATTTGGTAACTATCATTGTAGTATTATAATACTAAAATTTCACTTTCGCTTTCTGACAAAAAAGCATTGAAAAAACCAAATAAGTTTGTCGTCACAGTAACGTAATGCGCTGTGAATGCAATTCTGCACACACAACGTACATGCTAGTGTCTGGCTGTACTGTGTGGTACAAACAGACAGAGGATCGGATCTTGCCTCCAAAACCGGAAGAGACATCAAATTATAGTACCCCCCATTTTCACCGAATTTTACTGAGACGAGCCTCCCTCTTTAACTATTGAAGACTTACATCAAATAAAAAATATGTTTTGATAGAATTTACACAAACATTTAAAGTACAAGATAGTTTGGTCTTCCTAAACAGGTCGCTAAACAATACACTCAACAAAACAATGTCTGGTGTTTTGTGATTTTTTTCAAGGAACCCAAAAAGAAAGCATTCTATTAGCCTTTTGAAAAGTGAGCTTATTCATCTTGATCAAAAACCATGAATAAAGGCCAATCATCTAATTCCCAGGGATGAGCTGATGTTAAGGTAGAATCAGGTGGATTAAAGTAAAATGGGACAAAGGCTGATAATTTGTTATGTGTGACTGGAGTGTCTTCTATCATACTGGAACAATTGATGAGAACTAAAAAATTTGCAGAATCTATCTAAATAAGACTTTTTACACTATAAAGTAGAAGAATGTATAAGACTCATGGCAAGCCAAGGGAGTACAATATATTTGCTTGAGCAATTTGCAAGCAGAATAACAATGCCCAAAATGTGAGTTTGTGAGATCTGGCTAATGTGGGAACTCTTTAATACATGCCCAATATAATGGTGTAAAATACCATTCCAATACACTGCCACATGTTGCTGGACTATTTTCGTTTGATGAATTTTGAGGAGGGGTTTTCATTTAGTTTGGAAGTATAGTAATATAAAGATATACCTGACGGCTGGTTGATAAGATTTGTGGTCACATTAACAGCAAAGGTTATGTTGTGCCTGAGAGGATAATTTGATTAAGGAACAAAAGGTGTGCTTGAGGTGAGGTTAAATGAAGAGGGGAAGAGAAGTAGAATGGTTTGTGTGGGCTAGTTAAAGAGGTGAAGGGAGTCCCTTAGGTAGTGAATCAGATAATTTGGCAGTAATTAATATCATGAATAGAAGAGAGAAGTTTTTATGGAAGAACTATGGAACTTATGGAAGAAGGGGCCCTCTGGAAGGCAAAGAGAGGACAGTCTTGGAGGATATGTTTGCCTGAGAGCTGCTTCTTGCAGCACTTACATAAAGGTGGGTGAGAAATATCTGAAGTCTTAAAATTCTGAGAAAAAATTGGAAGGCTATATATTAACATCAGCAAATAGAGAGGAGACTCGCATAGTGAACATTGCAGTCTCAATGAGCGAACCTACACACAAAATCAATTGGAAACTAACCAACTTATAAAGAATTTTTGTGGGTATTTTAACTTTGGCAGATGAAGCTTTCTACAAAAGAAAAGAAATGAGAATACCATATTTAGGTATCAAATTATTATAATGATAAAACTTTAAAGAAAATGTTATTAAAAGTCTAAGAAGGAGAAAAACTGCATCCTTTGATGCTCCCTAGCTACAAACATATCACTAGGATAGTTCTTAATGTTGGGCATGTGCAGTGACGTTATTTACACATGGTGTATGAAATCAGAAATCACCTATCAACAAATAGTACAATAGTCAATATAATTCCATTTAGGGAACATGTGTTTTATAGGAAATATATTTTTAGCCAATATATTTTGAATATAAATAGAGCATATATTTTGATATATAGGGATTATACATTTTAATTAGGAGTATATATATTGATTGATGGAACATATTTTGATATAGTAGGGAAACATATTTTGATTTAGTAGGAAACGTATATTTTTATTTAGGAAGATATAATTTTGTTCTAGGAAACATTTTTGTTTGTGTTAGAAACATATTTTGTTTTAATTTTTTTCTTTAATTAGGGTGTATACATATTTGTTTCGGAACATATATTGTTTTAGGAAATACACATTTTTATTTAGGGAACATATATATTGATTTAGGGAACATATTTTGTTTAGGAATAACTTTTGATCTAGGGAATATATATTTTGTCTGAGCAAACATGTTTTCAGGAAACATACTTTTAGCAAATGTATTTTGCGATGTCGCACCGTAAACCCAGGTGACAAAATTGGTTGTGGCAAAATTGGTTGTGGCAAAATTGGTTGCGGCAAAATGGGTTGCGGCAAAATTGGTTGTGGCAAAATGGGTTGCGGCAAAATTGTTTGCGGCAAAATTGGTTGCGGCAAAATTGGTTGCAGCAAAATTGGTTGCAACAAAATTGGTTGCGGCAAAATTGGTTGCAACAAAATTGGTTGCGGCAAAATTGGTTGCAACAAAATTGGTTGCGGCAAAATTGGTTGCGACAAAATTGGTTGTGGCATAATTGATGACCTGGAAATTTGTAACAAAAATGGGCAAACGTTGGACAAAAGTGGACAAACATTGGGACAAAAGTGGACAAACATTGGGACAAAAGCGATAACCTGGTTTGTGACAAAAGTGGGCGAACATTGTGACAAAAGTTGTAAGCTGGTTTGTGACAAAAGTGGGCAATGTTGTGACGAAAGTGGTGACTAATGAAAGTTGTGACAAAAGTGGGAGTTATTTGTGACACAAGTGGTAGCTGCGACAGACGTGTTGCTACATATATGCACTGACATTATGTATGATGTGTATGGAAGTAGTATCAAGGAATAGTACACAAACAATGAGTGCATGCAAAAATCTGCTCTTCATTTGCCTCCATGTGTATAAGCATCATTCATATTTAAAATGAACATTGAGAAATTTGAATTTTTGTTTCAGAAAATTAAGTGAAAATGTAACTTCCCTAGGGAAAAGTAGAGTGACCCACCATGATAAACTCCTAATCACAACCTCCCTTTATCATGGGATAATGTACAATCCAAATTAGGGGTGTATCTTCTCTCATCCAATCACATCACAAAAAACAAATTTAGAAAAATAATACATATATTTTTATACCATCAGATATCTTTATTATTGATGGTAGATTCCTCTGATGGATGTCTCTAGTTAATATAAAACCACCTGACCAGCTTGCACTCAATGTAACTTATGATGTGCAAACAAACTCCAACACTAAATAAATGGAACTGTTAACAAATGAAATTGTTAGTGTGAATGATGTTAGATTTTATGTTTATTGGGCAACACCTGTTAAAATGAGTTAATTTAGAAGCAACAGCAGAAACATGGTGGAAACACAAGAGGAAAGGAGGATAGTAGTTACTAAACAACACTCTGCCTTATGCCACCAGCTTTTATATATATTCAATTAGTATTAAAACAAACAAATATTTGTTAAAGATACCCCAAAATCTACAATCAGGGACGAGTCTTGGCATGTTTTTCCCCTTCGACCCCTATCCAATGTTGGGGTGCAATTTGAATTTCATTTTTTGGTAATGTACATGTATGTGCAACATTAAACAAGGGGTATAAGGAAAGGGACACAAAATTCTAAGTACTTTTCTCTGAGAATGTGGATGCAAAAATCCAGTTAAGTATAATTTCCTATCCTTGTGTGGTATAATGAAACTTTATTCCAATAATCATAACATATAAATCATGAATTTGACATGTCCTGTGTTTGTTAGTACTGCTGGGAGTCTGAATAATGTTAAATCTCTTCGTGGATGATTCAATTTTTACAAAGGATTGGTAAAAAGAGTCTTCAGCAAAAGGGTCAAGAATAATATATGTGTGATCGAAATAACAGCTCATGAATTATGAATCATCAAATGATGATTTGTTTTAAATAATAATTTTTCATGTGACTGATTTTGTTTTGATCATTCTTTTATGATCAATAATCTAAAAAATCTTCTTTCAATACCAAAACAATAATTTACTATTGATTATTACTAAGAAATGTTTTACAATAAAACAAAAATAACACATACATTAAACAATGCTCTTGAGAATAATGTTCTTTGGGATAAAGGCTCTTTGGGATAAAGGCTCTTTGGGATAAAGGCTCTTTGGGATAACAGCTCTTCGGGATAAAGGCTCTTTGGGATAACAGCTCTTTGGGATAAGAGCTCTTTGGGATAAAGGCTCTTTGGGATAAAGTTCTATTGCAATAATGCTCGTTGGGATAATGCTCTTGGAAATATTTAAATGAGAAGGCATGAAATGCATAAAAGAATGTACTTCTAAAAGAAGCCTACCCAAAGAATAGACCGAAACTCCTCTTAAATTTGCTGCATGGTTTTGTAAAAAAATTATGTGACCAGTACCATAGCCAGTGTACCAAACATAATGCAGACTAAATATTTTGGCTGCAAGTCAGTCAAACAATTCTGAAACTGAACTTGCAATAATTCAATTATAGTTTTCAGCATGCATTTGGACCAAAATTGTGCTGCAATTCAAGCAAAATGATAAAATATTGACTCTTAAAAATATTCCTTTCACAAAGGTGGGAATTCAGGATCCTCCCATTCCTTCTGTGGCCATGCCGCTATCTGTGATTAAGCTGCTTACCATTACCATAAATGGTAGACATGGCTAAAATATTCGGTGGAAGAGTGGCAGGTTTGTAAAAAGCGACTGACATTCACATCGCACAATATTTACTTGACTGGCAAAATTCAGGTACTCATTTCTCAAAATGTAATATTTTGGAATAAAAAAGATGGAAGCTTGAAGATTACAAAATTTCTCCCACCATTTTTATTTGCTTATTTTAAAATGCCTCATAAACGAACTTTTGAAAAGTTATGATTCAATTTCAAAACAATTTAAATTTGTTTTAAAGAGTACATTTCACCTAGTAAATGAAGTTCTCCTCAAACCATTCCACCTAAAGCTTTGACAACTAAAGCCTTAAAATGCAAGGTATGGGAAGCTTTGCAAAGACTCATTAAGATAACAATGATGCACAAATGCAGATGATACCAAAATAAACAAGTTGTACTGATGGATATGTAGTATGGTTTGGTGAAGATCATGTGGTCTTTGTACTGATGGGTATGTAGTATGGTTTGGTAAAGATCATGTGGTCTTTGAACTGATGGATATGTAGTATGGTTTGGTGGAGATCATGATATGGTCTTTGTACTGATGGGTATGTAGTATGGTTTGGTGAAGATCATGATGTGGTCTTTGTACTGATGGGTATGTAGTATGGTTTGGTGGAGATCATGATATGGTCTTTGTACTGATGGGTATGTAGTATGGTTTGGTGGAGATCAACATGATGTAGTCTTTGTACTGATGGGTATGTAGTATCGTTTGGTGGAGATCATGATGTGGTCTTTGTACTGATGGGTATGTAGTATGGTTTGGTGGAGATCATGATGTGGTCTTTGTACTGATGGGTATGTAGTATGGTTTGGTGGAGATCATGATATGGTCTTTGTACTGATGGGTATGTAGTATGGTTTGGTGGAGATCATGATGTGGTCTTTGTACTGATGGGTATGTAGTATCGTTTGGTGGAGATCATCATGATGTGGTCTTTGTACTGATGGGTATGTAGCATTGTTTGGTGGAAATCATCATGATGTGGTCTTTGTACTGATGGGTATGTAGCATGGTTTGGTAGAGATCATCATCATGTGGTCTTTGTACTGATGGGTATGTAGCATTGTTTGGTGGAGATCATCATCATGTGGTCTTTGTACTGATGGGTATGTAGTATTGTTTGGTGGAGATCATCATCATGTGGTCTTTGTACTGATGGGTATGTAGCATTGTTTGGTGGAGATCATCATCATGTGGTCTTTGTACTGATGGGTATGTAGCATTGTTTGGTGGAGATCATCATCATGTGGTCTTTGTACTGATGGGTATGTAGCATTGTTTGGTGGAGATCATCATCATGTGGTCTTTGTACTGATGGGTATAAAGCATTGTTTGGTGGAGATCATCATCATGTGGTCTTTGTACTGATGGGTATGTAGTATGGTTTGGTGGAGATCATGATATGGTCTTTGTACTGATGGGTATGTAGTATCGTTTGGTGGAGATCATGATGTGGTCTTTGTACTGATGGGTATGTAGTATCGTTTGGTGGAGATCATCATGATGTGGTCTTTGTACTGATGGGTATGTAGCATTGTTTGGTGGAAATCATCATGATGTGGTCTTTGTACTGATGGGTATGTAGCATGGTTTGGTAGAGATCATCATCATGTGGTCTTTGTACTGATGGGTATGTAGCATTGTTTGGTGGAGATCATCATCATGTGGTCTTTGTACTGATGGGTATGTAGCATGGTTTGGTAGAGATCATCATCATGTGGTCTTTGTACTGATGGGTATGTAGCATTGTTTGGTGGAGATCATCATCATGTGGTCTTTGTACTGATGGGTATGTAGTATTGTTTGGTGGAGATCATCATCATGTGGTCTTTGTACTGATGGGTATGTAGCATTGTTTGGTGGAGATCATCATCATGTGGTCTTTGTACTGATGGGTATGTAGCATTGTTTGGTGGAGATCATCATCATGTGGTCTTTGTACTGATGGGTATGTAGCATTGTTTGGTGGAGATCATCATCATGTGGTCTTTGTACTGATGGGTATAAAGCATTGTTTGGTGGAGATCATCATCATGTGGTCTTTGTACTGATGGGTATGTAGTATTGTTGGTTGAGATCATCATCATGTGGTCTTTGTACTGATGGGTATGTAGCATTGTTTGGTGGAGATCATCATGATGTGGTCTTTGTCCCATGCATGTCATAAGCAGATCACTAAGTATGTGTACAAATGGCATTATCAAAAATGGCTTGAAACATGATAAGGAAAATAATAAAAGACGAACCCAAATAATGGAAAGGCTTATCTAATCAATCAGGTGTGGTATAAAAAATTGCTCTTCGCCATCAAAAAAATCTTGCATCCAATATAGATATCATTTTTCCAAAAACCTACAAAATGATTCAATTTTTACATTTTGATTAAGATTAAAGGATTAGTTCAGGGGTCAAGCAAGTTTATCTGATATAAAAGAGGACTTTAAAAACCGTGAAGAAAGCATTAAAAAATTATTCCGTTAAGAAAATATTCATGTTTAAAGGTCTGTTTTATTTGTGTAGAAATGACTGGTGTAGTAAGTCTACTATGAAAGGTTGGCACCCTCATCCTCACATTCTTAACAATTGTTAATGTATATTAAAGAAAATGTATTTAACCTTTTTTACTATTTGAATTATTTTTCCCTGATTTTTTTTCAGGCAGTAAATTAGAATTAACCTTACTACATTCTGTTTTACTACTTTCCTGACATATCCCATGGTTTATAAGCCACAATATTGCAGGACAAAATATAATACAATACATAAAGACTTTGAGGAATCTAAGGCCGTGACGTCACAACTAGTCTGATTTCAGTCGTTTCTACACAAATAATAAGCATCAATTTATATAGCGTTTTTACCAAAGGCCTTAAAGTGCTTGACCAAGATCGCAACAATAATGCATAATTAAAAAATGTTTGATTAATTGATATATAAATGAGTTTTTAGAAGACGTTTGAAAGAATTAACAGATGGTACGTTGCGAATTGAAGATGGTACATTGTTCCAGAGAAGGTGCAGTAGAGATGAAGACCTTTCACTATAACATTTTGTGTTTGGATGATAACTGGCAACCGGTAGACATTTTGTTGAGGAGCGAAGCTGACGTTGAGGACGGTATTGGGGAATTAACTGCTTAGTGTATCCAGGAGCAAAAGAGTGTTGAGATTTGTAAGGAGGAGCAGCTTGTACACTGATCGCTATCTTACTGGAAGCCAATGAAGTGATTGAAGCACTGGTAATATGTGATCATATCGAGGTGAACGGTTTATGAGCCAGGCAGCAGAGTTCTGAACATTCTGTAGTTCTTTAAGTGTAGAGTCAGGGAGGCCAAATAGAAGCGAGTACAATAGTCAAGTCTGGACTTAATACAGGAACTCATCAATCTAGTAGTTATTACATTTGTTAAACATTTCTTCATTTGGCTAATGTTGCGCAGAGCATAGAAATATGATTTACAAACAGCTTTGACATGTTGTTTCATATCAAGATGCAAATCCAATATAATTCCTAAAACTTTGACACATGAAGAAGGCGTGATCTTAGTCTGTCCAATTTGAATAGAAATTTGTGGGCTTGTTGAGGAGATAAATTGGGAACTAGCATGGAGAATTTCCATCTTTAAGTCATTAATGAATAAATTGTTTAAAATGATAGTGAACTTAAAACTTAAATTTATCCTTAAGATTTGTTTTGAATGCTTTCCTCACAACTTTGTTTCCTTTAAAGTCCTCTATCATATAAGATGGACTTGCTTGACCCCCAAACTAATCCTTCAATAAAGATCAAGCTTTAGAGTTTTATACAGATTGTCTTTGAGCTGTGCTATCTTTTGTTCTTTTCCTCGGGATAAATCATCAAATTACACGACAAAACTTTGATGGTGCAAAAATGGTTCATAAATGTCCCAGATGTGAGAGTCCAAAGATAATGCACGGAATGTGATGATTCAGAAAGCAAAAAAGTGATATTGAAATTGTTGATTAACAATTTCCAACCAAAAATTGTGAAATTCTTTTTATGTATTCCATAAAAAAATAATCAATTTTCAAATTGTTAACATCTGAATGAAAACATTATGCAAATGAGATTGTTTAGAACTTTATGTGAATGAAAAGAGGCAATATTGCTTATATACTGTAAGATAAAATTATTCCAACTACAATAAATTGTTTTCAAATGTTTTAAGCTTCTGTTCATGCCAAAATCATCTAGACCAAAACATTATGCACATGAGAGTGCCTGAAACATTATGCAATAAGCAAATTAGAGGAGGCAAAATTCTTTCAACAATATTAAACCATTCAAAATAAGGTAAAACATAATAAATGTAATACTGTACATTTAACATAAAACATACATTTAACATACAAACATACATTTAACATAAAACATACATAAAACATAACAAATGTAATACTGTACATGCTTTTTTTTGAGGGCAGCAATCTACTTTGTATTCACACTTTCGACTTACATTAGAACTGACTAGTAAAAACAAAATACGGATGGCCCTTCTTTGTAAATGTTACATTTGGATTTTATGATTCTACCTTACCAAATAAAAACGAGACTTGTTTCTGTATTCTGAAATCATTTGCAAGATCTATAACAGATAACAATTTACTTCTATTTATTGGGGACAATCTGGGGTTTTTAGCTTTGGGGAAAAATTATCGACATTCAGTAGGATTTTTGCAACATAAGATTACTGCATGGGAAAGTACATAAAAGAGGGATGAATCAGGAGTAACATTCCATACAGAAGATACAAAATATTTTCTTTTACTTCCCTAAAATGAAATTTGTTGTCCATTACACTAATTTCCTAATACACCATTTGGGAAAGCAAGAGTATACATAGATTACAAATTCTACCAATGATGTCAAATTTAGGTTTTTATCTCTTCCAAGTAATAAGGCAAAGCATGATCAAATATGTTTTTCACAAAGTAAATATAAAAGCAAATTGCTCAATACTTAAAAAGCGAAACAAATAGCCTTTCAAACAAGCTAAATCATTAATCAAAACAACAACTGATTAATTTGAATATTCTACACTTTAGTAGGGGTACCTGGATACCCATTCAGGTAGCAGGTCCAGACATTTTGAGTAGAGGTGCCTGAACAAATTTGGTTAAACTAGAATCAACCATACATCAGGATTGCTCACAATTTTTGACAAGGGAGTTCAGAAATTGTTCAGATAAAATCCAAGCTTAAAATGACCAATATGGCTTGATAACAAGCAAAGAATAAAATTACTCTTCATGTTGAAAATGGTTTAAATTTAAATTTCAAACAAATGGCTTAGCTATTGGTACCTCACACCTTTCTACAATATCTTTAGTGTTTGACTTTTTTAATAACATGAGAAGTATTACCAGTGACTTTAAGACTGAAAATGTTTTTCTTCTTATCATTTTTGGCTTGAAAACATGCAATCTGTGTGTAATAAGTATCATAGGGAAGGTACCAGTTCTGTTAATATTTCATGAATTTTTCTGAACACTTTAAATGTTTTTTTTTTCTTTCTTGATTTTCTCGAGTACCTGGGAAGGAACTGAGTGGGTGATGGTGGAGAGTACCCTATGGCATGATTTTGCTAGCTGACCTATCCCTAAATTAAAAGTCATAATAAGTAAAACACCATCAAATTAGATATGGTACATTGAAATAGGTTACACAGCTACCAGTCGACCTAAAAGCTTACTGGAGGCCTATAGAAAAAATGAAACCCAATCAAGATAATACAAGAAATCGATATGCAACATCATTCAATTTCAAAAATTCTAAAAGTTATCACATTAAACATGGGTTTAATTGCATTCAGGGTTAAAACATACCAATTAATAAGCATGAGTCAATCTATCTTTATAAAGCATAATTAGTAAAAGGTTGTACAAACCAGCAGCACCAACACAGCAAAAACCATGCACCATCAATACAGCTTACTAAATGATCATGACCGCATATCATACATGTTTTCATCATTATTTATAAATAAGTTGACAATTAAGCACAGAGACAATGAAAAATTATGCTAATCTGATCTGCAAAATTTGAAAATTTAGAATGTTTTTCACTTTTGTTAATTTTAAACATATTTTAAGCAAATTTAAAAATTTAGAACATTTTTCACTTTTGTTGATTTTAAACATATCTTAAGTTTTGCTAATTTGTTTCAAGGTTTTGTCAAGGTTTCCTCCATACAGTTATATGCTTTTAAACATCTTTTAAATACCATTTTTTTTCTTCTTCAATACTTTCCGAGGTAGTCTTTTACATGATGATTTCTATGCATCCTGTGCCTCACCCAATAGACGGTTTTTATTTTTGAAGGGGCTACTCTGTTTTAAACATTTATAACCCAATGTCGGGCAAGAAGAGAAGCTGTGCTATAAACAGTTCCTACACTAATCACCCCTACATACTGCATCCACCACCCCTTTCTTACACCACCAGTCACTACACTACTCCATAAATAAGATTCTACGACCTATTATCTTTGGGTTTAGTTATGCATACGTGTAGAGAGAAAAGAAGCCCTATACTATGCTAATAGAAAATATCAGATTTTCACCAATGTGCCTTGCAATTTCTTGAAAAAGTTTGGTCCTCTAGGAAAGCGACAAAAAATAACATCAAACTGATTTGAAAAATGATTGACTTTGTTACACCTTTTAGAATTTTCAGGGCTCATATGCAAACGTTTATGGTAAATTTGTGATGTATTGACTGGGTAGAAAGTTCTAATTTTTTTTGGAATTTTTTTTTCATTTCTTTCCTAAATATCAGTCACTGAAAAAGATGAGAAAGCTTATTCTTGCTAGAATTTGATTGGATGGTATTCTATGGCAGAGACTCTAAAACCTTTCATCAGAATTTGCTGCACATATAATTAAACCAAAATACCATGCACACCTAAAATCACAACAATATTTATCTTTCTCACTGGTGATCTGATGACTGAAAAAAGATGTAACTATAACTGTCTCATTTTAAAATTTGCAAGGGAGGTTCGACAAACTGTATTGATGGTGCATTGGTTATCAAGTTAGTGAATCAAACTGTTGTTGGTCAGATAGAAGCACACACAGACACACGAAGGGGGCAGGTGCAACAGTGTGTAGCGAAAATGGTCAGTGCGGAGGTGAAATTAAGAAAAATACCTCTACCGGAGTTATAGGTTCCCTGCACGATGCACACTTTGGAGCGTATGTCCTGTGATAATAAGACAGTGAGAAAAAATAGGCGGATGGAAAAAGAGCAAATTTTTTTTTTTTTGAAAAACAAATATGCATGGATTTAGATAGATGACATTCTTTGGAGGGTACTAAATGCTTGTGACATCTCTCAAATTGGCATTTCTTGATCTAAATGAGAGAAAGTTTTGAAGCTTAGCATAGGGACCATTTCACAGCACACATTAGCATGAGATTGGAATCAAAATCAAAAATTCTACTTGAAGGAATAATTTAGTAGTCCAGGTCCATCTCATTTGAGAGAGCTAGGACTTTAAAACAAAATGGTGAAGAAAGCATTCAAAAATCTTTTTCAGTGAAGGAGATATTCAAGTGAGAAGTCTTGTCTCATTTGCATAAAAATGAGTTGTGACATTATATCTTCACATTTCTCTAAATGATCTATATTGTTTTCCTGAAATTTTGTGCTTTAAAAACCATTGGATATGTCAGGAAGATAGTAATAATAATCTACCTTCTGAAATAAAAATGTTAATTGGCAGAAATAAGTTAAATCAATTTTCCTTAAGATACATTCATCATTGTTTAGAAAGTGAGGATTAGGACACCAACTTTCTACAGTAGACTTTCCACACCAGACATTTGTGCAAAAGTGAGACAAAACTTGACAAACTTGAATATCTCCTTAACAAGACTACAATATTGAAGTAGTTTCTTCCTCCATTTTGTTTCTTTTTAAGTTCTGTTCAAAAAGATAAGCTTGACCACTGAATTGACCCTTATTACAGATACTGCTTGTAGCTGTAACCCAACTTGTTTGAAGAAATTGGGTCAGTAGGAAGACAAAATTGTTTTCATTGATATTGAATCCAGGAACAAATGATGAAACCTGTTTCTGTTGAAGGCTTTAATCTTAAATAGTCATATTAAAAGACACTACAGTAATTCTAAGCACTAGGAGTTATGAATAGAAATTCCTTTGGATGTTCTGTACAGTAAAGCCACCTGATCTACAACCCTTCCCTACCCCCTCCCAAACTTTCACAAACACCCTCTCATCACTTGATGATTCTATGTATTGCTCCATTCATGAATCACAATTTTTACATATTTAAGTAATTCCTGGAACTATTTAATGATAACAATTAAATTAATAAAAGCTTTTCACAAAATTTAAAGAATGATCTGATTAGAATGATCTGATCAGGATGAATTTATGAGAATGATCTGATCAGAATAGTCTGATCAGCATAAATTCATCAGAACGATCTGATCAGAATGATCTGATCAGAATGATCTGATCAGAATGATCTGATCAGAATGATCTGATCAGAATGATCTGATCAGAATGATCTGATCGGAATGATCTGATCAGAATGAATTCATGAGAATGATCTGATCAGAATGAATTCATGAGAATGATCTGATCAGAATAATTTGATCAGAATGAATTCATTAGAATGATCTGATCAGAATGATCTGATCAGGATGAATTCATCAGAATGATGTGATCAGAATGAATTCATCAGAATGATGTGATCAGAATGATCTGATCAGAATGAATTCATCAGAATGATCTGATCAGGATGAATTCATCAGAATGATCTGATCAGGATGAATTCATCAGAATGATCTGATCAGAATGATCTGATCAGGATGAATTCATCAGAATGATCTGATCAGAATGATCTGATCAGGATGAATTCATCAGAATGATCTGATCAGAATGATCTGATCAGAACGACCTATTTCGAATAATACTCTTTCACAGCAGCACACATTTGACAGGCGTCATCACATACTCTACGGATTAACTTGATTTTCTTTCTGGAAAACAATAAATGCTGAGGGTAATGCTTAAAGGGGCACTAGACTGAAAAGTTAAGGCATATCTTTATGGGGTCCCCACAAAAATCAAAAGTTTATCTAGCACGCAACAGTATAACAATTTTCTGCTTAATATGAATATTCAAGTAAAATTTGCCTTCAAGTCGTCTGTGGGCTATGAAAGCATGAAGTTTATCGATCTTTTGTGGATGATATATCTGTGAAATTAGCCAAAACTAGTGCCTTCACTTTTCTGTCTGCACTTTTCTGTCTAGTGCTCCTTTTAGACAAGCTGTATCCGGGTTGCTTTGTCAAATACTGTACAAAATAATTAAACACAAAACTTCTACTTGGTATTCTAAATTCTTTCTGTCAGATATTTTACGAACAGGTTTTTCTATGTGTTATCACTATTTCAACATTTTCTCGGTGTTTCCTTTTGATTGATATTTACAAAATGCAAAGAGCAAAAATTACATACTGTACCCTGACATGATTACTGAAAGATGTTGTAAAGACTTTTTGCAGCACTGCCTTTAAAATGCAGTTAAACATGGGAGAAAAATCAAAATCAATTCATTGCCAATAATCATGCAATGAAAACATATAATCGGATTTGATGTGCCTTTTTACTTCTATCGAACCATTCTTTATTTTGCAAACTTGTATGTTTCACTCTTATACTTCAGCCTAAATTTGATTTTTTGATGACAATAAAACTTTTTATTCCCAACAACTTGAGGAACCATGAGTTTGTAAGTACCTGTAGGAATTACTACAAACCCATCCTTAAGATTAAGAAAGTAAATGGCTTCCATAATAGGTCACAAAAAACCCACCTAGTTTTGTTAATTTGAAGAAAAAAAACTGTAAGCCCAAATTCAATTTGAAGATAATATTTGTTTCATTATCTAATCATACACTTAACGCTTTGACAGCATCAATACTGGGTGTGCGCCACATTATTTGATTTCTTTAAATCATCCTTTTTTTTATTTTGATTTTGAGATGTTAACAGAAAATACATCATGGCTTTATTCAGAAACCTCAAAAAACATATCAGACTGTGTTTCCACAAATTCTTTATCCTGATGGTTCCCCAGGTACCAATGACTGGTGGGTTGCTCATGATTGCACACGCTGATGGGTACCCACATCATAGAACCTGAGCATCACTGATGCAGAAGCTCAACCCTTCAAATTTTGAGTCAACCAAGAAGTGGTGATTTGTCGTCATTAAAAAAAGAAAGATGGTATGAAGGTCAAGTTCTAAGTCTTTTGAAATAATGTGCTATATTTTATTGAGAAAATATTGATTGTTTGTAGTTGAGAGCTTTTTAATGCAATTCTTTATATTTCTGTCCTAAATTTCAGTCACTGAAAATCATCAAACTGACCAGTTTCTCCTCTTATACTTCGATTAAGCTAAGATATATGATGGAGATCAAGCTAGCATGTATGATGGATATCAAGTTCGAAACTTCTTTGTTGTATTCAACTGCTCCCATTCAAATAACGTTGGTGGAGATTTGAAAAACAATAAGTTAACAACTTAACATAATGAGATTGATAAGTTTATGGTTGCTATGTCCCAAAATTTAAATAAAATTGTGATTTTTTATTACAGAAAGGCCTAAAACTTAAACATGGTGTAAATTGGTTAATTTTTCACCGATTTTGATGAAAATGTTTACTATTTTCATGTTTTTCAGCTTATTCTTCTACTAGTGAAGCTCAAGTCAAATTAATTAAGCTCAATCTACCAACCCGTCCATATAGATTCTTCATTTTCCATGAAGTTTCATACAAAGCTGCACTTGTAATGAGAACAAGAATAAGTATCATTACTGAAAACAATATCAATTGAACTAAGAAATTTAAGGAATTCCCAAATAGTATCTCTTTCAAACAAGCAATGCATCATATAATTGCTGGTTAATTACCTCATGACTTTTCATGCATGATAGGTACTTTGATTGTGAGAGAAAATCCCTGAGGGGAGCTTGTGTGAAACATAACACCATGGAATATCTCCAAAAATCTCAAAAAGTATAAAAAAATTGCACCTTTTTTTAACCATAACTTCAAAATTACAATGATTGCACCAAACAAAATATTAGATGGATTAAAATTGAAAATGACATCATCTATGAGCCAAAATTTGAAGACTAGACGTGCCAAAACAAAAAAAGTTTAAATATTTTAAAGGCCAAAAAGTGAAAGTTTTGTTAGATTTTATAACCTCAACACAAGTTGGTTGAGCTAAAAAATGGTATTGCCAATGACTACGAGTAAGGATCATAACAAATGCATGCCAGGTGCTGGGAAGAGAAAACTTTTTTTTAGTATGATGTTAATCTCATGCTTCTGTCTTCTAACTGATCTACCACATAGTGTATACATGCTGCTGTTGCTAAACCAACCACACTGGCTGCAATGAATCTTTGAGCATGTTAATTATGTCACAACATATCTGACTACTTCTATTTCCATATTGACTAAATATGCCCTACCCCACAAGTCATTTTGGTAATAAATGCATGCCTACATTCTTCATTAAGACTAAATGAAATGACAAAAAAGGATGACAAATCTCTGAGTTCAAAGGAAATACTTACCCACCAACTCAATTTTTCACTAAACTGAACTGGCATCTGACAATTGACTCAATTTTGCCTTAGCAATTCTAGATTTACAGTAATGCAAAATTCATTTGTATTTGAAATAAAAAGGCACAATGCTCCAGAGAGGAGACACACAAAGGTTACTGTAGCTCTCCAATTATCTGAAAGAAATATTCCCGTGGATTTTTTGTTGAAATTTTTTATTTGAAACAACATACATTTAGAGCCAATTTGGTACAAAAATCAGATTAATATCATATGAATTTTTAAAGATTTCCCAATTGCATTTCAGACTTTTTGTACAGTATGATGAAATCATGTTTAATGTCATAGAGGCAATTCCATTGCAAATGTTTATTTATTATCTTTGATCATTAAGTGGTTGTTTCTGTATGATTAGAAACAATCTTCCAAAAGTTATTGAAGTAGGGTATATTTGGCAATGTATATAAATACCTGACTTTCATCAATTTCTTTTTCTAGCAGGTTTTACCAATAAAAAAGGATGACAGATTTTAATGAAATACATGAACTTTGTGGGAGAATGGTGATTTCATAATGAGCTTTTTTTTACTGATCTATTGACATTTTTTGTGAGCCTTAAAATTGGAATATTTCCTGGTAGGAATAACATATCAACATGATTTTTGTACTAAATTGTGTCTAAAATTGTTCTCGTTTTGATGAAAGGTTACAGAGAAACATGGGAATATTCCTGTAATCACAGAAAACTTTGCTACAAAGATTTGTCAAGATCGTCCCTTAAAGTCCACAACATTAGGTCATGACCTCTTAAGAATATCAGCTACCCAAGTAAAGTGGAAACATTGTCAAAATAAACTGAAATGTTGCAAAATATCACTTCGAGTCCTTTCACTACCTGTAATACTTTTCACAGCGCACAAAACACAAGAATTTCAGTTGTTTGGTTGAAACACATGGGTTCAATATTCATTGATAATGATAACCCAGTTACTAATCGTTCTTGAAGAAAAGGTACACCTGCACTCTAGGTACCATTAATGCACTTAAACTGTTTAGTTACATGTTGTAAATCATTCATTTCCAGGATTACCACAAGAGGATAAATCTTCCTATATAAATCTTCTTTTGAAGACAGACAACCTGGTTTCAAGGCTTTTCTATTTAATTCCAAAATTTCTATTTGCTTGCAGCCGGTAATTTTGGGGTAAGCAAATTGCTTTTGGCTGTCTGGAATTACATGTACCCCAAAATGCAAAATTACTGATGTTTTTTCAGATAGGATCTGAAACCAGAAGTTTTTAAAAATTAAACTATTTGGAATATCTATTTTATCATCTAGTTAAATTTCTGCAGTTGGCTGTTAGAGCTTACATGTATCCCACAATGCAATATTAATGTTGCAGTTTTGGGTAGATCTAAAACCAGAGGCTTGTAAAATAAAAGTATACCACTTGAAACCTCAACAGTTTTCTTAATTCCCTTTCATTATTTAGATATATTTCTGCAATGTAACATTAAACATTTGCTTAGGTTTTTGATGAGAAACATGTAGTGGAATACGTTTAGGAATGACACTCGGAAAGCAGTTTAACTTTGGATCGTATAATTATTGATTTATGACAGAGCTTATTTAAATTGGTTAAATAGGGCTTGAGTAAAAATACATCTTAAGGACAGGGCTTGAAATTAGCATTAGTTTATCAATAGCCCATTGGGCTTTCTCACCTCACATTTCACTAGCCTCATCGAACTTTCCAGAAGCCTGTTTCTTCACGTCTCACATAAACATACTAGAATAATTCTGTTTATAGGACGAAGGGCGTAGATTCATTTTTTGAAGTGGGCGGGATAATTTTTGTGGAAGGACAAGTTTCGAGCTCGCTGACAGGTGTGGGGTCCAGGGCGGAAACTCCTGGAATATTCAATATTTTAGTGCTAAAATTGGCCCAAAATAACATCAAAGCATGCTTAGGGTCCAAACACATTTACCTCTAAAAGCTGTAAAAAACAGTAGTAGGCGGTACTCTTGGGGTGAAATTAGAGTCCAAAATAATTAAAGTCATTCTTAATAACAAACAGGTTTATTCAATTTTAGCTTTCGAATGCGAGATAAATCATCTCCCACCCCCCCACAAACACACACCTTCCCTTGGCGGGCCTGGGTAAAATAATACCGGTCATTGCGCGGTGATGAGCAAATGCATCACTTATCATAGAAATTAACGCTGCATCTTGCATCTTTGCATGAAACACAAGAGCCCTTGAGTTGTTAAGTATCGTTAGTTTAAGGTCACATCAAGAAACTTCGGAATTAAAATTTACAAAACGGTATCACATGACATCAGTCAGAAATAAAAAAACATTTATTTTAGTATTTAAAAATTTGGGGCGCTATCATCGGCAAAAGTGAGAGGGGTAATTGTACATACCATCCCCCCTTTTAAAAAGTGGGGGATATATACCCCCATACCCCCAGGATCTACGCCCTTGTGTAGGACTAGCCCGATGTGCTTGGATGATTGAAGTTGTGCTAGCCCTTACGCAAAATCAACTAGCCCTGGGCTAGCGGGCTTATGCGAATTTCAAGCCCTGCTTAAGGAATACATAAACATCTATAAGTAGATCCTAAAGACAACACAATTATCTTGTTAGTTTGATTTTCAATTAGAAAAAAAGAAATTATAAAATTTACTGCTATAAAATGAATCCTGATTTATTTTTAACAGCTACAGGTATCACATGAAATAGAAGTGAAAATGTTCAGGTTCCACACCTCTCTATGCATGTTCTTTTTTAAAATAAAACACATTACAAAGTGTTTGATAAATACAATACAGAATGCTATTGTTCCTCAAGAACTGGCAACACTCAGTGCAAATGTAAGCAACATTGTTTATAAACTTACTGAAAATCATAAACATGACAAAAAGTCCTAAAAAATTCTTTTAAAATTTGGTCATTTTACAGCTTTTAATTTCATGTTCTTTCTGATTAATACATTTCTAAAATAAATTTACTTGAATATTTATATTCTGCACCAAAAAACTAAAGCTCCCTTTTCTTACCAATCACTTTAAAAACAGCTAGGCCCTCCATTTCCATGTCACCCTGCCACCTTTTTTAAACATAACTTTACAAACCTGGAGAGGAGGGCACATGGTGGCTAATGAGTTTCATGATTAATCAAGCTATGCAGACACTGTCTATTAATCTTTGTTGATATCTTTTTTGGGAGTGTATCTTACATTCTGGTTTATCGGACAATGTTGAAGTAAATCTATACCACATGGTGTCAGAAACTTTACCAAAGGTATCATTTTAAAAGAGAATGCCTTTTAATGACAGACATAGGCAGAAAATTAAACAGGGGATTAAGGGAGGGGGGAGGGGGCAATATTTGTGAAGTTTAATATAAGTTCCCAGAAATTACGCACTACTTGTCACAGGCAGCACATACAAAAAGGCAATGCAAAATGATTCAAATCTCTTTGCCACAGATAACATGCCTTGCACACATATTACAAACAACTCTTACCCTTATCTCCCACTCACTTTTAAATCTTCTTTTGTAGCATCAACTTTCCATTTAATCTTCCTTCTATCACCAATTCCTCCATCTTCCACTCATCATACCCAACGTCCTCAGCTTCCACATCCTCAGCTTCACCATTCTACCAAACACTCTTAATCTGATCCTCCAATCACCCTACCCACTCCACCTTCCTTACCCAATCCATCATTCTCCATCAACTTATATGCCCCATTTACCTACCATCCCTTATCCACCCCAGTGCACCTGTCATTATCTATTCATTTACTCTTCCTAATCCAAGCCTTCTGCATTCACCTACCCTCTTTGCCCACTTTCATTTGCCTTTCCTACTTGCAATCTCACCCATCCACCTACATCACTTCTAACATTCTGCATTCACTTCTATCTCCATCCACCTTCATTGTCTGTCCCACATATCTATTCCGAAACCAGTACAGACCTATAGTACCAAACAGTGCCTCCCCTTGATATTCAATGGTTTTTCCAGGGCCATAGCCAATATTTCAAATATTTCCATGACCTTTCTAGGGCCATAGCCAATATTTCAAATATTTCCATGACTCTTCCAAGCCCAATTTCCATAATTTTTCAGGGCCAAATCCCATATTTTAAATGTTTTCACAACTTTTCCAGGGCCATAGTACAGATTTCAAATATTTCCATGACTTTCCCAGGGTCATAGCACATACTTCAAATAGTTCCATGACTTTCCCAGGTCCTGGTGCATATTTCAAATATTTACATGACTTTCCCAGGGTCATAGCACATATTTTAAATATTTCCATGACTTTTCCAGGGTCATAGCACATACTTCAAATATTTCAATGACTTTCCCAGGGTCCTAGTGCATATTTCAAATATTTTCATGACTTTCCCCAGGGTCATAGCACATATTTCAAATATTTCCATAACTTTACCAGGGTCATAGCGCATATTTCAAATATTTCCATAGCCATATTTCCATGACGTTAGCAGGTCAATAGCCCAAATTTCAAATATTTCCAGAGCCATAGCTGATATTTTAAATATTTCCATAATTTTCCCAGAGCCATAGATCATATTTCAAATATTTCCATAACTTTTACAGGGCCTAAGCCTAATATTTTCCAGGCCTGGAAACTAAAATGTCACATTATATGACTGTCCAGGAATTCAAGGATGGGTGTGGAAGTATGATACATACCTCAATGCAATGAACTACAAAAAAAAAAATCATTATGTTTAATAAAGGCCTATGGACACAAAGCAATTTCAACAAAACAAGAGTTTACAAATCTGAGCACATTTGGAATTTTGGCTGATCAAAGTTTGATCTGTTTTCTCTTTGCATAATTTGTGATGTGTGCCTAGGTGGACAGCTGTATTTTAATAAATTCTCATAATTTCTTTCCTTCATCTCAGTCACTAAAATTTATGGGAAATTTTATTCTGCTAGAATTTGATAGGGAATTTGTAAAGACTCCTGGTCAGGATTTGCAGCACTCCTTCAAAACATTTTGACAGACAATAACAAAGCAAAGGATTTACATACAGAAATACCAAGATCTCCCCTAAAAACACATCACAAATTTGCATGAATTTTGCACATTGATGACTGAAAACCCTAAATGTGTAAATGATCAATTTTTAATCGCTTATGATTAAATATTTTCCCACTCTCGTAGTTTGTCATAGATTTTACAGATATTTTTAGTTAATTTGCCTCTACATTTATACACCTATAAACATCAGCAATTAATAATGAAATGATCAATTTTATGACATGTGTAAGCAGAAGGCAAATGCTGAGAGAAAAGATCTAAATTAATTCATTTTACTTCAAAATTACTTCTTAGACAAACAAAAGTATTTTGCAAATTTAGACACAAAGAGACCCTCTTGAAGCAGCTTCACTTACTTGTGATAATCCCGCACACAGTATATCTTGTGATCTACGTCTATCGTGAATGGAATTCCATCTAGACATTTGTTACATACGATGCATCTAAAACACCCTGGATGGTATGACTTCCCCATGGCTTGAAGAATCTGTACACAAAAATCACAATTTTGTAATCATTTTTATTTTCACTTTAACTTCACATTACTACCATTACTAGTTTTATCCTCCAAATGCCACAACAGGTACAATTTTTGTAATCTTTGGCATGACCTGATTGAACCTGGGTTTCCCGATTAAAAGTGGAGACTCTACCTCTGAACCAACCAATGATGTTATGATAGGGGGACATGTGACTCGATCAGTTGAGGAAATGACTATGATGCTGGAAATTACAGCTTCTCATCTTGACATTCTAGTGCCACTTTGTCTCATTTCACAATTGTCAATTTCTCCAGAAAGCTAACTAGCAAAGGATCAACTTTTTAACATATCTCAATGTTCCGAGCAGTATTAATGAGCATAATAACCCTTAGATTCCCAGCGGGTGACCTAAATTTTTCGGAATTTTTCTCTAAAAAATTGATGTTCATTAACTTTGGTTTATATGATTGCTACAGTAAGACAATAAACTTTTCAATAAAAAAGTCAAAATAAAGAAAATATCAACATAAATATGCAAATGTTATGCAAAAATATTAAGCAAAACCTGCAAAAACAAAAATTAAAATAAATAAATAAACAAAACATCACCGCTGTAATTACTCACGAAAAACAAAGCCAAGTACTTGGTGTGGTTTTTGAACCTGGAGCGCCCACACAGTAATCCCACATGTTACCGCTAGACTACACTGGGGCACCCACACAGTAATCCCACATGTTACCACAGTAATCCCACATGTTACCGCTAGACTACACTGGGGCGCCCACACAGTAATCCCACATGTTACCGCTAGACTACACTGAAGCACCCACACAGTAATCCCACATGCTACCGCTAGACTACACTGGGGCGCCCACACAGTAATCCCACATGTTACCGCTAGACCACACAGTAATCCCACAATAGACTACACTGGGCGCCCACACAGTAATCCCACATGCTACCAGCTATGTCCCAGCTACCGCTAGACTACACTGAGCCCACACAGGTTTGTCCCAGTATGAGGGTTTGTTTTTATACTTTAAATATGAAGAAAGAGGGGTAGTTGCTCTTTTTTATTTCAATCGAAAGCATGTGAATTGGCCCTTCTTACAATATTTCGAAGGTGAGTTGCATCACAATTGGAAGCTTTAATTTTTCCCAAATTTTGGTCTCAAAAAGGTGCAAGTTGTCAAAAAAAGAAAGAGATTTTTTACAACTTTTGGCAAAAAAAAGATATTGAAGATAGGAGCAGTCAAAAATTGAACTGGAATTGGATGCATTGATGTCTTTGTAAGTTTCTGACAGGTTTTCAGGCAAAAGTAAGTCTTTGAAAAAAAAATGTTTTCATTAAATTTTTCGTTTTTTAAAATGTTTTTAATTCAACCCATCTTTTTTCAAAATTCTTCAACATAACAACCATACAAATGTTACATTTTCTGAGTATTCAGGCTCTTTCAAGTGATACCATGATCACTGCTGTGGGCCTATTGTGAAGTAAAATATTTTGATGAAAAGTGCATGTCTAATCGGTCGGGTCACAACCGCATGGGAATTGAAGGGTTAAAACAATGTCCATGATGAAACAACCAATTCTGCTGTTGATAAATCAGTAAAAGGCCCATCCTCTGGCTGTTCACACACATAACATTACAGAAAATGGCCTCAGTGGACCTCTGGTTCTCCCAGCAATCACTGGGGCCATTCTCTGGCTGGTCACACATAACATAATAGAGAATGGCCCACAGTGGACCTCTGGGGTCTTCCAGCAATCCACTGGGGCCATTCTCTGGTTGGTCACACATGTAACATTACAGAGAATGGCCCCAGTGGACTCCAGGGTCACCCATGGATCCACTGGGGTCATTCTCTGGCTGGTGACATGGCGTGGAATCTGGGGTCTACAGGGACACTGGGCCATTCTCTGGCTGGTTACACGTGTAATCTGGGGTCTCCCAGGGATCCACTGGGCCATTCTCTGGCTGGTTAAACATGTAATGTTACAGAGAATGGCCCAAAATATGAACCATCTTGCTGGTGATCCAGACGTTCTACAAAAGTTATTTATCAACATCAACCTATTGGTGGATGCACTGCACTTCACCTCGATTCGGTACCCCAGCTGCTATGATTAATCCATGACACCACACAGTGATTTAACACATGTAGAGTGGGCATACAATAATATAATAATAACTTATTTAAGAGATCAGTGCACCCCACAAGGGTATTGTTATAGAGGGTACTGTTTAAGAGTGTATGACATTATATACATATACTCTACTCTTATGAATATGCATGACTTACAGTATCCATAATGAGATGTCCACAAATAGCACACTTCTCTGCTGTTTGCTGGAAACCTGAATACTGCAAAGACAACAAAAATTCAAGTGTCCAGAACTGATGGATTAGGTCGCTGGTCAATCATGTCCATGTTATACAAAAGAGGAAAGTCAAAGGAACAAAATGGTGAAGAAAGTGTGTAATAGCTTTTTAAGAGGAAATGCAGAGGATGTATCATTTGAGAGGTTGAAATTCATTCGCCATTTATTTTGCCAATGTTGAACTTTATTATGATCATCTTGGAGGATTTGTTGGTCAGGGGATTTGTTGGTCAGGGGATTTGTTGGTCAGGGGATTTGTTGGTTAAGGGGGAATTGTTGGTTAGGGGAATTGTTGGTCAGGGGTTTTGTTGGTCAGAAGGATTTGTTGGTCAGGGGATTTGTTGATCAGGGATTTGTTAATCAGGGGATTTGTTTGTCAGGATGGATTTGTTGGTCAGGTGATTTGTTGGTCAGGGAATTTGTTGGTCAGGGGATTTGTTGGTCAGGGGATTTGTTGGTCAGGGGATTTGTTGGCCAGGGGATTTGTTGGTCAGGGGATTTGTTGGTAAGAGGGGATTTGTTGGTCAGGGGTTTGTTGGTCAGGGGGGATTTGTTGGTCAGGGGGATTTGTTGGTCAAAGGAGATTTGTTGGTCAGGGGGGATTTGTTGGTCAGGGGGGATTTGTTGGTCAGGGGATCTGTTGGTCAGGGGATTTGTTGGTCAGGGGATTCTTGGTCAGGGGATTTGTTGGTCAGGGGGATTTGTTGGTCAGAGGGATTTGTTGGTCAGGAGGGATCTGTTGGTCAGGGGGGATTTGTTGGTCAGGGGGGTTATCAATTTTCAATTCGTAATACTTGGATCTTTTACACAAATTTTAAGTCAAATAAAAAGATACCTTTCAGCCAGTAGCATTCTGTGGGTTGGTCAGGTTAGTACAAACCAAATAATTTTAAAGGGTAGTCCAAACCTTTGCAGGCTATACCACTCACCTAAAGCAAACATTATTTATCTCATTGTACCAATTTCAACAAATAGTTTAAGTGTTGTCCTTATTGATTTTGACTAAAAGGGAACCCTGGCTGAATGAAAGGGAGTCCAATTGGAAGCTCATTGTCTCAAGAATTGTGGTGGTTATTAAAATTAGGGAGGGGAAGGAAGAAAGGGAACAAGTCACAGGTTGATTGGGGCAAAGGATAAACTCCCAAAAGTATGTCTGAATCTGTTTTGCTTTGTATCGTGAAAGAGAGAATTGTTGGCAGAAGATGGATTTATATGTTTACACCAGCACACATCATATAAATTTGCATAAAAAATGCATATTGCACAGCAGAAACTAAACATAGTGATAGAACATTCAATTTGTAATTAATTTTGCCATGATTTATGTATGTTTTTTGCCATGTTTCCTGGATTTCAGTAATTTCAAAACAAATGTAAGAAAGACAAAACAAACAAAGAGTGGACTTGACAATGGACTTAATTACATCAATAACCTTAGTAAGAAGCTTGCTAACACACAATGATTTAAACCACAATTATTTCCAACAGTCAGAAATTGATACCTCTGATACTATCACACACACTTAAACTGTAATTACAATTTTTTTGCAAATCACTCATCTAGTCACCCAGAACAACCAAAAATCATATCCGGGCAACCACACTTTTGATGGGTCTGTCGGATGTACAACCACATTTTTAGCACACTTTGTACTAAATGTATGTAAATAAATTGTCACAGCAATCCAGGTTCCAACAAACCATACACACAGTTGCCCGCGGCAACCAAAAATCTTAACCGGGCAACCATGATATATATACTTGACCTGCCTGAATGGACAACTTAGTTTTCAGAAATATTTTCATTGCATGCATACAACCTCAATTTCCTTTTGGATAACAATCAGTGCAAATGTGTCACTGGACAGGTTGCGTTAATGATGAGTTGTCAATGGTTTGTCTAACCAGTGACTTCCACCTGAGAGCAAATCTCTTTCAACTAATGATTACTTTCATTTCACACCTACCAAGTAGTCCTCTTCACAGTACACTTGACCATGTACATTGTAGAATGCCTTGCCTCGTAATGTCCGTCCTGAAAGTTAAACCAAACAAAAATAGTATGACATATTTGGTGCATTAAGTTTTGAAATCTCAGGCATCAATATACAAATATTTCAGAAAACCCATGATGTATATTACAGAAAGTTTTCATTCATACCTTGGTTTTTAAACATCTATCATAATTTTTTGAAATGGGGCAGCAAAATCAGACCAAAAGTTTTTTAATTTGTTAACGTAACCTAATCAAACTCTAACAGAAAGACTTTACCATCATCTGTATTGACTAAGATTTACAAAGGATATTTAAAGAATTACATTCAAGATTTTGAGCTGTCCTCTCTTACACTCCTCACGTATACACAACACCTTATATAAACATCAAAACTCTCCAAACTTTGATAATAGCCAGAACTTGTAAAACTACAGATCTATGCAATATTGACATCATTTAAAGACTTTTTGTTCAGAATTGAAAGCTTTTTTTGATGAATATAAAATCCATATCGATCCATATACAGTACCTGTAATCACAACCTATAGTACAAAAGAAAGTGTAAATAGCCAAACAATCTGTTGAAATCTGATATCAATTTACTATACAATGGCTTTTTGACCTATAAGGGATATGCAATTGTTTTTATGTCCAACTGTGATTGTTGAATGAGCACTATAACACAGCCATTGTATTCTTCAAAGGTGAACAGCCAAGATCTGGCTTTAAGACACATTCTCCACATTTTTAATTAATGAAATTTACACAAAGAACTTAAAAGATATACTTGAATGATTTAAACTCTCTTCCCCTTCATAGATCAAATATTTGCATATATGCAAACTACTCATTATCAGACAACTTAAACACTTACTATAATGACTTTACAAACCTTACACCTTTCTTCACAGAAACTAATGCTGATTTTTCAGTAATTTAATAATAATACACAACAGGCATTGGACCATCAAAAGTATTCAAAGAGTATAGATGAATATACAACTATCATCCACTAACCATTTTGTATAACAGCTGAAATGTGAAACAGTGGTGTTTCTACTGACAGGCTTTATCCCTGAGACAACACCAGTCTTCCTTTATTACTTCAAAAAGTATTACTGTAATTGAATATTTCATCTGTTCCTATCTGGAATACCAGCAATACCACAATACATGACTTTGAAATATGCAGGTACATGTTCCACAATAAATGACTTAAAATACATTGGTACACCCACTGTGTGAAACATGATAACATTAATGTTTCCTGTAATCCAACATGACAGGAATGTTTAGCTATGCACTTTCCATCACTCAACCGATGCAGTCCCTTAATTACATTGGATAATGTTCTGTCATAATTCATTCGGGCCTGGGGCAGGTGTGTTATGAACAGACTTACTTTGTAAGAGCATTAAATTTGTTTAACTAAATATTTATAACAAACATTAGTTGCTTCGCATATCAGTAGTACATTGTGCATTGTAGAGAATTAGTCACTGATGCATTTGAATAGAGGAAAAAATGTCCCAACACATGTTCCTTAAAGACTAATAATAAAATTACATGGGAGGATAGGATTTGATATCCTTTTTGAAAGCATTCTGTAATGCCTACCCCTTGAGTCCTGCCTATCCCTTGAGTCCTACCTAACCCTCCAGTCTTGTCTACCCCTCCAGTCAGGTCTGCCTCTCCAGTCATGTCTACCCCTCCAATTAGGTCTACCCCTCCAGTCATGTCTACCCCTCCAGTCTACCCTTCCCGTCATGTCTACCCCTCCAGTCTACCCTTCCCGTCATGTCTACCCCTCTAGTCAGGTCTACCCCTCCAGTTAGGTCTACCCCTCCAGTCATGTCTACCCCTCCAGTCATGTCTACCCCTCCAGTCATGTCTACCCCTCCAGTCATGTCTACCCCTCCAGTCATGTCTACCCCTCCAGTCATGTCTACCCCTCCAGTCAGGTCTACTCCTCCAGACATGTCTACCCCTCCAGTCATGTCTACCCCTCCAGTCATGTCTATCCCTCCAGTCATATCTACCCCTCCAGTCATATCTACCCCTTCCAGTCATGCCAACCCCTCCAGTCATGCCTGCCCCTCCAGTCATGCCTGCCCCTCCAGTCATGTCTACCCCTCCAGTCAGGTCTACCCCTCCAGTCATGTCTACCCCTCCAGTCATGTCTACCCTTCCAGTCATGTCTACCCCTCCAGTCATGTCTACCCCTCCAGTCAGGTCTACCCCTCCAGTCATGTCTACCCCTCCAGTCATGTCTACCCCTCCAGTCATGTCTACCCCTCCAGTCATGTCTACCCCTCCAGTCATGTCTACCCCCTCCAGTCAGGTCTACTCCTCCAGACATGTCTACCCCTCCAGTCATGTCTACCCCTCCAGTCATGTCTATCCCTCCAGTCATATCTACCCCTCCAGTCATATCTACCCCTTCCAGTCATATCTACCCCTTCCAGTCATGCCAGCCCCTCCAGTCATGCCTGCCCCTCCAGTCATGCCTGCCCCTCCAGTCAGGTCTGCCCCTCCAGTCAGGTCTGCCCCTCCAGTCAGGTCTACCCCTCCAGTCATGTCTACCCCTCCAGTCATGTCTACCCCTCCAGTCATGTCTACCCCTCCAGTCAGGTCTACCCCTCCAGTCAGGTCTACCCCTCCAGTCATGTCTACCCCTCCAGTCATGTCTACCCCTCCAGTCATGTCTATCCCTCCAGTCATGTCTACCCTCCAGTCATATCTACCCCTTCCAGTCATGCCAACCCCTCCAGTCATGCCTGCCCCTCCAGTCATGCCTGCCCCTCCAGTCAGGTCTGCCCTCCAGTCAGGTCTGCCCCTCCAGTCAGGTCTACCCCCCTCCAGTCATGTCTACCCCTCCAGTCATGTCTACCCCTCCAGTCATGTCTACCCCTCCAGTCAGGTCTACCCCTCCAGTCAGGTCTACCCCTCCAGTCAGGTCTACCCCTCCAGTCATGTCTACCCCTCCAGTCATGTCTACCCTCCAGTCATGTCTACCCCTCCAGTCATGTCTACCCCCTCCAGTCATGTCTACCCCTCCAGTCATGTCTACCCCTCCAGTCATGTCTACCCCTCCAGTCATGTCTACCCTCCAGTCATGTCTACCCCCTCCAGTCAGGTCTACTCCTCCAAACATGTCTACCCCTCCAGTCATGTCTGCCCCCTCCAGTCTGGTCTACCCCTCCAGTCTGGTCTACCCCTCCAGTCAGGTCTACCCCTCCAGTCAGGTCTACAACTCCAGTCAGGTCTACAACTCCAGTCAGGTCTACAACTCCAGTCATGTTTACCCCTCCAGTCATGTCTACCCCTCCAGTCATGTCTACCCCTCCAGTCATGTCTACCCCTCCAGTCAGGTCTACTCCTCCAGACATGTCTACCCTTCCAGTCATGTCTACCCCTCCAGTCTGGTCTACCCCTCCAGTCAGGTCTACCCCTCCAGTCAGGTCTACAACTCCAGTCATGTTTACCCCTCCAGTCATGTCTACCCCTCCAGTCATGTCTGCCCCTCCAGTCAGGTATACCCCTCCAGTCATGTCTACCCCTCCAGTCATGTCTACCCCTCCAGTCATGTCTACCCCTCCAGTCATGTCAACCCCTCCAGTCATGTCTACCCCTCCAGTCAGGTATACCCCTCCAGTCAGGTCTACCCCTCCAGTCATGTCTACCCCTCCAGTCATGTCTACCCCTCCAGTTATGTCTACCCCTCCAGTCATGTCTACCCCTCCAGTCATGTCTACCCCTCCAGTCATGTCTACCCCTCCAGTCATGTCTACCCCTCCAGTCATGTCTACCCCTCCAGTCAGGTCTACTCCTCCAGTCATGTCTACCCCTCCAGTCATGTCTACCCCTCCAGTCAGGTCTACCCCTCCAGTCAGGTCTACCCCTCCAGTCTACCCCTCTAGTCATGTCTACCCCTCCAGTCAGGTCTACCCCTCCAGTCAGGTCTACCCCCTCCAGTCAGGTCTACCCCTCCAGTCATGTCTACCCCTCCAGTCATGTCTACCCCTCCAGTCAGGTCTACTCCTCCAGACATGTCTACTCCTCCAGACATGTCTACCCCTCCAGTCATGTCTACCCCTTTAGTCTGGTCTACCCCTCCAGTCATGTCTACCCCTCGAGTCATGTCTACCCCTCGAGTCATGTCTACAACTCCAGTCATGTTTACCCCTCTAGTCATGTCTACCCCTCCAGTCAGGTCTGCCCCTCCAGTCATGTCTACCCCTCCAGTTAGGTATACCCCTCCAGTCATGTCTACCCCTCCAGTCATATCTACTCCTCCAGTCATGTCAACCCCTCCAGTCATGTCTACCCCCTCCAGTCAGGTCTACCCCTCCAGTCAGGTCTACCCCTCCAGTCATGTCTACCCCTCCAGTCATGTCTGCCCCTCCAGTCATGTCTACCCCTCCAGTCATGTCTACCCCTCCAGTCAGGTCTACCCCTCCAGTCAGGTCTACCCTCCAGTCATGTCTACCCCTCCAGTCATGTCTACCCTCCAGTCATGTCTACCCCTCCAGTCATGTCTACCCCTCCAGTCAGGTCTACCCCTCCAGTCATGTCTACCCCTCCAGTCATGTCTACCCCTCCAGTCAGGTCTACCCCTCCAGTCATGTCTACTTTTCCAGTCAGGTCTACCCCTCCAATCCTGCCTACCCTCCAGTCAGGTCTATCCCTCCAATCCTGCCTACCCTCCAGCCAGGTCTACCCCTCCAGCCAGGTCTACCCCTCCAGTCATGTCTACCCCTCCAGTCATGCCTACTGTATATACAGTACCCCTCAAGTCCTGCCTACCCCTAGAGTCTAGCTTATCCCTCCAACCCTGCCTAACCCTGTCCAGTTCTGCATACCCCTCCGCAACAGCAAACATGAGCAACAATTTCATTCCTTTCAGTTATCATACTCCACAGCAGTTCAAATAAATTCACAACATATTTTTGCACAATATGTACTGTAACTTATAAGATGCAATCATACTGCACATTACAGTATGCTACCAGAATTTTAATTAGTAAAAGTTGAAGCACATTTGTGCCATTATCACATCTTCTGGCAATCTCACCTTACTTCAACTCCCCACAGAGTACAATTACCGATTGTCTTGAAAAATAGGCACTGTAACTGTTTTCTAATAGCAATGAAACTGATAAGGCCCTTTAAATTGATCTCCTCGCTATAAGCCTCCTTCATATAAAGCTCAACAACTCTTTAGACGGCATGATGCAGGCCACATATCAGATATTGCCATTTGGTTTCTATACATTTCTTGTAGATTGGGTTTTATGGATACGGATGGCAGAGGTACTCTCATGCATGGAGCTATTATCTAAAATAGCTCTATATGCTCTCACATTGTGAGTGTGTGTATTTAGATGCCAATCCTTGTATTTATCCATCACCAACCCATTTTAGAAGTAATTGAAATGGGAGGAAAGTTAAGAAGGAAAAATTGATGTGTAGAATTTAAAATATCAATAAAGACGGAAGAAGTCAAGGGAAGTACTATCAGTAGAAGTAATAAAATATCTTAAACAGTAAGAAATGATGTTGAGTCATAACAAGCAAAAGTCTCTACCAACAAGAGGGACAAAGTAAAATATAATACATGAGAGGGCAGGTTCATCTTTGTGACAGTAGAGCTATAAAAAGGAATGACCACAAAGTTGGATATGCAAGGAGAAAAGAGGACATTTTCTAGGTTAATAGTATATGCAAATACAGATAGATTACAACTACTATGCTGTATATTGATGCATGTGTACCTTCACAACATAAAATACAAAATCACAACTAATTTAAGATAAATATCAGTGCTTAATTCCAGGTACAGTACATCCGAACAATTTGTTCCATAATTTCTAAAGGTTCAAGAACTAACATAAACTAGAACGGTAAATACCGTCATGATTCGCATGCCCATGCAAATTGACACCCATATATACGACCCGGCCAATTATAAAAATTGCTTCTCACACTAAGTCCCACATGGCATCCCATGTCCCACATGGCATGCCAGCCCATGTCCCACATGACATCCCACTCCATGTCCCACATGACATCCCATCCCAATGTCCCACATGGCATTCCACCATATCTCCTACATGGCATCCCACTCCATGTCCCACATGACATCCCATGTCCCACGTGGCATTCCATCATATGTCCCACAGGGCATCCCAACCTATCACCCACATGGCATTCCACCGTATGTCTCACATGGATCACATCCCATGTCCCAAATGACATCCCACCTCATGTCCCATATGACATCCCATGCATTGTCCCACATGGCATTCCACCATATCTCCCACATGGCATTCCACCATACAGTGTCTCACTTGGCATTCCACCTAATGTCCCACATGGCATTCTACCATGTCCCACATGGCATCCCACGCTATGACCCACATGGATCCCATCCAACATGTATGTCCCACATTAATCCGACCATGTGTACCACATGACATCCCTCCCTATATCCCACATGGCATTCCTCCCTGTGTCCCGCGTGTGGCTTCCAACCTTATGTCCCACTTGGCATCCCACCAAATGTTCCACATGGTATTCCTCCCAATGATATCCTACTTTATGCCCTACATGACATCACATGTCCCCATGGTCTCATACTCTGTCCCACATAGCCTCCTACCCTATGTCACACATGAGATCCTACTTTATGTCACACATGGCATCCTACCTTATGTCACACATGGCATCCCAACCTGTCACTCTGTGTTACTCGTGGCATTCCACCATGTCCCACATGGCATTCTACCCTGTTCCACATGGCATTCCACCCCATGTCCCACATGACATCCCACCCCATGTCTCACACAACATCCCATAGGCTCCATAAGAAGTCTCATCCTAGCTATTACAGTCCCTGATTGAGCAAACTATGTATGAAAGTGTCAGTTCAAATAATAACTTATATGCAAATGTGTTGTTGAATGAGAAAAAAAGTGGAGTCAAAAAATTATGCCTGATATAGCCCTTGGTGAATACAACATGCTAAATATTATATCATATGTCCTACATGGCCCCATCCATGTCCCACATGGCATCCCTTCCTATGTCCATATGCAATCACATAATGTCACACTCCCTGACTAAGCATACTAAATAAAAAAAAGTCTGGTCAGGTCATATACTGTAGAAACTTTATGCAAATGACCACAATAATAAAGGTGGAGTTTAGTAATCATGCCAGATACAATTGTTGGTGCTCAAATATTTTGAAGAATTTTAAGGATTTTAAATCTCAAGTGCTACAAGAGAGACTTGAGAATTTCTGAAGCATATTGGAAAATTATATCATTTTACAGTAATCTTCTAAGAAATTATCAGATGTTTTGTAGACTTTTTAAAGAAACTAGTCTTCAATCCTGTCTTAAGTATCTCTGAAAAACTTCAACATTTTATAAGGAAATTCTAGCCTTCACAAGGATATCTGAAGAAACTTTAACTTTCTTTGAGGAACTCTGAAAAAACTTTAACACTTTCTGAGGAATTTTCAAAAACTAACATTTCTGAGGAAATCCAGGACAAATCTGTGACGGCCGGACGGACGTAATTGCCATTACATAGTTCGCAATATGCTTTGCATGCGAACCAAAAATCTGGCACAATTCTTTAAATTTGAAAAGTACAGTACTGTTGATGTGATTTTGGGAAGTTCAAGACACTGTTGAAATCTTAATCTTAATTCTGATCCAAAATAATGGCAAAAAACAGAGGTCCCTTTATTTTCAAGACAATCAAATTTATATTTGTTTTGATCCCATAGCATTTAAATGACCCGTGACCTTATCTCTACTGCAGGGATGGTCACAAGAGAACTGATACAGTCAATGTGTAACAGTCACTGATGATATAGCACAGAAAGTGTGGAATGTTGTTGAAGATATATCATTGGAGAGTCATGTTTATATTTAAATCTTGAAACTGACGCTTCTAATTTTGAAAAAATTCTTACAAAACAAGCTGAATCCAACTACTTCTCAAAAGTTCCTATTCATTCTTAGGTATGAACTCTCTTGAAAAATAGTAGATACTTTTACCAAAGTTGGTGAAATTTCAGGTCTACTTATTAACCCTCACTCTACCAGCACTTTTTTGAAAATGCACTTGGGAGGCGGGGTGAAAGATAGGGCACTAAAAATGGTGATAATATCGCCACGTGGTAGAGTAAGGCTTAAAGAAATATGTCAATTTGTGATGTTACAATTAAAGACAAAAGAAATCCCTTGCCAGTCATGCAGTCAAGGTAAGTTGGGGGTCCAATTGAAACTTGATTTGATAATCAACCAGAACCAGAAGGTTTTGTGGTTCCAATGGTTTTCAGACCCCTAGCTTTGCTGTTTCACAGATAAAGGCTCACTCTGCCCCTCCGTGGGCCTGCCCCGCCTCGCCCCCTGGGGTCCACCCTGCCTCTCAGCAGAAAAAAAATTGTTTTGTTATACATTTTATTTTTTTAAAGCCTAATATTTTACATGAATACAGAACAAAGAATGATAGCATAGTAAGCAAGTGTATTGTTTGGCTAACGACTGATCCTTATCAGTCAGAATAGTTTCTTTCTGAGGTATGATTATAGCTAAAATCCCAGAGCTTCTTCACCATGGGCTTAAACCTTAAGGGGCCCCTGGACTCCACACCGAAAAGATGCACCACTTCATGTGGGCATTAATGTGCCCTCAATATGTATAGAACCCTGCCCCTTTTTAAATCAAGTTAGGGGTCTGTTTTTTCATCAGCTTATTGATTTGCAAAATTTGTATTAACTGTCATGTCAAGGCATATCATAAAATATTTGTTCCATGATATTCATTCACAAGCCACACCCACCATGCAGATCAATACAAATGTTGACAACATTAACATTTGTACAATGATTAACTACATCATCAAAGCAAGTATGATGCAAAATGATTGCTCATTTATCCTATTTCAAGAATTTGTCAGTAAGCCCCGCCTACTCATTAGCATTCTTGACATCACTACCACAACATTGGAACATACGTACAGACCATGACCCATCTGTGTACTACATATAACATAGCATATAGCTTTGCCCCCTCGACCCCTAGCGGGGCTGGACCCCTAGCTGGCCCCTCAACCCCACGCCGACAAGTTGAGCACTTTGCACTTTAAGTGACACCTCAACTATACCAATAAAAATCGTGTCTGCTCAATTCAATTCCCCCTTCTAATAAGAAAATCCTAACTATGCCACTGTCTGTACCTCCATTTCTTCACTCAGACCCCCAATACTCCACCCAAGGTTAGGCCATTGTCCCTTGACATAATATTTCAAAGGCAGCTTGCTGACACTAACCCATACCCAATATAACATGAAAGTGGTTAAACCCCTACCCAAAGATAAAATGAAATTGAAAAGGGCATTCTGACCATTCAAACCATTATCCTAATCTTAGAAAGAAATACAAAGAATTTGCACTTATTTCCTCTTCCTGCACATCACAAAAAAAAAAAATTTGTTTCTCCTTTTGTTTTTAAATGTTTCTTTTTCAAACTTACACACTATTCTACTGAAAAAATATATTTCTAATTTTCAAACAACAAAAAAGTTTCAAATAAGTTGTACTCATTGTGTAAATTCCTCCTAAAAAATTCTGCATGAGACATTAACATAAACTTGAATTGAGAAAAATATCAGTACTCTCAAAGAGCTAAGGTACAGAAATAGCTGTTAAAAGTACTCATGGGGACAACAATTTCTATAAATATATCAAGAGGATGAAAAGTTCAATCTTGATATAAACCCACATGATCGTTAATTCCATGAAATCCAACCAACCCACATAGATGAACTACAGTATTATGTGATGTTACTATCACTCATCACAAACCCAAGGAGTGCATGGTTTATCTAGGCCAGTCACATGGTGCACCTTAAAAAGTACTTTTCCTAAAGAAGAACAGCGCAGAAGCAACATCACAGATTTTGCAAATGAGCACAGCAATTTTCATACTGCATATAATTAAAAAATAAAAAAATAAGGGTTCATGTTTGACCCATTTTTATGAAACGTTTTGCTTTTTCATGGTGGTCATTAACAACGGTTCTTAAAAAATTCAAAATTGATCTCTCCCCATCCATAACTTTTCAAAATTACCAACGATAATACACATTTGTTGCTACTTTCAAAATAATTTACTGAATATTCTATAAGGTTCAGTTTAAAACAACAATAATTTGTATACAAAAGAAAACAAATCCTTGCACAACAACCAATATACTTAAATTTCAAAATGAATGCTACAGTAAATTTAACCTAAAGTTTATTTAAAAAATATTTGTATATTGTGATAAGTCTTTGTATTTTACATCTCCAGTATGAGTTGTGTTTCATAGGCTTACCACCTTTAGTCTAGCATCACACAATGTAAACAGCTATTTGTCTAATCTGCTGAGAATGTACACAGTTGATAACATCACAGAAAATTAAATGATTTTGGTCCTTCTAAATGAATATTCCCATGGGTTTTTTTTTTTTTTTTTTAAAAGCATACTTTAGAGCCAATTTGGTATAAAAATCATGCTGATATCGTATTACGTTCAGGAGATTCCATTGCAAATGTTGATGCATTTCTTTGAACGTTAATTGGTTGTTTCTGTATGATTAGAAACAATCTTCCCAAAATTATAAAAACAGGGTATAATTGGCAATGTTTATAAATACCTAATTTTCATCAATTTTTCTCTTTGTCAAGAAAGGTTACAAAAAACATGGGAATATTCCTCGTATAAACTGAAAAAAATGACTTTGAACTCATTTCGATCTGGGAATCTTACTTCCAATTATCCATATTTGTTTCTAATTGATTTTAAATGCAGTTGAAAGACAAACATCAAGAAACAAAACCCATTATTACCAGCATATGGATCTATTCTTTTCTTCAGCCATTTTTGGAAACAAGTCCTTCATAAATGCTAAACACAACTATTAATCATTTGTGTAATGTGTATATGATAAACAGTGCATACTATATTAATACCAGCAAAGGCACCACATACATACTTGTATATTTCAATATTCTAAAGGTCTCATTTTATGTACAGACTGAAATGAAATAACTGCCATAGCCCATTTTTTCAACACAAATTGTATAATCAAATACAGCTGTTGTTTATTGTGAATAGGCCTGTATCCACAATTTCTATACATCCTCATTATCAACGGCATAATACAACATAGTCATTATACTCTGGTCTATACAATAAGTATTTAAACATTCCGAAGTGCTAATTGGATGAGCAGCAGTAAAATGAGAGAGTAAGATACTGTAAGACATTAATATCAAATACTAGTCTATCATCAAGAGGTTTTTAAGGGAAGGATGGAAGCATTGCAACAAAGGATGAAAAATAAAAATGCCAGAAGGAATGAATCATCCAACCTACATGTAGAAGTTCCATTAACAAATAGGGTTATCATGATATATCAGATATCTTGATATCGTGATATTGTTTATTCCGTGATATTACAAACACCCTGACCAACATATCGGGATAAGTCATTTTCACATGTAAGCTGCATTTTAAAGCAAAAACTTACAAACAAAATTAAGCAAATATTTCAAATTAATGATATTCTAACATGACATTTTCAGTAAATCTAGATTTTGTTAATGCTTCCCTTCCTTAAATTTTAAATTTTACTTAAAAATTGAAATCTGCATGCTTAAAAACCAAGCAGTTTCCGAAATTAATAATAATGATAGATATCACGATATGGTGATATATCATGATATTTTGTCCACAATAATCTGTTTGTGATTTACCTATCATGACAATCTTATTACCAAACTAATAAATTATTGTTCAGCATACTGAACTACTGTAATAGCTTGGTACTTGGTAGATGCTTCAAGGGGATCAATTGACTTACAGTACCTAATAACTCATTTCATAAAGAAGTACTAAATGTAGAGATTGTAAAGGCTTAAACTGCATGTGGAATCCATCATGTAGAATACCTATAATCCTTGCACAAACTAAATGAATCAAGTCTGCTGACTATAACTCATTTAAATTTTGGAGAAATTTGAGGAAGTTTGTTTGTTTGTTTGATGATAGCTTAACGGCACCACGACAACGAGAGTCAAATTGTACCTGAGAGGTTAGATCATTCCAGAGGTAGGAAGGAAAGAAAACAGGTGGAGATTGAGGGAGGCACGAGAACTGAAAGCCAGAATTCTGGGATCAAGAGAGGAGGTGCATGGGTGAAAAAAACAAAGTAGAGAAGGAAGGGGAGGGGGGGAGGAGGACTTAATATGGTTGTAGAGGGAAGTATGATGAAGGAGATAATTTTATTTGGAGGGTTTTTCTGGAAGAGCTCAGCTATTGAGTTTTGGGAGCGAGTTAAGCTCTGGGAAGGTTGTACAGGAGGCAAGCAAGGAAAAGGTTATGTACTGTGAGGGTGCAATGGCAATTGTTGCAGAGGGTTGGGGGAGCCAATAAGGAGGTGGGAGTGAGTGAGGTGGGTGTGACCTATTCTAAGACAGGTAATATGAATGTTGTCGACACAGGAGAGGTAGTGGATAGTGGGTTTAATCGGAATGGTGGGCTGGATGATGTGGAGTTTGTTATCAATTTGGGAGTCCCATGAGGTTTGCCAGCAGTCACAAACAGGGAAAGTGATAAGTGGTTTGATGTCAGGAAGGGTTTTGGGAAATGGGGTAGGGGGAGGTTGAGGGCAAGCTTAGCAGCTGCATTAGCCCTGTTATTGCCAGGGATGCCAACATGGCAGGGTATCCAGAAGAAAAGAATACTTTTCCTGCAAAGGGTGGGCAAAAGGAGCTTATGGAGGAGGTGGGATGTGGGGTTATCCCATTTAAGATTGAGTAAAGAGGTAAGGACAGCCTTGGAGTCAGAGAAGATGACAAAGTGGCAGAGCACAGAGTACTCAATAAATTTGAGGGCGAGGAGGATGGCCTTGGCCGAGAAGATGGATGAGTAGTCGGGAAGCCTGCTACTGAGGGTGATGTCTTGATGACGGCAGCAGCAGCTGTCTTGTCACCTTCCTTGGAGCCATCAGTATAGATGGAGGTGTAGTTTGTGAGTTTGTCATTTATTTGGTTGTGGAGAATGATGAAGAGGTTAGGGTGGGTTTGGGTTTTGCAATGAGTGGAGAGGCCCAGGTGGATAGAAGGGAGGGGAGTGGCCCAGGGAGGAAAAGTGGGCCAGGAGAAGGTGCCAAGAGAGGCGGGGTTGATGCCGAGATGGAAGAGGTCTGATTCGATGCGTAAGCTGAAGGGAGGGGATAGGGTTTTATTCCTTTCAAAGAGGGTGGAGAAATTGGGGTACCTAATGAGGTTGTAAACAGGGTTCTAGGTGTTGGTGAGGACTCTAAAAGCATAGGAGAGGCTAAGCTTTCTACACCTTAGCAGAAAGGGGGATATGTTGGCTTCAACATGAAGGCTGGTGATTGGGGAGGTCCTGTAGGCACCCAGACAAAGCCTGAGAGCTTCATTTTGGATGGTGTTGATGTACTGTAGTTCAGGTAAGAGTTGTGAGCGACACTGTAGACAATATTGCCATACTCAAGCTTGGCACAAATGGTGAGCCTGAAGATTTTGAGGAGAGCATGACGGTTAATACCCCAAGTCATGTTGAAGAGGAGGCAGAGAAAGTTGAGGGAGCTGTTGCATTTCTGTTTCAGATTGGTGATGAGTTGTTTGTAGGAGAGCTTGGGGTCTAGAGTTAAACCCAGGAACTTCGTGTGTTCAACTTTAGGTATGCAATTGCTATTGAGCACAAGGTTCGGGTTGGGGTGGAGAGGTTGTTGAAATGACAGAAGTGCATGCAGACTGTCTTGTCTTTAGAGAATTTAAAACCGTTATTGTTGCACCAGACTTGCAGCTGGTTAAGGCTGAGTTGGAGCCTATTTTCGACAAGAGGGAAGCTAGGGAGGAGTAGAAGATGGTAAAGTTGTCCATGTAGAGGGTACGTTTGAAGTTGGGGCCAAGGTTGTCCACAATGTTGTTAATGCTCAAGTCGAAGAGAGCGGGGGAGAGGATACTGCCCTGGGGGACGCTCTCTTTTTGGGGGTAGGGGTTGGAGAGGGTGTGTCCAATACAAACTTGGAACTGCCTGGGTGAGAAAAAGTTTTTAAAGATGGGAAAGTGGCCTCTGAGGCCAATAAGTGTAAAGTTTGCAGATAATGTTGTATTTCCAAGTAGTGTCAAAAACTTTCTTAAGGTTGAAAAAGATGGCAATGAGGTGTTCCTTTTTTGCAAAGGACTTCTTAATAGTGGTGTCGAGCGTAATTAACTGGTCTAGGGTATTGCAACATTTCCGGAAGCCACTTTGGTGAGGGGAGAGGATTCTGTTGGTCTCAAGAAACCAGTTTAGTCTCTGGTTAATGATCCTTTCCATAATTTTACAGAGACAGCAGGTGAGGGCGATGGGGTGGTAGCTGGAGGAATTGGTACTGTCCTTCCCCAGTTTAGGGACGGGGGTGACAATAGCTGTCCTCCAGATAGGGGTAAAGGAATGGAGGACCAAATGTGGTTGAGGATGGTGAGTAGGGTAGTGGTGGCCTTGGTGGGGAGGTGTTTCAGAACTGGTAGGGGATGTTATCTGGGCCCTTGGAGGTGCAGCAAGCGTCGTAGATGGCTTGGTTTAATTCAGAAAGGGTGAGAGGGGTGTTGTAGCTCTCGGAGTTGTCGGAGGGAAAGGTGATACTCCGGGCCTTATCACGAGCTTTTTTGGTTTTAAAAGCATTTGGGTAGTTTTTAACTTAATAATCTTGATTAGCCTCATAAATGAAATACCTTATATAGATACAGAACACAGAAAATGATAGTATAGTAAGCAATTGTCCTGTTTGGCTAATGACTGGTCCTTATCAGTCAGAATAAGCTTCATTCTGAGATGTATGATTATAGCTAAAATCCCAGAGCTTCTTCACCAGGAGATTGAGCATTTGGCCCCTGGACTCCACACTGAAAAGACGCAGGGCTTTGCACGCGCATTAATGTGCTCCTCGACAAGTCTAGCACCCTGCCCCTTTTTATATCAAGTTAGGGGTCTGTGAATGAGTTGTTATGCCTTCAACAACATTATTTATATTTCTTTCCTTTCTGCTATTTTATTGGCAGTTGCATAATTTGTAATTATCTTCTTCTTTACAGGTTTACACAAGTTGTTAACAACGAATGAATCTATCCATAACCATGACAACATATCAAAATAAAGGTATCAAACGAAAAGGTCAAGCTTTTCAGCAAATTTGTCACTTGGTTGTGTCTTTTAAAACAACATTATACTTCAATTTAAAAAGTATAGTTTTATGATCTTAAATAAACATAAAATCTTACCACATGAACAGCATATAAAACAGTTGGTGTGATATAAATTGCCCATGGCTTGACATGCCTGTCCTGAACCAGTTACTTTCTTGCTACACTTGACACAAAAACCTGCAAGAAAATGGTACAGTAGACTGTTTAATCATGTGTACAGAGAAAGAAAATCAGGGGGAATATGAGGCAAATGAAGAGACTGAAGTACAAGGTGTCTTGTATTGCTACTAAGTCGTTCCTTCAATATGAAGCAAAAGAAGTCTCAATAAAAGTGTCTTTCTCCAGTTTGTCCTTCAATTTGAAGCAAAAAGAAGTCTCAATATTAGTTTAAAGTTTCTCTGATTTGTGCATTTCATATTAGTTTAAAGGTTTAACATTTGCTAAATTGCTTTCAAATTTTAATCAAACTAAAAAGCTATGAAAGAAGCAAGTAAATTCCATTAATAAATTGTCCATTTTAGAGTTTTTTGTTGTTGTTGTATTTTAGGCTTAAATACATGTACATACAGTTGTATACTAATTTGTGATATGTGTATGGCCAACCTTAGTTTTTTTTCTTATGTAAATCCTTCGACATATCATAATTCTTTTAAGTGGTGCAGTAAATTATGACGAACAAAATTGAGTCTTCACCATATCCCAATCAAGTACAAGCAGGAATATCATTTTAATCATTTCCAGACTTGATACATTTTACATCATTTTGCTGCAATAATTTCATGAATCTTTTCCTTTTAAAGACAATGAATCAACCAAATCTTTCACATACCATTTGGGCTTCACCTCATCCATAGCATCAACATATGATGCTATGTTCATTATTCTGTCATCACTTCCGTGATGACAGAATAATGAACTTGAAATAAAATGTAGGTGGCATCTTGATGACAAAGATATCATAAAAATCATAAAAGCCTGAAAAACCCAATATTGATAGGATTATAAAATGGTCATTTCTTCAACTACGAATGTCCAAAAGGTTTTCTACTGTATATCAGTTAAAAGTTTAATCTGCCATATATCACAAACAAAATAAATATTTTCAAAGATTATAGACTGTTCTTCTTAGAATTTGATGCTTTTACTTTAAGCATAAATCCCAGAGCAACCAAAATTTGTATTGTGGCAACCATAATTTTTGCTGAGTCTGCTCGCCATACAACCAATTATCGGCACAGTTTGTATTAAACAAATGAATTTAAAATTCTCATGTGGACAAGTTCACCCTCAGGGTAATTTTTTTAACCCTGCCTTGTAGCCAGAATGAAGAAAATGGCCACCTTACCAAAATCATCCCCCTCAGGGTTCTCAGCCATCTCCTCCTCCAGCTGCTGCGTCAGCTCATCCACCTTCTTCTCCGCCTCTGATGGACCCCACCGCTTAGGAACCGTCTCATACCTCAAAAGGGGGTTCTTGCCAGGCCCTACAGGTGACCGTTTGGACTTGGCTCCAAGATTGAGTTGTTGCATTTGAGATGTGGGAGCACTTGCCCGTTGAGGTTGAGGCACGGTTCCTTTACTTGGAGCTGTCATTATTTTAACTGGTCTGCCATTTGAATTAATGTCATTGGGTCTTTGAACTTGTCTTGTGTTCATAGGATATTTCCGTACATCAGCCATTTTGATGCAGATTTTTCAGATACCTTTCAAGAAAAAAAGAAGATTTTACTCCTAATTAACTTTAAGACATTTTGAATTTTTTCAAATTTTTGTTAAACTTACTAAAAAGAGGATGATTTTCACAAACAGAACATTCACAAAAGTACGGAACAATAACATCATGTCATGCAATATGACAGCGTTTCTTAATAGGCAGCCCGCAAGCCAAATCTGGCCCGCCAGACAATCCAATCTGGCCTGTGAACAATAGTCGTAGTGGGAAAAAAATCTGAATGAGATCAGTAAAAATCCCAAATATATATATTTTGAGTTTTTCTAGGCAGATCTGCGCACTATAACATTGCGGCTTATAAAGCAAAATGTTATCCTTAGTGCTGTTATAAAATGTGCAGACTCGCGGCTTGTCAAAGGAAGGCTGATAAGAGAACCGCCGATATCTGGCATACATCCTTCTTATTGCGCGCGCTCTCAGCTTGTTTGTATTCAGAGATTGTTTTGACGGATTTTGTTTGTCAAGTTACGCTGGTTTTGTCATGCGATTGGCCCATGGCCTGAGGCTGTTGTGAAATGATGGCCCTTGAGAAAAAATGATTAATTAAGAAGCCTTGCCATATGGGTAATGTTGAGAGTGAGAAAAGAATGTATACATGTACAGTATATGGTCAATCTTGATAATGATATTGTACCGTTTATCTGTAATGGATAATCATGTACTGTACATAAAATACATCTTCTAAATGATTGGTTTATCAAGTTTTAGGGTCTGTGAGTGCAAGGAACTTGCCAAGAGCTCAAAATGTAGTTGGTGATTTTGGTAAATTGGTAAAAAGATAACTGTTGCTAAGCTGAAATATCCACTTTTGTCATTGCCATACACACCAGTGCAGCTGAAATGTCCACTTTGTCATTTCCACACACACACACCAGTGCAGCTGAAATGTCCACTTTGTCATTGCCACACACACACACCAGTGCAGCTGAAATGTCCACTTTGTCATTGCCACACACACACACCAGTGCAGCTGAAATGTCCACTTTGTCATTGCCACACACACACACCAGTGCAGCTGAAATGTCCACTTTGTCATTGCCACACACACACCAGTGCAGCCTGGGATTTAGTTTAATTTACACTTTTAGGCACATGCCAGGGAAAGCACAAGTAAGTCACCTTTGACTTATTTTCAGTGTGGACTGTGGACCCAAGGAATTTGCCAGGACGGGAATGATGGGAAGGATACACCTGAAGGTGACACTAACACTATTATAAAAAGGGGAGTTACAAATGAACGCTTCTTGAGACAGAAATATAGAAAATTACATTCTTGAGTTGTTAAAAATTACAATTTTTGAGTTGTTCTCTCTTTCATACAAGTACATCACAACTTTTTCATACATTAAGAAAAATTTAAACTTTGATTAGTCATATCACAGAAACTACATGTGCCTAATTTAAAAACTACAGTACCGTGTTCAGAATTTAAAGATCTTTGTGGTGCATATAAAATATCTTTAAGGAGATAGTCAAGTTCTTAGTAAAACGACTGAAAGCAGACTATATATTGTGACATCACATCTTTACATTCTTCAAAGTCATTATGTATTTTATTATATGTTTACCTGAGATTTTCTTGCTTAAATTCAATAACACTTTAATGTGACATTGCATACTCACTTGAATCAAAATATGTACATGTATGTATCCTATTATACTTTTTCTTAAGATTTTGTGGCTTATAAAGCATAGTATGAAAAAAAAAAAAAAAAAAAAAAAAAAAAAGTCTGGTAAGCTTATAATTCTTTAGAGTTTGATGAAAAAAATTCAATTTGTAAAAAAATGCTTCTAAAGGCATAAATTTTCATTAAAATGCATTACAAATTGTTGATAAAGTATTAAAGGATGCTTACTTTCCAGTCCCCACACCAGTCATTGCTTCATACAGTAGATTAACTTTAAGTGGTAAAATCCTAGTATAGCGCTAAATCACTATAGCCTCCACCTATCCGTGCAACTGATATCAAAGTCGTAAAATAAACTTGTTTAAAGTTACCAGACATAAAGCTTCTGCAATTAACTAGCAATGCACACTACAAAGCTTAATCTGCAACACTTCCTCACTGACCTGTGCATGATAACCACTGTTTGAAGGTGTTTGCACGGTAATCAACCAGAACCAGCTCTGTGTTGTTGGAATTACAGCAATTCCTCTGCTTCAGGATTTAACTAGCGATGCACACTACAAAGTTTAATCTGCAACACTTCCTCACTGACCTGTGCATGATAACCACTGTTTGGAGGTGTTTGCATAGTAATCTTCCAGAACCAGCTCTGTGTTGTTGGAATTACAGCAATTTCTCTGCTTCAGGAATCTGCTTCAGGAATTAACTAGCGATGCACACTACACAGTTTAATTTGCAACACTTCCTCGCTGACCCGTTTGTGTGCATGATAACCACTGTCTGCACGGTATTCAACCAGGACCAGCTCTGTGTTGTTGGAATTACAGCAATTCCTCTGCTTCAGGAATTAACTAGCGATGCACACTACAAATTTTAATCTGCAACACTTCCTCGCTGACCCGTTTGTGTGCATGATAACCACTGTCTGCACGGTATTCAACCAGGACCAGCTCTGTGTTGTTGGAATTACAGCAATTCCTCTGCTTCAGGAATTAACTAGCGATGCACACTACAAAGTTTAATCTGCAACACTTCCTCGCTGACCCGTTTGTGTGCATGATAACCACTGTCTGCACGGTATTCAACCAGGACCAGCTCTGTGTTGTTGGAATTACAGCAATTCCTCTGCTTCAGGAATTAACTAGCGATGCACACTACACACTTTAATTTGCAACACTTCCTCGCTGACCCGTTTGTGTGCATGATAACCACTGTCTGCACGGTATTCAACCAGGACCAGCTCCGTGTTGTTGGAATTACAGCAATTCCTCTGCTTCAGGAATTAACTAGCGATGCACACTACACAGTTTAATCTGCAACACTTCCTCGCTGACCCGTTTGTGTGCATGATAACCACTGTCTGCACGGTATTCAACCAGGACCAGCTCTGTGTTGTTGGAATTACAACAATTCCTCTGCTTCAGGAATTAACTAGCGATGCACACTACAAAGTTTAATCTGCAACACTTCCTCGCTGACCCGTTTGTGTGCATGATAACCACTGTCTGCACGGTATTCAACCAGGACCAGCTCTGTGTTGTTGGAATTACAACAATTCCTCTGCTTCAGGATTTAACTAGCGATGCACACTACAAAGTTTAATCTGCAACACTTCCTCACTGACCTGTGCATGATAACCACTGTTTGGAGGAGTTTGCTCGATATTCAAACAGAACCAGCTCTGTGTTATTGTATTCTCTTTTAATTTGGATTGAGTATTTCATTTTTGCTTTTAATAGTAGGGTTCAGATCTAGGCCTTTAGGATAAAGATATAAAATAACAAAGAATTTAAGATTTTCTGTTGAAGGAAATTTTATGTGTCCATGATCACTTCGGAAAAATCCAAAATGGGTTAATTGCCTAGTCTAAACCTATAGGCCTCGAGTTTAATGAAGTATGTTTACCATGTGTTTCTTAGATTATCATTTGATTTAATTCCTGGACAATAAGTTTGGCATACAGTAACTGCAGAGTACAGTACCTCACGTTATTGAAGGATATTACCATAGTTGGCTACATTGCTAAGATGTACCGGAAGAATAATAATGCATATTCGTTTGTTAAAATCAATCACTTTTGTACAAAGTCAATGAGTCTGAAGTAAATTAACCCAATCCAGCGTGACTCTGGGGACTGACAATTTGGTACAATGATGCACATGTGAGTCACTATTTTATGTCAATCACTCACCTTTGACTGACATTGTCGGGGTAGTATGTAGGGGTGAGTCATACAACTGACAAGTAAATACCAGGCTTCAGCATAGACCTAATACCACTTCAGTAATTGCGCGTGGAGGGACATTGACGGACCTCGACGCACCTCTTGTACTTCTGATGATGCACCAAATGTGTACTTTCACACACCCAATGATGAAACAAATTTTGGACATGACTTGACGGACCTTTCCCGGAGGTTTTAGAATTGACAGGTGCATAATGAGTATAGGCCTATAGGTTGCCATAACGCTAGTACTACACCTGTATGCACAGCAACCTTATGACTATCATTTATTTCTTGTTTCTCATACAGGTATGCCTATTATGACAAAAAAGGTGTAGGGGCCTAGGCATATATTATTAAGTCCAATTTAAAGCAAGGAATTTGCGTTATTATTGATCAAATTATTGGAACAGTGAAATCTGATCTGGTACAGTGTTTTTTAAGAAAGCACGGTTCCGTGTAATAGTGGTAAAAAGTTTAAAATTTGACCCCGGTATCATAATCTCTTTTAATTAAACACTTTTACAAATCACATCTTATTTCGTGCTTTTGGTACACCTATCTGTATATCTATGACATGTATGATCATAATATATCGGCTAATATAATACCACCGTACGCTTCAGCTAAACACTTCCGCCAGTCCGCCTACCGCTTACATAAAACACCCAAACAATTGAGCCTAGAATATAAAATTGCTGAGATCTGCATGATTTTCAAAACGAGCAAAGTTTACCCAACTTGCGTTAAAAATTGGAGAATAGAACTTGATTTTTCTCACCTTTAAATTTAGGCTTTACTGATTGTGAGTCATTCTCCGGCATGCAATCTACGTACGTGCGTTTTACGCTTAGTTACGCTTGCGATAAATGCGCACACGCACCGCGGCCCATTCTCTAGGAGTACGAATCTGTGTAGAGGCAGGAAAATTAGCAAATGAGTGTCCGGACTCTTAGGGGATATGGGTAGGCAATTACACCCATTAATTATCTCACCACCCATATGCAATATGTGGCGATTATGTATTGTAGTCACTTCCACTCACCACCAACAAAATAAACCAACTTATAATCACTCAAGAAGGTGTCAAAAAGCAACTGCAAAACCTAAACCAAAACAAAGCCTCAGGTCCCGACCATATACCACCATGATTCTTAAAAACACATGCGGAAGACCTTTATGAAATCCTAACTGATCTCTTCCAAACCTCTGTAGATAACGGTACTATCCCATACAAGTGGAAAGAAGCAAACATATAAAGCATTTAAAAAAAAGGTAATTACAGACCAGTCTTTCTTTACCTGCGTGTGTAGTAAAATCCTTGAGCATATAATCCACTCACACAGTGATGAAATTCCTTGATGAGCATAATATCTTAACTGATCTCCAACATGGCTTTCGAGCAAAAAGATCAACTGAACCACAACTTCTTTTAACAATAAATGATATTTCTAAACAAATTGACCAAAACAGTACCATCTCTATGGCTACACTCGACTTCTCAAAAGCGTTCGATAAAGTCCCACACCAACGTCTGTTATCCAAACTTTCCGCATATGGCATTGATGGAAATCTACTGGCCAGGTTTGCATCCTTTCTCAGCAACCGCATTCAGCGTGTTGTCTGTGATGGCGAAATCTCAAATCCTAAAGAAGTTCTATCTGGTGTACCACAAGGTACCGTTTAAGGTCCTTTACTCTTCCTTTTATATGTCAATGACATCCCTGATAATATAAACAGCACGGTTAGACTGTTTGCTGATGATTCTCTTGTGTATAGAACAACTGATAAACCCTCTGGCCAACAAATCCCTGAAGATGATTTAAATAAACTTGAACAATGGCAAAATAGATGGCAAATGAATTTCAACCCCTCTAAATGCTACATCCTCTCAATATCTCCTAGAAAATGCTATAAATCACCAGTTTATACCTTGTGCAACCAGCCGCTAAAACATGTCAACTCCCAACCGTATACCTAGGTGTTGAAATTGATAATAAACTCAGATGGGATAAACATATACACAACATCACCAACAAAGCAAACTCTGTACTTGGCTTATTAATACGTAGCCTCTCAAACTGTCCCACTGACGTTAAAACCACTGCCTATAAAGTTCTAGTTAGGCCAGTACTTGAGTATGCATCAGCAGTTTGGGACCCCCATCACCAGTGCGATGTAGATAAGCTTGAATCAATTCAACGGAGAGCAGCCAGGTTCTGTATGGCAGACTACTCTTATAAATCCAGTGTCACTAGCATGCTTTATAAATTAGATTGGCCCCTGCTAATAAAAAGAAGAAGGAACACCCGTCTAAAAATGCTATAAAATATCAATAAGAGTCTTGTCGCCATTGATAATGATAACCTGATCCCAAACGCAAGAATTAATACAAGAAATAACCATCATCTGAATTTCCACGTTCTTTATGCTAAAAATAATGTTTATAAATACTCCTTCTTTCTTCAAACACTAAAAGATTGGAATGCTTTACCATCGGACATTGTACATGCACCAAGTCTAAACTGTTTCAAAGCTAAACTTGCTAAGCTTGTTAATTGATTTATCATTATTAAAAAAAAAATCTCATACTTTTGCTACGCTCGGTTGGCGTTCATGTCCTCTAGAAGGATTTTTGCCGACTTAACCTATTCAGATTCAGATTCAGAAGCTGGGTGGGTATTGCTCAGACTATGGCCTCTAGACCCCATGGACTACCCCATGAAACTAAGGGGTCAGATGCCAGTGATGGGGCCTACTGCCGGGGAGTCAGAGGTGTCATGTAAAATGACCCCATAGTTGAGGTTGGGGGTCCTGACAGGATTTGTGACATGGGGTCAATGGTGGAGATTTTTCCGTCTGTCTGTGCTTGTGTGGGTGCGTTTACCTTAATATTCATTTAAGGACCTTGACCTGACAACACATTAATTGTTAAGGATCCAGGTCGCGTTTGACGACTTGAATACACATCCTTAAACATTTTTGCTATAAACAAGAAAATCTTGCATTTAGGATGGCGTTAGAGAAGTTGTACAGAAGTCCTTAATGAATCGGTTGAATCTGACATGTAATTTCACACTATCTTCAGAGTGCTAAATATTCCACACTGATTTATTTTATATATGGATTGCGCCACGAATAGTAAATGGTATTAAGAACACACTTATAACCTGGGTCGCCACGACATGTACATGCAAGTAAGTCTACATAAACTTGTCCAACTGGCAGCATCAGTCCTTAGTAGTTTAGTAAAACTGAAAATTATGTAACACACAAATGTCCTTAGATGCCCGAATAGTCGTTTCAGATCTTGTCCAGGGTCCTTAGTTAGATCTTGTCCAGGGTCCTTAATTAGATCTTGTCCAGGGTCCTTAGTTAGATATTGTCCAGGGTCCTTAGTTAGATCTTGTCCAGGGTCCTTAGTTAGATCTTGTCCAGGGTCCTTAGTTAGATCTTGTCCAGGGTCCTTAGTTAGATCTTGTCCAGGGTCCTTAGCTAGATCTTGTCCAGGGTCCTTAGTTAGATCTTGTCCATAGTCCTTAGTTAGATCTTGTCCAGGGTCCTTAGTTAGATCTTGTCCAGGGTCCTTAGTTAGATCTTGTCCAGGGTCCTTAGTTAGATCTTGTCCAGGGTCCTTAGTTAAACTTGAAAATTTGTTTCATGTGGATGTTATCTATTTCGATTTACACAAAGCATTTGATAAGGTTCCATTCGGCAGGCTCATGATGAAAAAAAGAGCGCTGGTGAGGAGGGAAAGTGTGCCAGTTGGATATACTCTTCGTTAGTTGACAGGTCACAAAGAGCAGTTGTTAATGGTGAAGTATCTCCATGGAAAAGGGTAAGTGGTGTTCTTCGGGTTCTGTATTGGGTCCGCTTCTTTTCTTAATCTTCATTAATGATATTGACGTTTCCCTTGGCTCCAGGATTTGTAAATTTGCTGATGACACTAGACTGTACAGGATTGTTGATGATGCTAGGCTGGGATTCTTTATTGTTGCAAACTGATCTGAAAAAGTTAGTTTTTTGGTCCCAAACGTGTCAGACATTCAATGTTAATAAATGCAAAGTTATTCATTTTGGTCAGAGCAATTTGGCTTTGGGTTACTGAATGAATGGTTCAAATCTTGGTTGTGTTGATCAAGAAAGGGATCTAGGTGTTGTCATTACTAGCAATCTGAAGCCTTCTAAACAGTGTGCTTTAGCTGCTGGAAGGGCGAATAGGATGCTTGGTTTAATTATATATATTTTTTGTTTTCTTGGTAGTGAGGTTGTTCTAAATTTGTATAAGCAGTTAGTCAGGCCTCACCTTGAGTATGATATTCAGGCTTGGAGTCCCTTTTATGAGAAAAATAAGTTCATATTGGAGCAGGTTCAGCGAAGAGCCTCTAGACTTATTCCTGAAGTAAGGCTTTCTCTTATGAATCTATGTTGCGAATTCTTGGTTTGACCACGCTTGAGTTGAGAAGAGTACGTGGCGATATGATTCAGATTTTTAAATTCCTATCTGGTAGTGATGCCTTGACTTCCTGTAATTTCGTGCATGTTTCAGCTAATCCTCATGTGACACGTGGTAACAGTTTGAAGTTGACTAAAGAGTTCTCACGGGTATATATTCGGCGTTTTAGTTTTTCGCAGAGAGTTGATAATGAGTGAAATGGTTTGCCTGAGTGGGTAGTCAGCTCCAATTCTGTTTACAATTTCAAAGTCAACATTGATAAGTTCTTTACTAACTCTGGGCGTCTATGATTTTTTTTTCTTTTTTGTGGTGGTGGTGGTGGTGTTAGTTTGGGATTTTATAGGGTGACTAACTCTTCTTAGCCCGTAATCTTGTTATGTTATGTCCTTAGAAAGATAGCATGAATCAGGACTGCAATTTTGCTTCATCTTGAAGTCACCTTAGCATAGCATAGCAAGGTTTAAACTTCCGAAAGCATCCAGTGCTGGACATTATATCAAGACGGCCTTTGATAACCAGTTGTAAATTTACCGTTGCGAACCGGGGACGTGCGGGTGAGAGGACAAAGTACTGACCAATACACCACGGAGGTCTTACCCGACAAACAATTAAAGGTGTGATATCGGCATAAGGATATTTAGTTCTCAGATTGATCGAAATTGCAATAATTCAATTGCAAAACGCACCTCTTTCAATCATAATTCACACAATATTAATAATAAGGT
>JAIGNY010004479.1:202500-235309 GCA_020152595.1 Chiridota heheva
ATAACTGAAAACGATGGTAACGACCCAATAGAAGAGATGAATATTGAGGAACTAAGTCTGACTGAGGTAAAAGATGCAATTAAGAACCTCAAAAATGGAAAAGCACCTGGAGTAGATTCGATTACCGCCGAGTTACTGAAAGCTGACAGAGTCTTTACTGCCTGTAAATTCCAGACCCTACTTGGAAAGATTTGGCGGAATGAGAAGATACCATCAGAATGGAAGAAAGGACTCATCATTAAGTTACCAAAGAAAGACAACTTGACTGAGTGCAAGAACTGACGTGGCATCAGACTGCTGTCTGTTACGAGTAAAATTCTCAGCAGAATTATAATAGACAGAATACATAATGAAATTGATCACAAGCTGAGGAAAGAACAAGCAGGATTTAGAAAAGGCAGAGGCACCACTGAACATATTTTTGTCTTTAGAAATATCATCGAGCAAACAAATGAGTGGCAGGCTACAATGTATATGAATTTCATTGACTTTGAAAAGGCTTTCGACTCTATACACCACTAGAGCGGAATACTGGAGAAGATAGTGAACATTGTTAAGGTATTCTACAAAGATTTCAAAATTGCAGTAGCAGACAAAGGGAGGCATCAGAATGGTTTGATATTAAAACTGGGGTCAAACAGGGATATAATCAGGTAATGTGTCAGGTTTTCTATTCCTTATAGCAATGGACTGGATGATGAGGAGAACAACATTGGATGGCTCAAATGGAATAAGGTTGAAATCATGACAAAGTTTGACGATCTCGATTTTGCAGATAATGTTGCACTACTGTCCACAACCCACCAACAAACTCAGAAGAAGACACAAAGATTAAAAGAACAGGCAGGCAGAACAGGTCTGAAAATAAATATACAAAAGACAAAGGTGATGGGAATAAATGCAAGAAACCGAGGGAAAATACGAGTTGGAAATGTAGAAACAAAAGACGTAGACCTGTAGACTGTTTTACTTACTTAGGTGCGATGGTGTTCAAAGAAAGAGGTGGAACGAACGATATGAAAAACAAAATTATGAAGGCCAGAGGAGCTTTTATCAAACTACGTAAGATGTGGAGCTCGAATAAAGTAAATAGAAGTACGAAGCTAAGGCTTTATAGGACACTCAAACTTTGTCTTATTATATGGGTGTAAGACATGGAAAATGAACAAGGAAATGCGAAGAAATGAGATGTTTTCCAGAACAAATACCTCAGAAAAATCCTGAAGATACAATGGCACGATCGGGTGAACACCAAACAGTTGCAGAAATAAAGAACAGGAAGTGGAGGTTTATTGGAAATGTGCTCAGACAAAAACCTAATAATAACAGCAACATTGCACTGACATGGATACCGGAAGGCAGAAGGAAGAGGAACGCCCCAAAACAACACGGCGGTAGACTGTTGTAAAAGACAACTCATTGTCCTGAAGATCAGACTAATATTCCACCACCCCTGCTGTTCTCCTAAACGACGATTGACTTCTCCCGTTTCTCTCCTTATAGTGAGTCATGGTAATCAAACACGCAGTATGCACACAATGTAGTAATACACCACAGTAAGTATAACACGATATGTCAACACATTATAATTGATATAACACAATATATAATAACACGTTGTGTGGTTGTTAGTGTAGCTCACGATTGTTAACGAATGAATGATAAAACAAAATCTTCAACCCGCTTTTTAAATGTTCAGTCTTGAATGACATTCAATACTGTTGCCATATATGGTCATCACACCACTATTAATTGACAAATCGGATTGATTAAAATTGACACAATTCTATTTCGTATGTAATGGACCAATACTATTATTTAATATTAGTCTTTCATTCCTTATCCCATAATGCCATGGTAACAAACATCAAGGACATCTAAGCAGAGGATCAATATTGATCCATTATTGAATAAACAAACATGGGTTATGAATGTGTTTTCTTATCATTTAGTCATGCATATTCATTGATCGGTCTATTCTTGATCGCCCAAACAGTCCTCATCTTAGATAGTTTTACCCCATTATTATACATTATATAATCAAAGCATTAGTACTTTTACCACCCTATTATTAAACACGTATTACGTACAGAAATGATGCATCGATCGGCTCTATTTGTCATACAATATTATACCCCCCATTATTATACATCATATAATCAATTAATGAAGGCTAATAAAAAAAAAACGCATTATGTACACAAAATCGATCGGCTATATTTGTCATATCCTACATTAAAAAAGGTTCGTTTTACCATTTTACGAAAGATATAATTCAGTCAAAATGCGCTTGGTGTGATTTTGTATGTTTTCTACATTTAGAAGTTTAATCCTTAATCTATACGACCCCCCCCCCCTCACCCTACCCCAACCCTCTCCTCCTTTAAATTCCTTGCTACGGCCTTAAGAGTACCACCGGATAACATAAAGCTTAATGCAGGCTCATACAGCCAGTTCGTACATACTAAATATTCAAATAAAATCGCGGGAAAAAATCGATACTCTATTCTGCTAAGATTCCACATATGTTAACCTCTCATATTGATTTTCACGGAGGACTGTTTGTATGACCTTTAATTTTATTTTACCTTGACACTATGAGAAGAGAATTTATCCAAATGAAATTTAAGAAACATTTTTTAAGTGTGTGTTTTGAGACCAACGTTTTGAAAATAGGTAAGATTTGAGACAATATTTTTGAAAACGTGTATGCTTTGAGAAGACGTTTTTGAAAAGGTGTACGACTTGAGAAAGAAATTTTATATTCAAATCCCATTGATTTTGCACAGGGAGCAAATTTGAGCGAAGATATTTTGAAAACGTGAATGATTTGAGAAGACATTTTTCCCTGAAACTCATCATTTGAGAAATAAATTTTCTGAAACACTGTCATTTGAGACAAAATTTTTCTCAAACATTATGATTTCAGAGGACAAAGAGAGTTTTACTGGGGGAAATGATCAAAACACGTGAAAACGGCATAAATCAGTAGAAAATAACATAAAATATGATAACTATCTGACTTCAAATTGTATGAGCGCGATGATAAGCTCAATTACACCATACTACATAAGTACCCAATGTATGTAAACAACCAATCGATATCATCTGCAATCCAGCCTGCTCCATCGATCGAAATTCTATTTGGTAAATAACCTTATAGTGAGAGGGCGTAGATCTTTTTTGGCCACTGGAAACACTTTTGAAATGTATTTCTAAAGGGAAAAGGGGCAGGAAGGGGATGTATTATGCATATATTTCTAAACGAGAAAGTGGTATGGGGTGGGGAGGGCAAAGGGTATGTCGTTCAGAAATGGAATAACCGGGAAAAATACGATAGAAAAGAAAGTAGAAGATATAAGAAACACGTTAACACATCAAACTTGACTTTTTCTATTTTATTGACACAGCATTATTGTCAGAAAATAGCTCGCAGGGAAAGGACGTCCGTATATTAGCACTGTACAGGACATAATACGCCAGAAAATAACACGCAAGGTATATGGAGCTAAAAAACATCACTAATCAAACAATGAATATCAAAAATGAAATTTTAAAAGTAACAAATGTTTAAACAAAAGTAACATCAGCAGTTTGAGGAATCCGGTTTACTTTTATTTATCACTTATAAGTTTGCGATACAGCGCCCTCTTTTTTCAACGATTTACTACTTTAGTTGGAGTCTGTCCTTGCGACGAGGTTACCCGTTCCGACTCCGGTCATTTCGGATGCCCGTCGTCTTTAAAAAGTAATCTTTAGTAGTTTATTGGTGTTTAATCTATAGTCCTTCATAATGACGTCGTATGAATGTACGCACGTCCTCATCGTTACGTTCTACATTCTCTCCGAACCGTGCCGTGATGATATCCATGGGTTGTTCTCGTGCTCGGTGTATTAAATAGTAGATGCAGTAGTGGTCACAGACGTCTGATCCCGGACTCTAGAGCGGTCTGCGATTGTAGATTACCGGTTTCCACTTTAGGTAATTTCGTATAACAGGAACATTAGGCAATTCACCATAAGAATCGAAATACTGCCAGGGACCTCGTTCGAGAATGTAAATGGCAATCCAATGCCGGTCCGGTTTCCAGCTCGGATCCGTGTTGATCACCAATGTGGTCGGGCGATGAAGCAGCTCGTGTAATTAATCGGCCGCGTAAATGCCATTGTACACGTCGCATGTTAACCAGTGTATGAATGCATCGAAATCCAAGAGATGTATCAGGTCGGATGTTTCCATGACTAATTGGGGAAGTCGTAGAGAATGTGTCGGTTTTTTTTTATCGATTTCGATGATGTTGTCAAACTCAGCGTAGATGAGGAGGTTCATGGTAGTCGGTAGTGCGGCTTCAAACTTTAGATTCAGACGTAAGTTGCCTCTTTTGTTGACTGAATAATGTTGTCCATGAGATCCATCAGGTGCCAGATCGAACGCAAACATTGTGTTATCGTCGAGAAAGTCAGACGGCGTAATATCTATACCCCCATCGCTATACAAATGATATGTGGCCGAAAACAACTGAAGGTAACTGAGTAGGGTCTGGTGTGAGCCAAACTTGGGGGTGAGCGGTGGAAACAAAATGGGTTTCTGCAGTAATTGCCATTTAGGTAGTTCCCCCCTAAACACGTTGTCCCGTTGCAAATTCTGGTTGCACCTCGAGATGTCAATATTGCGGAGGACGGTGCGTCGAATCTTGTACTTGGCTGGTTCTTGGTTGAGCATAGCGATATCGTTTAACACGTGGGTGTTGCTACACGTCACCTTTCGCATGTACAGGATGTCGTCCAAGATATACTCCAAAATTTGCATTTTCAGCTCCTGACATCTAACAAAATGGGTCTTTGGTGCGATGTAACTTCAATCGTACTTCCACTCCAGGTAATAACACATTGTTCTGTGCAAAGATATCAGCATGATTCGGGTCTATTATTTCGAAGACTTTGCTGCCTTTGGTATTGTCGAAACGATATTTCAAGCTTGTATTTCGAATGACTTCAGCCGTCAAGTCGTGAAAATCCATGTGACCGGCGGTATTCTTGAAATACATTTGCGGTTGAAGGTGGGTGTCTTTGGCTTCTTTGTCGTAGTTGAGCAGCGTTTTAATCATAGCTCTGTACGGATACGTGGGTATGGAGCTACTGATGAGTTTTCCGTTGAGAGACACGTCTACTTAAGAAAACATCGAATGCAACATTTGGTTGACGGGGGCTACTTTTTCGTCGTTGACGGTCGCGTCGTAGTTTTTCCCATCTGCGTTTGTAATCTTGACTTTTAGATACAGTTGGGTGTTGTTAATATCAATGTACTTGGTTCCGGGAATAAGGAATTCGATAGGTCCTGTGGCGCTCAAATCTCCGACGTATTCGACGTACTTGCTGTCTTCGATGACCATCTGCGTTGGCGGTACGGTAAACAAATTCCATTTCAGATTTGGAGCACGGTAAAGAGTGAGCGTGAACGAGAGCCATGTTGACGGTTCCGTAGACAAATGACAAATGAGTATTGACCCCAAGTGTTTTTCCTTCTTATTTCTGGGGTTGGGCGTAAAGCGACGGCCGTAAATATTGATTCAAACGAGCATCACTCTATGGATTCTTCGGCTTTGTTATCTTGGCTTTTCGCTGACGAAGTGGGTTCCTTGTACCAGTACCAAGCTGTTGCAATCGCGCTTTAGCGCAACCCATAATTTTGCGTGTCAAACGTTGTCCAGCCGCTTTCGCTCGACGGGATGCAGCTCGTTTTACGCTTTGCCCGGCCAACACGTCTTCCAGAATTCCTGCACCAGTGGTCAACGCTTCTTTACCGACTTCTTTTGCCAAGCTCGCAGCACCCCGTTTCACAAACGGTAGTGTTGTCCTAAATAGTCCTGAAAGCATTCCTCCGAGACCGTAGCTTCGTTGATTTCCAGGTCCTGCAAACACGGGTAAAGGTCCTGCCATGATGTTACCTGATGTATAAATGAGGATTGATGCGCAGTCTACACAATTATATAGCTATAGCCACGCAGAACGTCGTTGACAAAAATGTAGCGTGACGATGGTGCGTCCTGACGTAAACGGAATTTTGTTGTCCTATTTTATTGCGGAGGGCGATCTCGATTGTGTCGATGGGGTTCCTATTGATGGGGTAGTAGGCGACGAGTGGAGGTACGATGTCCACGGGCGAGCCAAAATCCGGCAGATTTGTGACGCTGAAACTCTTCAACAACGGTACTTCGTGATCTCCCACCGGATGGGATGTGATGATGTCTGTGTACACAAACAGTTGGTGAGCGTTCGGCTCCAGCCATGGATAGTGTCTGGATTCCCATTTACGTGATCGTGATCTTGCCTTCCAGTTTCACTTCACAATTAGGACAAGCGCGTAGTTTCAGTTGTCCGTCGCCATTGACATTGTCGAAACGCAAGACGTCTCTTCGATTTAAAGTTGTTGGTAGATATGTTCTGTCTAAGATTGTCTGTTCATTGAAAAACGACTTTACTGGATGTAATTACACCGAATTCTAGTTTGAGTGCGTCTCTAATTCCTTGAACAGTTGAAGTAAAACTTCACATTCGCCGTCCAAATGCAAAGGTCTTGAGAGTTTGTTGTTGTACTCGGTGAGCGTGTTGTCAGGAAACACGTCCATTGACTCGTTGCTGGGTAGCGTTATGTAAAACGATTTGACCATGACGATGACGTTTACGTGAATGAAGGCTTTGACTGTCACACATTAGAATTTAATCACGTCATCGACCCAACAGTTAAATTTGCTGGGATAATCGTACCATTTGACAAAATACTCCCGCTTTCCGTCCTTGGCGTTTGCGGGTTCGCACGATCTTTTCAATTTTGTAGAAGGCATCCGCTTCCTTTTTACCAATCCGTTGCAATTCCTCACGGTAAAACGTGCCTTTTACCGCTTCGCCGTCAAGATCTTTTAATGTATACACGATGGGTTGTCGCTGGATCACTTTGTCGATCACAAACACTTCTTCCGTCCATTGGGGTAAGTAACGTTTTCGAAATGGGCGCGTCATCATACTGAGCCGAACGACGACTCCGACGCGTAAAGTCGATGTCTGCTTGACCGTAGACTTTGCGTCTCCGTACAGTGTTTGCCACACGTCTAAATCGTTGGTCCAATCAACGTCTTCAGGTGCTCGTCCAATACTTCGATGGGGCGCAGCGTTGTATGCTGCCATCAGATCCGACAAGACGTCCACGTAGTTGTACGTGTCATTGGCTGTAAAATAACGCCACATTCTTGATTTTAACGTACGATTACTTCTTTCTATGACACTTGCCTTAGTCTCGTTCTCCGTCGAAAATAGTTGGACGCCTTTTTCTTTCAAAAATGCTTTCACCTAACGGCTGTAAAATTCCAATCCTTTGTCTGTCTGCAGCTTCAGCGGTAAACGTCCAGCCTCTTTGAACAGTTTTTTTAAACGCAACAAGAAGCGACGCTCCCGTTTTAATTTTCAGAGAGATGGCCCAGGCATATTTGGAAAATACAATGATGCACGTCAAAAGCCATTTCGCTCCTTTGTTATATCGAAGGTGAGCACTAAGATCGACAAGATTGATGCCGTTCACGAAAACGCGATTTCTGAGGTATCTGCGCCGTGAGAGATTATGTAACGTGTACGTATCTTAGTTCTCAAGCCAAGATCGAACCGAGGTGTTCGTCAGATTCGGGAACTGTTTCTTGACCACTGCGTCGACTCCGGCAATACCAGTGGAATGGGATGGATCGTAGTAGATGTCTCGAAGAATTTTCCCCTTTCTCTTTTTCTGTCGCAGATATTCTCGTCGTTATGATGAATCACACGTCCTATACAACAAGCGCTGATGCATGTAATGTTTTGTAGAAAATTGCTTAAAGTCGCTAAAGGTGCTGATATCTTTGCCATGACGGCTTCGTTACTACTGAATGAGAAGGATGGAAGTGATTGAATCTTAGTAGCTCTCTGCAAACACCGGTCCTTTTGTTTATAACGATCTCTGCGTCGAGTACGTGTCATGAAAGATGTGCGCGGTTCCAACGTTTGGTTGTCGTTGTCTTCCCGGAGCTCCATGCGCATTGCCACGGGAAGGATGTTTTCTCGTTCTACTGGGTGGTCATCGTCAATTTTCCTGTACGTTGAAATCGTTGAAGTCGATCCCACACGTCATGATTACCAATTAACTCTTGAGGAACATTGATGCGCGACAAGCCTTCCACAAATGCGTTGCGTCATTGCGGGTGAATGATTTTCGGGAACGGATTGCGTCGCTGATCAGATCCACAACGTGGGTTCCAGGCACGACTTGTCCGTCGATAATCAGTTCGCGTTTAGGACTCCATGTCATCTCGCGTAGCGCCGTCTCGGTCAACTGTTCTGCTTTTGCTCGTAACGCTTTAGGTACGCTGGTAATGAAGTCTTCGATGAATTATCTCTCGGGGATTGGCGGTTGTGTCGGCGGCGATGGTGGTGATGTCGGCGGGCCCAGCGTTTTCCGTCGGTATGTGGTGCACAGAGCCAAAGCATCTTCGTACAGCATGACTTTTTCCTCGTCGGTAATATCACGTTCTTCCAGAATCTCTCGCATCTTGTCATCCAAAACCATCACCTTGGTCTTTTCCGGCGTTTCAAACAGTTGCGTTTGGCACGTTAACGTATCTGGGTTGACATACATCATCTTCTTCATGATTACAACAGGAGAGAGATCATGGCAGGCAACAAACTCGGAAGCTGCTGCAGTACCGGAGCGACGATGTTTTGAAATTTTTCCTGCACCACGCTGATGTAACACGTGTCATTTGTACTTTTGCGGGTTGTTTGGGTAGGCTAATACCTGTAACTTGCGTGGATGTCTTGCAATGGCTCAAAATTTCTTCTCCGACGGGCTCAACGTTACCTTCCCTTCTAAGACGTTTATTGCACACTCACATAAGCAGTGCAATAAATGTTTATTTGCGTTGTTCAATACGTGAAGACCTTATTTTAATGTACCTTTAGCGATTGCTTTGAGATAAAGTTCTTTACCCCTCTACTTCTCCATGATAAATAACATAACCCCACTTTGGTAAACGTATTTTATAAGTGTCTTTACACATCCATGACTGTAACATTGGGTGAAACGCCCAAACAGAGAGGACGAGCCACTTTACCACTTCATCGAATTTTTCCATAATAGAAGCCTCATAAGCTACAAATAAATTAAATGTACAGTGACATGGACACTGCAATTCAAACAATTATCTAAAAGTCAAAGCTACAAACCAAACATTGTTCATTTTTTATCGACACTTTACGGGACCACATCATAACGTCAAATAAACTTGTCTGACGATAATGTTATCCATTTATTTATCTTGGTAGATACACGTGGCGTCGGTCGAACAGACCGGTCTGCAGACGATATCAATCGGGCGTCGTAGGGATCAAATCGATGAACAGGTAACTATGCGGCTCTCGTGTGGCGTCGGTGTAGGCGTCGCGGACGTAACGCACCCGTCCAGGAAACATTTGACGAGCCAAATGATCGATAGAAGAAGCATCGCGCGGATTTTTGAAGTAGACGAGATAATGGGTGTTGAGACTGAAGGTACGTCCGCCTTTGAATAACAAATTCTGTACAAGAAGCAACACGGATATGTTTCGGTGATGACTGCCTTTGGTAAACAGTGTTGTGACAGTGGGATTCAGTTCACTCATGAAATCGTCAATGACAATGATATTATTGCGTTCCGGATCCAAACGTTTCAGATCTTCTTTGGTGGGTAGGCCTTCAATGAACTTCACGTGAGGTAAAACTTGCTTCAGCGCTTCATAACCGGGTTGGTTTTCGGTGTAGAACCAATAGGTGCGTTCGGATGGTGGGTCGATGAATCCTGTACGACGTTCCAACAGTGTTCTAACCCAACGGGTCTTTTCACATTCCGTCGGACCTGCGACGATACAGGTAAATAGGTGTTTCAACGTCCCGTCTAACGTGTCGTTATGCGACGTCATCGTAAATGATCCTTATCATGTACGACGTGTCTTTATATATTGAGAGAGACCTACAAAAGAAATTTTATAATTTCACGCTTGAGGTACTTTACAATCACCTGCCACACCTAGTCAGGAAAAGCTATACACCTCGTTAAAAGGACTCTATGTCGTCGTCGAGACTATCCTGTGACACAATCCGATGACCCAGATGAAAACTATCTGAGGGGGCTATACAGCCGCTAACCAATCAGAAGCGAGCTACGGCGAAGCTTTGACGTCATAGCAAAGCCGGCTTCTGATTGGTCAGCAGCTGTATAGTCCCCTGTAATTACTATAGAGATCCAGCTGAAGATGAAGATGAGTTGTTAGCATTCAATATATTCACATTTGATCGCTCACACACATTAACATATCTGATAACAATATCTGAAATTGGGACCGCCAAGATTTTATTTGGCATTCTGGAATTGCTTGCATTTGGTACCAAATTATATTATGGCACACCCACTTGCATGTATAATAGGACTGATCAAAAATCATTCTATGCATCCTTATATTATTATCTAGTTTTGAACTTACAGGTATATGGGAATGTAGCAATAAAACAAGCTAAAATGGCATTGAACTATACTAAAATCCGTGAAATTGCAAAACTTTCCATCAAGAGTTGGTTACAAATTGACCATTTAAGAGCACTTTTGAATTTTGATGCCTAGTCAACATATATTTTTAATAAATCTTGATGAAACTTTTTGCTGTTTGCATAGTTTTGAGTAATCTTAAGCCGTTTTGTAATACATGGTGACATCAGAATAAAAAAAAAATGCTTCTGTTAACTTGTTTATGTTTTTCAATCATTACCTCAATTATTTTGAATGGACAACGCTGCCAAAAATGAACAGGAAATTGAAGAATTTGTTTTTAACTTGAGAACCTTTGATATTTGAAATATGGGAAATAAATGTAAATAATAAAATAACACAACTTTAGCGGTATATTCCTTTCATACATCATCACTATTGCACATTCTTTAATTTTTCATAACTCTGAAACTTTCAGTCTTATTGTTACCATCAGCTGATGACAAGTTCTTTCTTTGACAAAATAATGCCATTGTGCTGATACCATAACATCCGGTTATATCTATGTATTGATTGCTTTAGAGCTTTGGTACCCAAACGGTGATTTGTTCCTCTGAAATAATCAATGGTCATCGAATGGTATAGTTTTTTAATTCCCTGGCAAGTGAAAATATTCAAAAACCACGCTTTGCAACAATCTCATGTTCATGTGACACTAAAAGGTGCATGTAAGGTGTAACATGTTGACTATGGTATACACTGACAAATAATTTCAACCAAGTTTGTGCCTTATTAATTTCAGTAGAAGATGCTGGAGAAGATCTTTTGAAAATTATCAAATCTTTGTAGACAGCATAAAAGTCTGATTACACATTAGCCTTTAAATGAATCTCATTTGCTTGGAGTTTATTCAAAAGTTTGAACAGTTTTGAAATGTTTGCATGCACTTTGTGCATTTCAGGCCTAGTCAAATCTCTACATTTTAAAGATTTACTTTCCCTGCCAATATAAAAGCAGAAGCCTCTTACACCAATCTCTTCTAAGCAGCAGTATGGGTAAGCAGCTTTATGGGTAAGCAGCAATATGGGTAAGCAGTAGTATGGGTAAGCAGCAATATGGGTAAGCAGCAATATGGGTAAGCAGCAATATGGGTAAGCAGTAGTATGGGTAAGCAGCAATATGGGTTAGCAGCAATATGGGTTAGCAGCAATATGGGTAAGCAGCAATATGGGTAAGCAGTAGTATGGGTAAGCAGCATTATAGGTAAGCAGCAATATGGGTAAGCAGCAATATGGGTAAGCAGCAATATGGGTAAGCAGCAATATGGGTAAGCAGTAGTATGGGTAAGCAGCATTATAGGTAAGCAGCAATATGGGTAAGCAGAGAGTAATCAACATCTGAAAAGGTTTTCCTTTTGTCGATGGCATCAAGTCTTTTGAAGTCACGAATAAATAGTGAAAGTAAGACACCAGTGATACGAAGAAGCACATGCAGAACATCAAAGCATACATTGTCCATATCCAAACATGAAAATATTAGTTCTTTAATATAGCCATACATTGGTTTACTTTCTCGTGAATATCTAAGCATTTGCTCAATTGTACGTGGGTCTCCACGTAAATCAGGACTGAAGTAATTGAGTTTAGGCAAGGTACAATAAATACATGAATAAGTCGCATTGGCACATTGCATACCACAAACAGAAAGCAAAAATGTCTAATCTCCTGCCAGGAAGAACACAATGTTAAAGATTTTACCTTGTCTTTCAACAGAGGTAAATGTGCTTACTACATCAACAATATCCTGTAGATGTACTTTGAGTGTAGAATAATCTTTCTTATCACACAATATTGCAATAGGGTAGTTTCCATGGCTAGTATTAAAACTGAGCAAGCTATATTGACAAAGGTCACATGTTTTCCGACTTTAGTGCCATCTCCACTAAGCTTAATGTGTAGAATATCATCATCAATTTTCTTGTTACTAATAAAAATCTTGTCACTAATAACATAAGTCAAGTTTATCCTCAATTATTTTTTGAAGATCCTTTCGGATACCTGGTTTCAAACCTTTAGTGCATGTTGCTGGTACCAAGTCATCAAAGAGTCTCATTGATTTCTTCAATGAGTACAATGATGGCAAATTGTACAATTTCTTCAGGGATGTATATGCCTCATCAGATATATCAAATTTATCTTTGACATAGATAGCATGAAAAACATCAACTTTGGTGATTTTGTTTTTAAACTGTCAGCTTTGTCTGACACATTAATCTCTTCAACTGAATCTGCTGAAGTATCAACAACACTGACTGATTGAGGTTTTAAGCCGTACTCATTTAGAAATTGTAAGGCAGCAAAACAGGTTTTACTCAATTTCCTCCTGATTTTATTTCTTTGACTTTTTGAATATGACTGCAGCTTCCTAAACTTTTTTTTTGAACTCTTCTTAATACGTGCGTTTTTCACCAATTTTTGTGATAGTGTCTGGGCAACAAATCTATACGTGAGACTCGATGCCCGATATTTCTTTTTGCTTTTCTTTGATTTTGTCAATTTACATTCCAGATTTCTATTTTGCACCTCCAAATTGATATTTTCATGAGGACATTTATTCTGCGCAATAAGCTTAGCTGTAGTTAGTTGAGAATAAAAAAGTTTAAGATTAAAATCTATTTTAAAAAAACTTTCTGGACTTTCCTCCTTTTAGGTCATTTTTTAGCCCTTTAGTCAAACTCAGATTATAAGTCTTTATTTGGCATCTTATACGTTTATTGAATGTAATGTCTAAAGATTGGTTCAAATACAATTAAACACTTTCAGAACAAGGTCTTTCACTTTCACTTGCAAACTGCCCTTTATAACATCATATAAAATTTGACAAGATATTTTCAACTGGTACGACATCTCATCAGCAGAGCAAAATGCAATTATAATCAGTTATATATTAAAAAATGCAGATGACCATGAGGAATTTTACTATTTTACACTATTATTGATGCTAAGCAAAAACTAAATTGTCAAGAGCAATAATAAGAAGTTCCATTAATTGAAATTTCACACACTTCATGTGCTGTCAGGATAGAGTTCAACTGTGTTGGAGCGCCATCTACTCTCACCAAACTGACCTTCAGAAAATGCCCACGGGATGTAATAATTTTAATCAACTTGTTATCTCTATTCAATATATACTCCTTCATAGGCTTTCTTTTTTGCAGGAAAAGCTGTACAGTACCATCTTCAACATAGGTAAATTCACTCCGTTTGTTTTGTATGCGAACATGCCAATTCATGCCAAAGACCTTCGTAAATTCACGATTGGGAACACAGAGTACAGTTTTCCTTCTAATAACAACAATGAAATGATCCCCTAAGTCAAAACTGAAGTGATCCCTAAGTCCATGAGCCAGATGGGTGTATCAGTACCAAATTGCCTACCAAGCGCCCTTTATACCATACATCTAGGTTGGTCATGTGATGCTGAAAATGCTTTCTGGACTCTCCAGATGAGCAGCTTTTAAATTTCATGGCTAATTTTAGTTTTCACCCAATACCCGGTATGTGTTTCGGGCATAAAACGCCCATAATAAACGTGCTAATCAGATCTACCTGTTTAACATTAATTGATTATACCCTTAAGCTATCAAATTTCGTTGCAGTTAATACGAGAAGTGATACAATTTGTTTTACCATGTGAGGAACATGGGGTGGGGGTGGGGTGAACCACTTATGTAGAATGTCCATGTAAAAACTTATTTTAATTATGTTTTCGAGATGATAAATTTATTGCAAAAACTGTTATTATAATCTTGGGCCTCTATCCCTGCCACAGAACACCTGGACACATGTATCTTGTATCTTTTCCTTTTCTAGCAATTATCAATCAATCAATTGTCACCGAAATATACCCCTTCTTGCTGTGAAGGACGCCTTGCTGTGTCTTCGTGTATTTCAATCAAGTCTTTGCTTACCTAACACATCAGAAATAGGAGTTATTTTAAATTTTAAAATATTTTGCACATTTTGAATACTTGAATGTGCCTGAATGGTTTGCAGATGTATAAACTGTTCTGATTTGTCATGACTGCATGATGTGTTTCTATTAAAGCTAGACAGATTAATTTAAGGTATCAATGTTAAAAGTGTATGCGATGTGAGACTCAAATAAGCCGATAAGAGGATTATCAGCATTAAACAATATTTACATCTGAACTTCCATGACCATTTTGACGACGCTGTTTCCTTTTCAAATTCGGTTAAACAGTGGTTAAATCTTAGGCCTAAATTTGCATATTTTATTCAGATTTTGTGATACAGGCTTAGACTTACTGCAGGCTTGACGTTTTCTTTAGTAAATCCTTTGTTACTAAAATAATGTCTTTTATAATTCATTGATACACATAGTTAAACATAAAGGGCATTACATGAAAAACTTTTTTACAGAAAAATAATGCAAAATAAAATCGATTAGTATACAATTTTAGACTCGCATACCAATATTTACGAAATGCTTTATTCATTTAAATGTATACCGTGCTTTTCAAAGCTTTTACCCAAAAAAACCACGCTAGAATAAAAATGGCTACATAAACGCATCACGTTTCCCCCCACACTGTATATCTAAGACGTTTTGTCTCTCGGCCTTCGGCCTATGCGTAGTATAGGGGAATGACGTCACGCTCTCTGGTTATACTTATTGTGCAAAACTGAAATCACATTAGAAATGTGTTAACGTTGTTGAGTTGTGGGTGACATATCGCACGCGAAGCGCGAGTTACGATGTGATCTTTTTAAAACCATACGTGTATCAATGGGTGTTTGGGCGGGGTATAGGTATGGGGTCATGTCAGGCTTGCGCGTCGTTTGTGGCATGCACTCGCCTCGTTCTATTATAAGCGCGGAACTTGCGTGCATTCAGCGCTAAATATAAGAACACAGTATTATTATATATAAAAAATTGTACACTACCAATCAGCCGTGATGCGGCGAGCCAAAATGTACCGCTTATTTCAAATTCCCATAAACTGATAATGATTCATAGGTGTAGGAACCGGGGGGCAAAAGGGGCACGTGCCTTCCACTTTTCCAGAAAATGACAAAAGTGCCCCTTAATTACAGCAGCGTATTCAGTCTTTCAATGCCATTAGACAACGGAAATTATCGGAAATAGCTGTAGGCGTTATAATAATCGGAGTGGGGAGGGGGCTGATTTCACCTTCCCGGATGGGAGGTAAAATTATCAACTAAGCATGAAGGAAACTTGTGATAAAAGTATTGGAACATTTGGTAAATTATTAGAAATTTGTGTAACTATTTAAAAAGTTTCGGCAAAATTTCCCAGAAATGAACAATTATTCCGGAAAATGGGAAAAAAACCAAAACGGAAGAAATTTGTCAAAAAATAGAAGAAAAAAATAAACCCGCAACCAAAAAAATTGCACAGAATACGGAGAAAATGATCGGAAACTGAAGAAAACTGCCGGAAATTGAAGAAAAGTTCCCAAAAATCGAAAAAAATTGCCAAAAACTCGAAGTAAAATTTCCGATATTTAATTTTGATCATTTTTTCACAGTTTATTTCCCTAATATGTATAGCATATATCCCGCTATGCCTAAATTTTACATACGGAATTTCGCCAGAAATCGCACCGTGAAAACAAATATTACAAAAGTCACCATCCTTTCAAAATGAAGAGCCGACTTTACTTTTTTTGTTTTGGGATCACTAATTCTTTCTACAGACTGGGGTATATAACTTTGGAAGTTCCCACTAAAAGGTCGTGCCCCCACCTCCCCACCACCACACACACACACATCTCGATCGCTTCCTACACCCCTGGGTGGGTTCATTTTTACAACGCAGGTATAATACAGATCAATTAAAAATAAATGTTTTAATTAATTACCTAACCTGTGGATCATGCTCTAGATGATATATTACGCGAGCCTCACACCGTGCATACATAAATACGCGTGCGCGATTCGATTGGGTTTCCGCGCATTCGACACTGGAACGTGCGTGGACTTTTTACAAAATGCATTATAAGATTCCATTTAGACGCATCATAAAGAACAACTCTGTCTCCGTGTACGTGTATTCGAGTATCCGGGCATTTTATCCAAGTTCTTTTTTTTACGCACGCTAACTAACCAATTAGGGTTTCTGATTTTGTTATAATTTATGCTGTTATTTCCTCTTCATCAGGAAAAACATTTTTTTTGTTGAAAAGTTTGGCATATGTTGATCTTTATATTCTTTATAATATTAGGTCAAACTTTGATGTATAGGCGGTAGGAAAATAAAGAATATTCTTGTCCAAAGTTGGCCGTTGCAACGTTAGTGTCAATGGAGAACTGGAGTAGGGTTTGTTTTCGCCGACAACTCAATTGCGCACACATTGTGACGTCATCCCGAATACTCGAAAGCATGAATTTATTATTTTAAGACAAAATTGCAGGAAAGAATACTTTGTCTTCACTAAGTATAGCATATAAATCCTTACCAACAGACCAATGTTTTGTAAGTACCATCATAATTTCATCTTGGGTATATATAACCTGATAATTGTTTTAATAAATAAATCAATTCAAGTATTCGGTCATCCGGGCATTTTGAACACCCGGAACTCTTTGTCGCGCGAAAACGTGCTACGATTTGTGCACATGTAAACACCACGCTTTATTCTACATACGTACGATACACATATTTCAAATTTCAAAATGATCTTTTCTACGATATTTCCTCCACATTTGTAACAATTTCCTCCAAATTACCAAAGCGAACGTAGAGATTTAGGCCTCTAAAGGTGACCGATGTCACACTGGCTGTAATGGTAAAATGCTTTTGTTTTCACCGACATACTGGTTGTTCAGATTTACGCATGTTCTTATGACGTCATATCGAATACTCGAATAGGCCTAGGCCTAACGTTAGGTTGTTACATCTCCTGAAGTTCTTGTAAGGTATCTGTAACTTCTGCATTTGTGGGCTGGAGTGGAGGACACCTGATTTTCCTTTCCTTTTTAGTAGAAAACTTTCCATACTTAAATTCGTTCAAGTTGAGTTGTTTAGCAGTAGCTGTTTCCACTTTTTATGTGTAATAAGCCTGCCAAATTACTGCTGAGAGTCTCTATACATAAATTCTGTTTGATAAAATGAATACAAGAAAACAAGAAAAGTAACAAGTTTTACAAGAAAAGTAAGCCGGTATTACTTAAAGTGTTGTTTTTCACAACAAAAAGCTGTATACACTATAACTGCTATCCGTGCTGTGCTGTTGTCATCTAACAGTCAGACAGTCTAAATGGAAAGCATAGTATCGGACAAATACAATATGACCTGTGATATGACGATGCCAACTATATATAAAATGTTAAAAACAGTACAATCGAAAATGTTATAATAAAGAAATAAAGGCTGCATTAAAGACATCGAAAGAGCTCAACGCCAGCAACCAAACTTCTCTCATACGAGCTACACCGACCGTCATAAACATCTTGATCTGCCCACCCTCGTCTACCGCCCTTTGAGAAGTGATATGATAGAGACATACACAATTATCCACCAAGTTTACGATCCTAGAGTCTGTAGTTTTCTGCCACTCTATCAAACGTACAAGAGGTCACAACTACAATTTTTTGTTCAACCAGCCAACTCCAACATCAGAAAAAACTACTTCTCTCTACGTACAACTGAAATCTGGAACCACCTACCAACCAATGTTGTCAATTGCACCAAGGGTCAAGTAATTTAAAAGTAGATTAGATCAAAGTTGGTCAGATACCAGCCTGAAGTATGAACACTGTGCTGACTTAAAGTTCTCAGAGTTTGAAGCACTGACTAGGAGTGACAAAGACAAAGAGTTGGATACAGAGGCTCCAACCTAACAAACCCAGACGGAGTGCTGGGTACAGAGGCTTCAACCTAACAAACCCAGACAGAGAGCTGGGTACAGAGGCTTTAACTTAACAAACCCAGACGGAGAGCTGGGTACAGAGGCTCCAACCTAACAAACCCAGACAGAGAGCTGGGTACAGAGGCTTCAACTTAACAAACCCAGACGGAGAGCTGGGTACAGAGGCTCCAACCTAACAAACCCAGACGGAGAGCTGGGTACAGAGGCTCCAACCTAACAAATCCAGACGGAGAGCTGGGTATAGAGGCTTCAACTTAACAAACCCAGACGGAGAGCTGGGTACAGAGGCTCCAACCTAACAAACCCAGACGGAGAGCTGGGTACAGAGGCTCCAACCTAACAAACCCAGACGGAGAGCTGGGTACAGAGGCTCCAACCTAACAAACCCAGACAGAGAGCTGGGTACAGAGGCTCCAACCTAACAAACCCAGACGGAGAGCTGGGTACAGAGGCTTCAACTTAACAAACCCAGACGGAGAGCTGGGTACAGAGGCTCAACCTAACAAACCCAGACGGAGAGCTGGGTACAGAGGCTCCAACCTAACAAACCCAGACGGAGAGCTGGGTACAGAGGCTCCAACCTAACAAACCCAGACGGAGAGCTGGGTACAGAGGCTCCAACCTAACAAACCCAGACAGAGAGCTGGGTACAGAGGCTCCAACCTAACAAACCCAGACGGAGAGCTGGGTATAGATAACAAACCCAGACGGAGAGCTTACAGAGGCTCCAACCTAACAAACCCAGACGGAGAGCTGGGTACAGAGGCTCCAACCTAACAAACCCAGACGGAGAGCTGGGTACAGAGGCTCCAACCTAACAAACCCAGACGGAGAGCTGGGTACAGAGGCTCAACCTAACAAACCCAGACGGAGAGCTGGGTACAGAGACTCCAACCTAACAAACCCAGACGGAGAGCTGGGTACAGAGGCTCAACCTAACAAACCCAGACGGAGAGCAGGGTACAGAGGCTCCAGCCTAACAAACCCAGACAGAGAGCTGGGTACAGAGGCTCCAACCTAACAAACCCAGACGGAGAGCTGGGTACAGAGGCTCCAACCTAACAAACCCAGACGGAGCTGGGTACAGAGGCTCCAACCTAACAAACCCAGACGGAGAGCTGGGTACAGAGGCTCCAACCTAACAAACCCAGACGGAGAGCTGGGTACAGAGGCTCCAACCTAACAAACCCAGACGGAGAGCTGGGTACAGAGGCTCCAACCTAACAAACCCAGACGGAGAGCTGGGTATAGAGGCTTCAACTTAACAAACCCAGACGGAGTGCTGGGTACAGAGGCTCCAACCTAACAAACCCAGACGGAGAGCTGGGTACAGAGGCTCCAACCTAACAAACCCAGACGGAGAGCTGGGTACAGAGGCTCCAACCTAACAAACCCAGACAGAGAGCTGGGTACAGAGGCTCCAACCTAACAAACCCAGACGGAGAGCTGGGTATAGAGGCTTCAACTTAACAAACCCAGACGGGGAGCTGGTTACAGAGGCTCCAACCTAACAAACCCAGACGGAGAGCTGGGTACAGAGGCTCCAACCTAACAAACCCAGACGGAGAGCTGGGTACAGAGGCTCCAACCTAACAAACCCAAACGGAGAGCTGGGTACACAGGCTCCAACCTAACAAACCCAGACGGAGAGCTGGGTACAGAGGCTCCAACCTAACAAACCCAGACGGAGAGCTGGGTACAGAGGCTCCAACCTAACAAACCCAGACGGAGAGCTGGGTACAGAGGCTCCAACCTAACAAACCCAGACGGAGAGCTGGGTATAGAGGCTTCAACTTAACAAACCCAGACGGAGTGCTGGGTACAGAGGCTCCAACCTAACAAACCCAGACGGGGAGCTGGGTACAGAGGCTCCAACCTAACAAACCCAGACGGAGAGCTGGGTACAGAGGCTCCAACCTAACAAACCCAGACAGAGAGCTGGGTACAGAGGCTCCAACCTAACAAACCCAGACGGAGAGCTGGGTATAGAGGCTTCAACTTAACAAACCCAGACGGGGAGCTGGTTACAGAGGCTCCAACCTAACAAACCCAGACGGAGAGCTGGGTACAGAGGCTCCAACCTAACAAACCCAGACGGAGAGCTGGGTACAGAGGCTCCAACCTAACAAACCCAGACGGAGAGCTGGGTACACAGGCTCCAACCTAACAAACCCAGACGGAGAGCTGGGTACAGAGGCTCCAACCTAACAAACCCAGACGGAGAGCTGGGTACAGAGGCTCCAACCTAACAAACCCAGACGGAGAGCTGGGTACAGAGGCTCCAACCTAACAAACCAGACGGAGAGACGGCTTCAACTTAACAAACCCAGACGGAGTGCTGGGTACAGAGGCTCAACCTAACAAAAAGCTGGGTACAGAGGCTCCAACCTAACAAACCCAGACGGAGAGCTGGGTACAGAGGCTCCAACCTAACAAACCCAGACGGAAGCTGGGTATAGAGCTTCAACTTAACAAACCCAGACGGAGTGCTGGGTACAGAGGCTCCAACCTAACAAACCCAGACGGAGAGCTGGGTACAGAGGCTCCAAGCTAACAAACCCAGACGGAGAGCTGGGTACAGAGGCTCCAACCTAACAAACCCAGACAGAGAGCTGGGTACAGAGGCTCCAACCTAACAAACCCAGACGGAGAGCTGGGTATAGAGGCTTCAACTTAACAAACCCAGACGGGGAGCTGGTTACAGAGGCTCCAACCTAACAAACCCAGACGGAGAGCTGGGTACAGAGGCTCCAACCTAACAAACCCAGACGGAGAGCTGGGTACAGAGGCTCCAACCTAACAAACCCAGACGGAGAGCTGGGTACACAGGCTCCAACCTAACAAACCCAGACGGAGAGCTGGGTACACAGGCTCCAACCTAACAAACAAGACACTGCAACATGAAAACTTTGCCCACGAATTTCTTGCATCAGTCGATCATCGCAATAGTAAAGGTGGAAGTATTGCCTTTCACAAAGCAGTAATGCAATAAGTATCCTGTACAGTGGTGTTGACATTAACATTAGTACATATGCACCTTTGATTCCTTTGGATTATTGTCTGTCAAGTGAAAATACCTGTACATGATCTATAGTCTATCGCTGTAATTATGATAATGATAATAATAATTATTATTAGTATGCATTTTTAAAGCGTCAATTATATCTATGCGATCAATCTATCTATAATCCGAGGCGCTGAAAAGGAACATAGCGAATAAATTGCATAGAACATATGAAATATACATATGACAAACACCAGGAATGTAAACAAAGTCAATCATAAGCAATGGTGAACAAGTATGTTTTGAGATTCTTCTTAAAGATGTTTAAGGGAGTTCAACAACGAATGTTCAAAGGAATAGAGATCCATAGCTTAGGTGCAGCTACGGAAAAGCTGTATAATACATAATACATAATTCAATTCCAACTGCCAACTGACTGACTGACAACTTCCTGGTCAGCTGTAGGGGCTTCCCTGGTTGAACATTTGAAGCTATGCAGTGCAGATTTTAGTAGATTGAAATTTAACGTCCAGTCAAATTTTCAGGTGAGGCCCTTTGAAAGCATGAATGCGCTGCCGCATGAGCAACAACAAAACACAAGAAGAGCAATACAATTTTTAAGGAGGATATCCACTGTATGTTATAAATGTTGTTGAATGTTTAAAAGCAGCTTCATCTCAAACAACAGAACAACTCGAGAGATCATTGATTTTGGGCGATTTCAAGTTTATCTGTGCATATACTTTTCATGATTTACTTTAAAATGATTCACAATGTTAACAACAAAATTGTTTATTAAAAATGATGTTGACACCAAGGACGTATGAAGGATCTCCTCTCAAGGGACATGACCCGAAAAATTTCCCGGTTAAAAGAGGAAAAATTGCACTGCTAAAATAAGTTTGTATATATCAACGTTTAATTGCTCTTTAATGGTGACATCTCACATTTTCGGGAAATATCCTTCGATTAAAATTTCGGGAAATAGGCATATTCCTTAATTTTCGGCTTCTTTATTTCTGAACAATTTTCTTCGATTCTAGAACATTTTCGAGAAAGTTATTTTTTATTTTCTTCAACTTTCGTGAATTGTTGCCAAATTTGATTTTTCCCTCCGCCCACTTCCTACGCCTGTGGTTGAAACAGTATATATCTGACCAACGGGGTGATCTCCACCGCCCTTCGTGTTACAGAGAAAGGGAAAGGGGGTATAGAGCCTTTCATTGCACGGGGAAAGAGCCCAGGGTAAAGAAATGTGCTTCAAAGTTAGTAGTTTTTTTCTGATTTGTTTTATTCTTCAAAACCTGTTTTTCCTATGAATAATGGATGTTTTCATCCTAAAATGTATTTTGTCATTTATTACAATTAAATCTAACCTGTTTTATTTGATAGAAATGCTTAATAAAAATCATCAGAAATGTGTCAATTGTATTGGTTAGTTGTTCCTTTCTTTCTTGTCTATTAAAAGCGTACTATATACCTCGGAAAGACGCCAGAATTTAACGACTTTGGGCCGATGCCATTCCGACGTCGATATGACTGTTTAACCGACGTCTATGCTTGGCCGAAAGGGCCATAACGTATTGTTTCCACGCCTTGTCGAAATCTCAAAAACGCGTTGCCGAAACTTCAATAACGTTGTCCAAATTTCGGTAACGCATTGTAGAGATTTCGAACGCGTTGAATCAGTACGTTATGGCCCTTTCGGCCAACCACGTCTTTCCAACGTCAAAAGGACGTCAATTTTCGACGTTTAACCGACGTCAATGGGACGCCCAAATTCGACGTCTAACCGACGTCGTAGCCAACGTCGAACCGATTTGCAAACGGACACGTGGGGGACGTCGGATCGACGTCTCGGCCGACTCAAAACCGACTTCGACCCGACTCGAAATGCTTTTAAACATGTAGTTAGAGCCTTTCATATCTGACAAGCAGCACAGAGTTCAACATTCAGTCAAAACTTAGACATGGAAGCAATCACTACCCAAGGATTAACCGATGTCCGTACCGGCACACAAGACAAGAAAGCTGTCATTTTAGGAAGCGAACGCTACCTCACCGTCTCTGGCTTCAATGAAAAGTTTTACGTTTACGTACGGCAGTATTTTATACACCCTAATCTCGGAAGGACACCCGTGGCGACCAAGAAAGGCATCGCCTTCACACTCGAGCAATGGGCCGTGATAACTCGTCGAGCTCGTCTGGTAACGGACACACTCAAGAAATTAAAGGACAGTACCCATCGCATCCATTTGGGAGAAAAGTTAAAAGTGGTGCTCGGACAGCATACCTATGTCACGATCTCTTCGTTCAAAGACAATCTCTACGTACATATCAGAAAGTACGGCAATGTTCCTTCTATCAGTGAAGTACCTACCAAGAAAGGTATCGCTCTCACACTCGAACAATGGATGATTTTGGCACGTCCCAAAAGCTTTCGTCAAGTATGTATTTTGAAAGACGAAGAAGAAGAAGACGCAAAGACCAGAAAAACGATGAAACACGTGTCCTCCGAGGATATGTGTAACACCTCAAAAAACATATCTTGGAACAAAGCAGGATGTCATCCGACAATAATTGACTAGTGCCCTCTACTGAAAAACGTTATAAAAGTGCCCGAATAAAAAAATACCCACCTTATCTACCTACTGTGGTGTAGCGGTTATCATACCTGTCTACAGACCACGAGGCCCCGGGTTCAATCCTGGGGTGGGTAGACACGCCAGTGCACCACATCTGGTTATCAAAGGCCGTGGACATTGACTTGGTTGTCGATGTTATGTCTGTCCGTACGTCGTACCTGTGTTCTCGTCCGGGTCGTATTAAGCGTTTCGTGATAGCATTTGTACTATCATAACCGAATACGCAGGCGACGACCCTGTCATTGTAATTGTGTGTTCAACTCTCTCTCTAAATACCCACCATTCTTTCCAACTCTTCGAGAAAGACACATCATCATGGCTCAAACCGGTTGGAATAAAGTAAACGAGAGAAACGGTAACGTGTACTACCATAATAAGCACACTGGAGAAATGCGATTTTCACCACCGCCTTCGGGTCCCGACAACATACCGTTGAAGAGAGCTTTGAAAATGCAGAGTTTCAGCAAAGTAAGAGACAGTCGCGGATTGGTGACCCGAGCTTATCCCGTAGGAGAGAACGTGTACGTATTTACATCGCAGTTTAAAAGCATCAAATATGTACATCTCGGCAAGTATGCCAAACCCAACCCCTGTACAAAACCAAGAGTCACGGCTCAAGGCATCGCCACGGAAGAAGGCGTTTGGGATGAACTCTGCAAGAACAAAAACATGATATCGAAATGGCCTTGCATTACCATACGTCTAACGTCAACGGAGCCAATTACATGAGTGGTCCGTCACACCCCGAAAAGTTACGTTTGCTTCTGGGAAAACAGATTTACATCGGTCTGACCGCAGAAGGTGAAAGCATTCTCGTGGACATACGCCATTACAACTACGCAATGCAAACCATCAGCGACCCGAACGGACACACCACCCGTCAATGGACCGTCATACCCGGAGAAAAAGGGATCTCTCTCAACCTGGACCAATGGTGCAAACTGGCGAGCACGGAAGGGATATTTGCAATAGAACATTAGAAAGCATTGGTCAAAGTGCCCGTCTTGGCGAAAAATACCAGCGACATGGACGAATTGTGCGAACAGATGGTCGCGGATACCATAGCACAACATTCAAAAGCAAAGAAAAGACCCCGTTCACCGTCGTCGTCGCCACCTCCCACTTTGTCGAAAAGACGCAAGGTAAATTTAAAACTGGACATACCACCAATCATCATCGAGAAACCCAAAGAAGAAGAAAAACCCTCTGCATGAACATGTTTGTTATTATGCCATATAAGCTGCGTCTTATTTTGTGGCATCAAGAAAGAAAAAGAAAGTTTAAAAAAGAAAGAGGGCGGAAGGAGTACAAAGTCGTGGCATGACTCCTACGGTACCACTGCGTTGGTTGGGGCAGGTACTTTACCCTCGCATATGAATATTCAAAAAAGAGACAAATGAATTTAATGACATTCAAAAAAAGGAGTTCGAGGCTACCGTAGAGGCTACCGTAGAAGCTCAGCCACTACCGCATGACAGCCCTGCGTGATGAGAAAAATGAATTTAATGACATTCAAAAAGAATTCGAGGCTACCGTAGAGGCTACCGTAGAAGTTCGATAACCACCGTACGCCAGGCATGATAACTTGGACGCGAGCCAGACAAGTAAGTGGCCACAGCAATCGTGATACAAACCAATCGGGGGTAAGTATGCAGCCACGTGCCTGTCTGGCCAATCGTGGATAGTCAGACGTGATGACGTGGGCGCGAGCCAGACAAGTTTCTACGGGCAAGCGTGATACGAACCAATCGGGAGGTAAGTATGCAGCCACGTGCCTGGCCAGCCAAACGCTGGCATGGTGAGTATTATTTATAGACAGAATAAAAGAACCGTTGGCGGCATTTTCAATCATTCGCTCTGTTAGATCTGCACGTAAACAAAATGAAAACTTTGTGTAGTTATTTTCCAATTGAGGTCTTTAAGGAAGAAAGAGAGGTATGGTTACGCACTGTGGAAGGGAAGGACTTCTTTGCGGGCTACACGCCCAGCTCTCCGAGCTCCGCAACCAGCAGCGAGTGGGATGACGACGATGAAGCACCATTCAGCGTATCTACAGTCAAAAGAGAGGTGGAGGACGAGGACGAGGAGCTGATCTTCACCAACGGAGAGTAGGTCCGTGTGTTGGCTGCCGCCGACGAGGACTTCCTCGTGGCCGACGACTGGCCGCCGACACTGGAGGAGGAGGACGACAAGAAGGATAAAGCAAAGTCAGAAGAAAAAGCAAAGTCAGAAGAAAAAGCAAAGTCAGAAGAAAAAGCAAAGATAGAAGAGGTTGAGGAGACGGCCAGATCTGTGACTACCTAGACGAACAACTGCCAGCTGTGCTGCGAGTGCCCTTTCTGTCCTGTGTTTTTGTAAGGCACCGGCAGAGCCGGTAAAAGAAACCCAAAGGCTCTTTTCAGAGCCACCACAGGTATAAGAAAGAGAAAAAAGATTCAAGACATTCTTTGTAACGTTTATAATTGTTTGTAATATTTATCGTTTGTATTGTCCATAATTGTTTGTAACGTTTATTGTTTGGAATATTTATCGTTTGTAACGTCCATGTTTTATCGTTTGATTTTTTTAAATTAATTTATTTTCATTATTTGACTTTCATGGTGACTTTCACAGAAGGTGACGCGATATTCGCACATACTGTTTAAAGGTGACTTGGCATGATGCCAACGTATAAAGGTGACTTTCAAGGTGACTCACAATCTAAGGTGACAATTTTAAGGTATTTTTATCATTATTTTTTTATTTAATTACTTTTTTAAGATATATTATTTATTTTTTTGATAGTAATTTCTTAAACATTTATTATAATTAATAGTATTTTTATTTATTTTTTTCTATTCTTTTTCTTTCAAAAGAGCGCTACCAAAAAAATGGCATCATACCTTTCTGGCTTTGTTTTCAAAAGAGTGCCATCAACTAAATGACATCTTAAGAAAAAGCATAAATAAAGCAAACTTGATTTTCTGGTTATCAAAGGCCGTGGACATTGACTTGGTTGTCGATGTTAGGTCTGTCCGTCCGTCGTACCTGTGTTCTCGTCCGGGTCGTATTAAGCGTTTCGTGATAGCATTTGCACTATCATAACCGAATACGCAGGCAACGACCCCGTCATTGTAATTGTGTGTTCAACTCTCTCACAACTCTCTCAATTCTTTTCATTCTGAGTTTCAGAGCGAACACATCATCATCATGGAGTGGGAAGTCTTAGCCAAAGTAATGTTTGAACTCTTGAGGAACTACGATAAAGTTATAGAACACCTCGAAAACAGATGCAACTGTTTAACACCATTCAAAGACGGGTTTCATCCTGCAGAAGACGATGTTATTACGGCAGCCATCGTCCATGCGTACCAAGACGTGTCACACTGCTGGGGCGGCATATGGGCCTTCCACGTTGCTGTTTTCGACATAGCAAAAGAAAACGAGACTTCTGCAGAATCAAAAAAAGCTACCGAACACAGGGGAGCCGTCCGGGAAGGACAGCAGGGAGCCACCGGAGGAGGACAGTAGCAGATCGATCAGGCGATCGATAAAGAAGCTAAAGGCTCTTATAAAAGCCACCATAAATATAAAAAAGAGAAAAATGAATTATGGCAATGTGTTTGTGTTTATTGTTTTCCCTCCGAAAGATTCGACGACCTTCGGTCGTGTGATAAAATCATGAGGAGCCTTTACAGGTAATGACAAATCAGGAGCCAGTATTCCACCTAATTTGCATAATCTATGAATATCTATTTAGTTTTACCTCTAAAAGATTCGACGACCTTCGGTCGTGTGGTAAAATTGCGAGGAGCCTATACTGGTAGTAACCAATTAGGAGCCAGTATTCCACCTAATTTGCATAATCTATGGATATTCGTGAGAAATTAGGAATACTGGCTCCTGATTGGTCACTACCTGTATAGGCTCCTCTTACTACTGAAATATTCTTACTCTGTATTACAGTCAATGATTTTTAACTATTATACGACATAAAAGTTGGAATACTATTACACTGTAATAATTTGTTCATTGGATGCCAAAGCAAAAACAAATGAGAGCAAAACTAAAGATTGTCTATCAATGAGAAGAAAAATTGCATGCAGCAAAGGTGGAGTTTTTTATCTTCCCTACTTGAAAGGCTTTTGCAAACAAATTGAAAGCAACTTTAATAAGTACTACACGTAGAATAAAAATAATAATACACCGTTGGATTGGAAGTAATTAGGCTGCAATACAACAATAGGCCTATTCCAAAGAGTTTATGATTATTTTTGAAGTTAAATTTTATGAATTTAGGGCCTGCAATTGTTAGTAAATGATGTTGAACAGAAAAATGTGAATGAAACTGAAAACTTACTTTATAATAGAAATAAAAGTAATAAGTGAGCAATTTGATCTACTGTATCTCTACCTATCTAAACAATTTGGCAGTTTGTAGACTTTGTTTGATGGGTGTTTTGTTAATAGGCACATGCCAAATTTAAAACTAATTAGACCTAGGCCTATTTTTGTCTCATGCCCACCCACCCTAGCTAACAATTGTAATGCTGCGTATCAAGCATGACCTTTTGATGACGACAGACATTTACTGATATTTTCTTTTGTTTTTAATTAGCTGACGTTTTCTTTCTTAGTTAATGACTGCTGACGTTTATTGATACACATAGGCCCTATTCTAATCCAGTAAATGTTGTTAGTTTCCACATAACAAATGTACCATAGTAAATGCGCGTGTACAGTGAGTATGTGACTGATAACTAACCCGACTCCAATCTAATATAATATGTATAAATGATCTGGAAACCATCTTTCTTGAGTCTGTTGAAAAATGGAGATGATCCCTCAATAACAAAACAGCAAAAATAAACAACAAATTGCAACAAAATCCAAAGTAATATTATAAGCTTGATATGAGTATGTTGTTACAAATTATAATTAACAAATTGATGAGGAACTTGAAGGCTTGAAGCTTTATCAAGTCAATACCACGGTAATGTGTAGCCTAGGTTCTAACGTTATGCTACCAAATTGCAAATGGTTTCACACAATGTAGGCCTAAGTTGCACTAACGTTACTGTAGCCTGGCTAGGCAACACAATGACCAATTACCCCGGCGAAGCTTTTTGAAAGCATTCAATCGCTACATACATGTCTGAATAAAATAAGATTTGATAAGCAACTTATTCTTGTTCCTAAATAAAACTGAAATTATTGCCCATATTTGTAAGCGTTTACGTCGGTCAGTTAAGGTTAAACTAACATCGTAGGTTACGTACGGCGTTAGCTAACTTTTACAACTCGCACAATCAAGATAGCACATCATTCAGGTTTACTGAATTGTTCAAGACATCTACTTGTTTTGATTATTTATCCATTATCACTTTATCAGAAAAGTTGTTCGCGTAGTATTTTTCTTAAAATATACTTATCAGTTAGGCCTAAGTTAGTAAGTGCGATGCAAGCCTGTCTACAATCTAACGCTGCGCTAAAGTGTTGTCGTCCTGCATGTACTGTAAAAACAAATCGTTATTTTTGTGTTCTTGTTAGAAATAAGATGAAGGTTAATCTTAGTTAGAAAGACAACTTATGATTAAAACTAATATAAACATAATTAATTTTAGGAAGTAAAGAATTACAATTTTTATCTTTTATATTAAATTTGCAGTTTTCCTATGTTTTATTGACTCCAATTTTGAATGCACCGACATATATGCTGCCCTCTCTTGGAACCAACATGGATAGAGGACGAACGAAAAAGTATTACACTGTAGGTATAGGAGTTTCGACTCTCGTCCTTCGGCCTAAACGTTGTATAGGGCGAATGACGTCACGCTCTCTGGATATGTGCAGCATGGTCCTGGTGGGCAGCCCGCTGGGTCACTTAAGCGGAACGAGCCCGAATCTGCTGCTCGGAAGACAAAGGACCCTTTACTAATCAGCCTGTGCTTAACCCTTACTCTACCACGCGGCGATATTATCGCCGTTTTGGGTGCCCCGTCTTTGACCCCGACTCTCAAGCGCGTTTTCATAAAAGTGCTGGTAAAATAAGGTTTAAGGCATATATTTTTCTAACTTCTAATACCTCTGTCCTATTTATCGTCTATTCTAATTTCTTGCCTAGTATTAATAATAATAATAATAATAATAATAATAATAATAATAATAATAATAATAATAATAATAATAATAATAATAATAATAATAATAATAATAATAATGTATACTTGATAAAGCGCCGGTATCCGCCAAAGGGCGCTCATGGCGCTTTGCAAAAAACAAGCCAGTAAAAACAGTTCAAACTCATTCCAGCTAGTATTTGCTAGTATTAGTATTACGTTTGCGTTTATGTTGGGCATTGAATCTTATGTCATGCACAAATAGAATGCTGTGTAGGTCTAGGCCTGTTAATGTTATTAACTTAGGCCTTTGAAGAAGAATTGAGTCGAAACCTATGAACGAAATCTATACTTGTAGTTTTTCAAATTCGAAAACAAGTCACGTCTCTTTTTCAGCAAAAATGAAGTACACTAACGTTATTACCAGACTACAGTAAGCCTAAATAAGTCATGTAACTTGTAAGACAAGAAGAAATTAGGCGTTATCAAATATCTAACGTTAGGCTAAATTCGCTGACTTTTTAAGTTAGGCCTAATCTGTCCATATATCTCGTAAGAATTGATTTAAAAATTGTGGTTTTAACGCCAAATTTCTTTTTTAGTGAATTATGTAAAGTTTTCGATTAGTCAAAAAGCTTTTTAGTGGCAAAATTTTCCGTGGATCAAACACCGTGCTGCGTTGTACGATTGGTTGTTTGCGCTGCGCTGCGCTGCGCTGCGCTGCGCTGCGCTGCGCTGATGCGCTGCGCTGCGCTGCGCTGCGCTGCGCTGCGCTGCGCTGCGCTGCGCTGCGCTGCGCTGCGCTGCGCTTTGCCTAACAAAATTTGGGTTGTTTACAAAATTGCCGCCGGATGACGTCATTTTGCGTTTGGTGGATTTGGTCTATATGATCCAGAGAACTGAACTAAGACAGCTGGTCCAGCTATCCTTTTTATGGCAATTGTGTATAGAGTGATTTCATCTCGTGACTCTAACTCAACTGCACTGGGAGCCATTTTGCAGGACAGAGCTTTGCGCGTTGAGTATTTGATCTTCCCACAGCTCAGTCACATCACACGTAAAACTAACAGACTCAGTTTAAAACACGCGATAGCATGCGCTGGTGATGAAAACACGCGCTGGGCATGTAAACCATGTGCTAGGCATATAAACACGCGCTGGTTAAAATGAAATGGCTAGATGAATTAATTATGTATCATGTAAGAGGTTATGTATTAGTGATCGTGTCTAAGGAAGAAGAAGAAGAGGAGGAGGAAGAAGAAGAAGACAGTCAGTCCGCGGAGCCCCGTTAATTAGGTCACGTAATTGGGTTCTCTTAGGAAGGAATTCGTGTCGAGTGCAGACATTTGATTTTTTGCGGAACACTGACCACTTGGCAGTGTGACGTAATTTGCGTTGCACAGTCACGTGGGATACATTTATGTTCAAGATGGCAGGGTAAGTCACACATTAAACTTTATTTTTCAATTTTCATTTTTGATTTTCTCCAACTTTTGCTTTGTTTTAGAGAAATTTGATTTCAAAAGTTGCTTCCCAAATTTACTGGGTACAAAAGCAGGTCATGACTTGTCCTTCTACTTTAAAATTTGTTCCAGCAAATCATAACCACAAACTTATTGTAGCAAATAGTGAGACCACTTTAACTTAATTAGAATAACCACACAATAAGGACTTCATCCATTGCTAATATGATACTCAGCACTAACTTCCACAACAACTAAGATTTTCAGAATAAAAAAAAATATATTGAGGAAAAATCTGACCCGACCTGGTTATTCATAAGGTCGAGTCTGACTGTTTGAAACTTTAAGGAGCATAACAACTAATGGTCCTGACTCAGCCGACACAAAATATCAAATTTTAACGGTAGATTCGTAAAGATGAATCTTAGAGCATTTAATACATACCTTATTCGCGATATAGCCTATGGCAAAATATTCTGGCGAGTGCACCCTAAAATATTCATTATTTCGATTTGGTTGTTCAATTATTAATGTTGTAATGATCATATTGTGTTACGCGAAAAATCTTTCCTGTCCGTAAATTCCTAACTTCCAATTGAATATTTCTAGTATTAAAGGGTTGAAACGAAAAAGTTTAGACTAAACGTAGTAACGTTAAGCCTAAGTTAAGTTAACTTGGTATTATAAAGTTAACCATGTTTAAACAAGGATATCATTTTTGATTGTTTTAAACTTTATTTATTTGAATATTTATGATTTCCCATTTCGTTCATAATTTTTATCATGTTCTTTCATGGGGTTGATCTGGTGTTCATTGTTTTATTTTTGATCTAGATTTCTTTTTACCGTCTTATTATTTCTGAATTTTGTGTGTGTGTCACGGGTAACTTCTAACTATAGAATATAGGTTCACTCTGAAATATAGACATGGCTGCTGACACTGTAGGCAGAGAAGTCACGCTTTTTCGACACTATTATCATCAGACATTAATATCCATCGTTCTTTAAATAAGATTAGCAGGCCTACTATCCCCACGACAACGCTGCCCAACGGGGAGAGGGAAGGGGGATATGTCATAGATTTGACTTCAAGTAATGTAAAAGTTCTTCCAACGTGAATATGCATTATTTTTTAATTAGGAT
>JAIGNY010004480.1:0-102500 GCA_020152595.1 Chiridota heheva
CATCAAGGATTCTTCGCAATCCATCAGGAAAATTAAAAACCGGAAGTGATGCTATCAGCGTGGCGGCATTCCCTTCAAAATGTATCTATGGGATGATACCTTTAAATGATGGGAACTTGAGAAGAACAAAATGATGAAGAAAGTATTATTCCTTTGGGTTGGCTTCTGCATGTTAGTATGTTATACTGTCATGAATATGTGTATTTACCCAAAATACATTTCCTGTGGTTTCTTTTTCTGCAGAATTTTTTACGAAGTTGCAAAGATACAACCACTTGATGTCTTACAGTTGTAAACTGCTGGGTCACCAATCTGCCAACCATGCTGGAGAATATTTGGAGTTTGAACAGTTAGGAAACCACAGCTTGGCAAAAATGAACAGATAATCACGTGGGGTAGGCTTTGACAGAATGAGCAGGGAAATAACAAAGGGAAGGGTTTTATGGGAGAGACAGATGGCACAGAGAATATGTTTTTTTTTTTTATGTTATTGGGTGACCTTGGAGCCATTCCCCCCAGGGTTGGGATCCTCGGCAAATGTTGAATTGCAATTACCCAACCTTGTGGATTGATATCTAGATTGGGTTAAAGAAAGCATCAGGAATAGACCTGGGGTGGGTGACATCACAGGAAGAGATGTCAGCAATGGGGTTGCGAATGTTGAGATCAAGAGGTGGGATGAAGAGCTGGAATGGTATAGCAAGATCTGCAATGAAAGATTGTCGTGATGGATCTATGACAGTATTGCCATTTACTTTAGAAGCATTTTGATCATGTCAAAGACAAGTGGTCTGGATTTTTAGCTTTTTATGAATTTGCTGCAATTATTTTTGTAGTTTTTATCAAATTTTGGCTAGCTTTTTGGGTGTGTTAAGTCAATTTGAGCTCAGCCTGTACTAATCTATGATAACAGAAGTTTTTTTCCTTATCTTAACCTAGCTAAAGAGCATCATTTTATATTTTATTGGCCTTCAATAACCAGACAAATTTTGGTCATAGTTTGGTCAAAGCTATACACTTTTTATTTAATGTTTACTCAGCTGGTTTTCTAAGAGACATTTTAATCTTTCAATTCTTTGTCCTCGCCATCTTACAAAATTTAAAGAAGGTGCAATTAGCCTCAAGAGAGGTGTAGATTTTTACCTTAGATTTTATCACAACAAACCAATAAAGAAAAGGAAAACAACTCTTGTCTTCATGTTTCTCAATCACGTCTGTCATCCAATTATCTTTTATACAAGTGGAACATACATACATAAGACTTTCACACTTCTTCTACCCTGCCCTGAATTTACATAACCTTGATATAATTCATACAAAATTTTCTCTTTTTGGTCTAATATTGAATACTACCATTCTTGTCCGAGCCCTTGATAAGAGGGCATTAATAAATATAACCAAACAGTATATATTTTACTTGGAGAATAGTTGTGTATAAACTTTCAGTCATGAAATACATGGTGATTTTAATTTCTTCACATATCATTTTTAACAAAGCTGGTTCATAATGGTCCTTGTAACCAATATTTGGACAGGTCATGAATTAATTAAAAATGTCAATAAGGGCCATAAAACTTGAATCAATCCCTTGTAGTACTAATTGTGACGGTTACTACCACTAATGAAATTATATTAAAAAATACTATATGAATTGTATAGGAATTGAAGAGTTTTAAATTAGTAAACAAAAATCGACTTTTAAGTCTTTAATCTTTTAAATTCCTTCATATAATTATGCTGCTTTTTTTTTATGAGAAAGTTGTGATTGTTCTTAAATTTTTTATCATTTTCATCCATTGTAAATAAAATCATTGTATGTGATGTTTTGGTGTTTGTACAAATATAAATAATGTAGATATGAATTGTGTCATCCAGTTTTCTTTCTAATTCTTTGGTCACAAAAATTTCAAATTTGGTTATAGCTCTACCATTTCACATCTTTTAAAATTTCAGAAGTTTTACAAGTTAAAAAAGTTTTAAAACTTTTACTTTTAGAACTTTTACAAGTTAAAAAGGTTAAAGGATTACTTCAGTGGTCAAGCATGTCCATCTTATATGAAAGAGGACTTCAAAAGAAACAAAATGGTTAAGAAATCATTCAAAAATCTTAATCTCTTAAGGAGATATTCAAGTTAAGTTTGGTATCATTTGTGTAGAAACGACTGAAATCAGACTAGTTGTGATGTCAGTTTCAGATTCCCCAAAAGTCTATTTATTCTATCATATTTTGTGGCCTAAAAACCATGGGATATGTCAAAAAAGTAGTAAAACTGAATCTAGGAAGGAAATTTATAATATACCACCTGAAGAAAGTTAAAGGGAAAATAATTCAAATTGAAAGAATTAAATATACCTTCTTGAAAATACATAAAGATTTGGAGGAATCTGAGACTGTGACATCACAACTAATCCTTTAACGGAATAAGAATTTGGAATGCTTTCTGCACCATTTTGTTTCATTTGAAAACCTCGTTGATATAAGATGGACTTGCTTGACCGCTGAACTTATCTTTTAACGGAATAAGAATTTTGAATGCTTTCCGCACCATTATGTTTCATTTGACGACCTCGTTCATATAAGATGGACATGCTTGACCACTGAACTAATCCTTTAAAGGAATAAGATTTTTGAATGCTTTCTGCACCATTATGTTCATTTGAACTCATATAAGACCCCTTCATGCTTGACCCCTGAACTAATCCTTTAGCGGAATAAGATTTTTGAATGTTTTCTGCACCATTTTGTTTCATTTGAAGTCCTCGTTCATATAAGATGGACATGCTTGACCCCTGAAGTAATCCTTTAACGGAATAAGATTTTTGAATGCTTCCTGCACCATTTTGTTTCATTTGAAGACTTCAATCATATAAGATAGACATGCTTTACCCCTGAACTAATCCTTTAACGGAATAAGAATTTTGAATGCTTTCTTCACCATTTTGTTTCATTTGAAGACCTCTTCATATAAGATGGACTTGCTTGACCACTGAACTAATCCTTTAAAGTATATGGAATGCATGTTTATACATGTTGGAGGCAACTCGAGCTAAATCATAAAAGTAGCAGAATTTCATCAAAACATTTACAAATTGGGCATATTACAGACTTGTTTTACTGGGCCACTTTTGGTAATTTATTTACATCCTATAGTTTATTAGAGGGAACATATGTCTGACATAATTAAGTTTCATATCTCCAGAAGCAATCTAACACTTTTTTAAATTATTCAAAAATTGAGTGCTACTACTATTGGAGCTGCTATTTTGTTTTAAGAACATGCAGAAAATGATGTCATCAACCCAATGTTGAAATGCTTTGTATTTATGTTATAAATATCACGCTTTCTAGCTGCTGTCAAAACTTTGTCACTTTTTTTTGGAATAAACCTTGGGGACAATTTAGGAAGAAATTATAATTCTTGTCCCTGTTGGAGAAATAGTTTTATCATGCACAAGATTTCAAGACAGATTTGAACAAAATGGCAGCCTCCATGTGTCGACTGCAAACATGAATTACTTGAGATAGGAATAAGATTTTGACTTGCTGTCTGTGGTAGTTAGTTAAGATTTTAATCCTCTGTCATATGAAATAAGGATTGTATCAGACTGCATGTCTCCTTTAATGGTCTATCATATTCCAATAAAGAGATGCAGCAAATTCTTGACAAATAAGTTTTGAATCTTCGCCATAACCCCTCAAATTTTAAGCAGGAAAGATTGTCATCTTCAGTAAGCCTAGATTGAGGAAAGAAATTTAGGGAATTACTCCGGGCCAACGTTTTTGAGCTGTATGCCCAGTCATCTGGGGCGGCATTTGGGGGGAAGAACCCAGACGGAGGTATAGCCAGCCGTTATGGCTCTTTTTTTGGGGGAAGGGGGTAGAGGACATAATGATATTCGTTACCCAACCAAATTATTGAGGGGATATATCCTCCAGGGATTGCCGCCTATGCCAGTCATACATCACAAATTCTTCATAGATTAAAACTTGATCAGACAGAACAGATTTTGTCATCATTTTCAGAAACCCAAGATTGAGGGAAGAAATTTAAGAATTACCCAAAACTTTTTGAGGCATAGATCAGAAACTTCGCATAAATTAACCAGAACCAAAAGGTTTTGTGGTGCTGATGCTTAATTTTCATAAGCTGATTGATTTGAAGAGTTTGTACTTAAAGTGTCATGTCATTGCATATCATGAAATATTTTTTCCAGGATATTTATTAATAAACCACACCCACCATGCAGATAAATACAAATATTGACATTAGCAATTTGCACAATAATTAACATTATCAGAGCAAGTATGATGCAAAAACGATTGCTCATTTATCCTATTGGAAGAATTTGTCAGTAAGCCCCACCACCTCTACTCATTTATATTCACTACCACAACATTAGAACATATGTACAGACCATTACCCATCTAAGTACCTGATATAGCATAAATCTAATGTATCGTTCATGGGGTACGGTATAGTGTTTACATCATTTAGCACTTTTACATTAAGCCATGCCCACCATGCATATCAAGGAGGTAAAGAACCTAATCTTAGCTTCTATTCTTACACGTTGCACCGACTTTGTTGCAGCATCAGTAACAACGGAAACAAAATGAAGCCTACATACCAGAAAAAACTTTTCATCTTGGGCCTAATTAACCTCTTATCCAGTCTTATCTATATGAGATTAAACACTTCCTGATTTCATCATCAGATTTTTGCGATACTATCCCAGTCCACATGCGATGGCCACATGTGGTCTGTTTAGTATAACGAATCGTGCCTGGGTGTCGGCATCAAATATGCAATATAATTAGCTCTACCAACATGTCTAGTATTAAAAACCTGTAATTGAAATTTTCTGGGAACAATTTTGGTGATTTGATTTTTCATGATTCAAAATAAAAAGGTTTTAAAGAGCATTTTTGAGAAATAAAGAACCACTTTTGCAATAAAGGCTTTACTGGGAGCTCTGGAAAGGTATCGTCCCATAAATACATTCAGAAGTGAACGCCGCCGTGGTGGTAACGTCTCTTCTGTTTTTCCAATTTTCCTTATTAAACGCGAGAAATCGGCGATGTTATCGATTACACATCTGCCAAATCGAACATAGGGGCCGCCTACATGTGTTTTTCGAATACATCACAGATTTCTCGCAATCAATAAGGATAAATTGAAAAACCGAAAAGTGGTGTTCAATTCTGAATTTAATTATGGGATACCTTACCATCAAGAAACAATCAAAGCAGGGCAATTCTTGCACCATAGTGGTGAAGGGAATAGTGATTTCCCTGTTGCTCTTGAGGTGCATCCCTTCCACTTAATTTTGCATACAGAGAGATCCTGGGGCTTTGATCGGCAATAACTTGGAAACTGAAGAAAAAAATTACAGAATATTACTCCAAGGTCTGCCTACATACAGTGGTTGTTTGTGAGACGTTTACCACGTTCAGTTGTGACCGATCATAAGTAGGAATACTGTAAAACAAAAACACCTATTTATTTGGCACAATGTAAACTTATTATAACTTTGTCATTAAGCAATCGGGGGTGGGCCACTGGGTTAAGCCCCATATCCATTTTCTCCTAATGATAGTCAAAATACATGTTTCTTTTTTGATTAAGTTTACTTGGGGTGAATTTTATACTTTTTCATTAAGATTCATGTGGTCCCCATTTTTAAAATCGTCCTGTTTCATACACGTGCTGTGTAAATACCGTTACTACAATTGATCAAAATATCCGCCATACGGCAGATTTCAGAAAGCTTAATCTTGTTGCATGTCAAAAACCACAACCATTTGTGTGATACTAGCCCTGTCTGAACTTTTCGCTCCACTATTTTAATGACAGGATCTATTGTTAACCAGCAAGTGCAGTGTATTTGTTTGCCTTATTAGTTCAGGGTGGTGAAGCAGAAAGCTTACTGGGCAACAATAGTTGGCTGTGTAAAGTATTTAGAGCCAAGTGATTTGTCTGGGGGAGCATGCATGACTAACTTTAGTTGTAATTGATACAGTATTTTTTAAGAAATATTTTCAGCACAGCCTAACGGCCCTTACTCCTCATGCATGTTGTGGACTTCAATGCTGATACAATGTGACAATGGATGGAACAAGATAGGGGTGGGAGGAGGGGTACACACAAAAACATAGTGGGAAAGTAACACTAACAAAATAAAATCTGATGTTTTGAAGCAAGAGTAAGGAAAAATTACAAATATCTTTCTCATCCTTGAAACCTTGCAGTTATGTTTTTCTTCAGCCCTAACAAATAGTTCAGAAATTCTCTCTGCACCCCCAGGTTTCATAAATGCTAGAATTCAAAACAAAAACATGATAAAGACAAACAAAAGTAAGTCCACTTTCTTTCAGTTTTTCAATATTTACATATACTACAATTATCGAGCATTAATTAAGCAAAGTTCACTTTATATATTGCATAACTTACAATCAACATTTCCCTTAAATTAAAAAAAAAAAACTTTGTCATAGTAAGAAAGTATTCTTACAGGAAAATTCTTCTGCAGTTATGTGCCACTGGCAATATAAATTGATGGATACATTACTGGGTGATGTTATGAAAAGTTGACAAACTTGCAACATTTTGACTAACATTTAACAAGAAGCAAAACCACGAGCATCAAAGTGGTGTTTTTCACCAACTTTTGAACCCATTTTGCTAACTGGCAGAATTATCCAATTTAAAAGCATTGGTTATTGATTATTTTTATTTGACCACTTTCTTTAACTGTCTCTAATTAAATATTAAGGGGGAGGTGTGCCTGAGGTGTAGCACAATTTTCAAGGTGCCACAGTCATAAACACTTCCCTTTGTGACACTAAGTTTTCAACTTATTCCCTCCCTGGGTTTGATTTTGCAACTGCTCAGCCAATCTCTACATCTGCATGCAGTTTATTACCATCATTAAAATACAAAGGCATTTTTATATGGAATTCCCTACCAATCAATCTTAGAAATTGTTCCACTCTCATGACTTTTAAAAGTAAACTTAAAGTCCATCTTATCAAATCCAGTAGTAATTCTAGGAACCAACTCGTCCTTCACTTTTCGTTTTTGGTATTTTATGTTATATAGCGTAACTATTGAATTTTTTTCTTTCGTTTTTTTTTCTTCTTTTTTTTCTCAATTCTCGTAACTGTGTAAGGGGGTACCTCACCTACAGATACATTCGTGTCTTCTGAGTGCTCCCCCAAACCAATTAACTTTGTGGATATGTCACTTTTTGTTATATTTTGTATTATGGTTTAAAATAAAGTGTGATCAATCAATCAGACAAATTAGGCTTTACCATTAGAATGTTAATGAGATAATGCTACAAAAATGCATGACCCCAAAATGTCTGAAGCATTATATGACCCCAAAATGTCTGAAGCATTATATGACCCCAAAATGTCTGAAGCATTATATGACCCCAAAATGTCTGAAGCATTATATGATTCCAAATGTCTAAAGCATTATATGACCCCAAAATGTCTGAAGCATTATATGATTCCAAATGTCTAAAGCATTATATGACCCCAAAATGTCTGAAGCATTATATGACCCCAAAATGTCTGAAGCATTATATGACCCCAAAATGTCTGAAGCATATTATATGATTCCAAATGTCTAAAGCATTATATGACCCCAAAATGTCTGAAGCATTATATGACCCCAAAATGTCTGAAGTATTATATGACCCCAAAATGTCTGAAGCATTATATGACCCCAAAATGTCTGAAGCATTATATGACCCCAAAATGTCTGAAGCATTATATGACCCCAAAATGTCTGAAGCATTATATGATTCCAAATGTCTAAAGCATTATATGACCCCAAAATGTCTGAAGCATTATATGACCCCAAAATGTCTGAAGCATTATATGACCCCAAAATGTCTGAAGCATATTATATGATTCCAAATGTCTAAAGCATTATATGACCCCAAAATGTCTACAGCATTTAAGAGCTGCATACAAAAATACCTTACTCATTGGCGTCACCAGATCTAATCATTTGTGCCCAGAAAAATCCATGACAGTTTAAAATTCTAAAGACTGTATCAGCATGTTATGAAATGGATGAGAAAATTTCAAAGCTGTCTTGTTTTACATTTATAACAAATGCCAGGGTGTATCTAAAAGGTATGAACTGTTGTGGCATTATGTAAGCAAGCACAACTACCATATATGTAACCATTGCTTGAAAGCTTTCGTAGGTTTTTTTGTTCTAGCAGTGGTTTTGCTCCCAAAATCTCAAATTGCAATCCTCGGTTTTCTACCTTCAAAATCTATTAAAACACACATTTTGTCAGAAGCTACTACAATATACCAGTGCAATATATTATGTTTCTGAATAGTAAATCACAACATTACCAAAGTGCATTTGAGCAAGAATATAACAGCATTGTATTTGGTGTATTTATGTAGAGATGAAACTCATCTTGCAGGATGTCCCATCACATACAAGTAAAGTCAATGAAAAATATGTACCAATTTTGTGTACTTGAGTCAGGAGATTTACAGGAACACTAGACCGAGACATAAGGTGAAATTTTCTATAGAGACTCATGTATATTCAGCCAAGCTTTTTAACCCACAGGGAGAGCTACATAAATTCTTTCATGCTAATATTTATACCCAGTTATCTATAATTCATAAACAATAAAAGTGCATTACTTAAACAGGTCAATGAATATTTGAGTCACCAAACGGACGTATGGGTTTAGTTCTTCTCTCACAGCATTGATGCGATTCTGTACTGTTGTGAATATTATAATAGTCTAGGGCCTCCAGAGTAATGTGCCCTCACTCTTCAATTGAACGCTCCAACGTGTTATTCACATAACCTGGGGGTCGCCATTGGCAGTTTCATAAGCTAGATAACTTCTTACTGTGTGTATTAAAAAACAGTAACAAGGCACCAAACAACTAATTAAAATTTGCGTAAAAAGTTGTAAATATCACTTATGATGAAACACTCACACATATAAGATTTGACCACAAAGAGACGACACTCTCTTCCAAAATAGCTGTCATCAAAGTGCTGTCATTTCTAAAATGACAACTCCCGGCTATGCATTCCGAAGGATAAAAACTAAAGAATACAGTTTTGTTTGTTTGGGGAGGATTAACCACAGCAAAAGTCAAATTGTGCCTGAGAGGTTAGATTATATCAGAGGTAGGAAAAAAGGTAAGAGGAATTCAGAACAGCCAAGATATAGAAAGCTGGTTATATGAATCATTCTTTTTAATGATTTATGGACAGGTTAAGGGCAACGTTACCTTAATTGCTTGAACATCAGCATCGATTAAAAATTCCATTTAAAACAATTTTCCATTTTACATCTTTTCGAAATTTTAGATAATTGTTCTGTGATGTATGAACAGGCATACCAATTTTCTATGTTAATCCTTTGTTATTAAATCATGTAACATAATTGCTTGAAAATTAGTGTGCGATTATTTGAATAACAGCAGTTGAATATTTATTTAGGGCCGTAATTCCAGAGGGACAAACTTAGCAGAAGAAAACAGTATGATGATCTCAATGACTGAAATTTAAATAATCACATTAACAATTTGGGCTGTCCTCCCTTTCATACATTGCAACTTTTGCATACATTAACAATTATTTAAACTTTGATTAGCCACAACTCGGAAACTACCAAGAAAAGGAAATGATTTAATTCCAAGACTATTTTGCTAAAAATCTAAAACTCTTTCTGGTGAACATAAAATCCATAACTGTCCATGTCCTGCTCCACAGTGGTATAAAAGTAAGCTATGACAGAGGTAACACATTTTTCTTGCCTCAACTTGATAAAATTGTAACAAAACTAGCAATACTCTCACTATTCAAACCGTATTCACTCATCTGCATTGGGAATCTTGTTCCAATTGGCATGTTAGTGACATAAAAGCAATTGTAATTATGGAAAATATTAAAAGTGAATAGACAGAAAGTGAATAGAAAGATGACATAAGCTAAAATGCTTTAAAATATATCAAATACTTAAGTTTATAGCAAAAAATTCCTCTGAGATTGATTAAAAATTGACCACTTTGAAATCAATTTAGCAGGAGAAAACAGTCGGGTGATTTTCAGTTTATAAAATTCAGGACAGAAATTTTGAGAAATGTTTAAAATATTTGGAATTGGTCCTATCTTTCATATATCACAAATTTTGCATACATCATATTACCCTCATACGTTAAACACCCATAACTCACAAACTACATATTCTGCTTTTAAAATTTAAAGATTCTTTACTCCATCTTAAATAATAGAGATCTATTTCTGTACTTGTCCATAGACCTTTAAACAGATACCAATTTCCTGTGCCTTCTTTTGGAGGTTTATAGAGGTGTACTATAATTCCTATTTCTGAATCAGTATTTATGTCTCTTAAGTTTTTGACCTTTTGGTGACATCCAGTGGAGTAGCCAGATTGAAAAAGTGAGGGGTCTGAAAGGTTGCCCCCTCCCTGCCCTTTCTTACTCCAAGACAAAGTGTTCAAATTTAGCCCACGTCTGTAGGCAATTTTGTATTTTAAAAGTTTGAAAAAGATATTAAAAACAAAAAATATCCCAATTTTGGACAATTTCCTCGGAAATGTGTGATGGGGGAAGGGGGGGAGAGGGGTCCGGACTCCATTCCCCCTTGGCTATGCCACTGATGGCATCAATATCGACATGCTTTACAATCTATCAATTTTCAAAACATTACAAGCTACGCAAAATCCTTCAATCTATCTGTTAAGTTGCATAACATTCAAGTACCTTGGTTTTATAAAGAAAAACTTTTGTAAAACTGAAATAAAACTTTAAAACACAGAGAAAAATCATCCTGACTTCACTATTTCAGCTCCTCAAAAGAATTTCAGAGACATCAAGAAAGAGGAATTCTTGACTAAAACATCAGCAAAGACTGTAGGACCATCGCAGTATTGATACAGCCAACTTATACAATCCTGATATACAGCACGACAGTAGGAGCTAAATTGCAGTGCCAATCCTCCAGAGCTTTGTGTCTGCGTTTGCAACCCATATGTTTATGCACATCAGAAGTTCACAAGCAATATTCTTGTAAAATGATTCTGTTATGCTATAACGTCGTTTGCAATGTTTGCGTCGTTGTTCATGCACATCAGGACCAATATTCTTGTAAGACGGTTCCGTTCTGCTATAACTTCATCTTTGATCCTGACAAGCTGATTGAGACGGCTCGCATGTTCTTGGATTTTGTCTTCTGGATTTGTTTCAGTCGTTTGTCCAGTTTTGTTGTGGGTTTCTTCTTGAAGTTTAGTGTCTGTAAGAGAATCAGTGAGAAATGAATGTTAATGTAGTAGTAGTGACGGCATTTGCAAAACTATACCACTCAGGCAATTTGGCCTAAAAGTGGAAGGTGTCAAGTTAATCATGCTATGTAAAAGTATTGAAGTAGTTTGAAGAATCCAAGGACTCAATATATTTTTTTCAGCGGGGGAGGATGTGGTGATATGTATGATTGAGTAGCTTTTAGGTTTCAACTGTAATCTATTAATAACCCTTGGTAAAAAAAAGAAGTGAAAAACCATCAATTATTGAGGTTTGAGAATTATATAGTTTGTTGATTCTTGCTTTAGACAGATAACACTTCTGATTCATTTTTATCCTAGAGGGTTAGAAAGAAAAGTTAGGGTGTTAAAATTGACAAGTTTAGGGTGATGTTGATGTAATGGGCTTACTGATTTGATTTGATTATATGCTGTTGAAGCATCAAGCTTTCCAAAGAAAATGTATTATTTAGGTATTTGAGTTTGCAATTGCAGAATTTTGAGACATATGTCTTTCAAACATCGCAACTAAATCAATTATCAAACGTTTTTAATGAGAATTTTTGCTATCATTTCAAATGTTATTCGAGTATTCCGGATGATGACATAATATAAACTGGCATAAATATGAACAACCAGTTGTTGGTGAAAACAAAGCAGTCTACCATTACAGCTACTGTAAGATCGGTCATCTTCTGAGCCCAAAATTTCTATGTTCGATTGGGTGTTTGTGCAAGAAATTGTTGTAAATTTGGTGGAAACATCGTAGAAAAGATATTTTTGAAGTTTCGAAACACATGTATGTGTATAATTCTCAAACCTCATGTGTAGGCTAAAGGGTAGTGTTCACTTGTGCACAATTCATTGCATGTTTCCACCGACAAAGAGTCCCCGTGTGTTCAAAATGCCTGGAAGAATGATTACTCAAATTAAGAGATTTCTAAACAATTCAACTGATATTGCCTTTAGCTGTGATAGCATTTTGAAGCCTCCACAAAATTTGATAGAAGTGACTGAAAGCCAAAGCCTAAGTATTATAATCTGATGTCAAAATTATATTCTACACCATCTGGTCTTATGGGGCTGAGTTAAAAATTATTTCTCCCCCAACCAATTAAATACTGGCTGTTTAACCCTTGAACTCCCAGATGGTCACATCACAACAGATTTAAAAGAACAAATTTCAGAGAAAACCAGAACCAAAAGGTTTTGTGGTTCTGATGCTTTTGTTTTTCATAAGTTTATTGATTTGCAAAATTTGTATTAATTGTCATTTCATTGCATATCATGCAGAAATATTTGATCCATGATATTCATTAATAGGCCATACCCACGATGTAGATCAATACAAATGTTGACAACATTAGCATTTGCACAATAATTCACAACATTATCATAGCATGTATGATGCAATTTAAACAGTTGCTCATTATCCTATTTCAAGAATTTTTCAGTAAGCCCCGCCTACTCACTTATATTCAGGACATCACTACCACAACATTAGTACATATGTACAGACCATGACCCATCTGTGTACCACATATAGTATATTGTTTTTCATATACTTGAATAATGTATGCTCGATTGATTTATTAGTAGTAATACATGATCGATTGACTTACCCTGCCTGCCATTTCCAGCTCAGCAGAAATCTTTGGTCTGACAAGGTAATCCTTATTTGAAGGCATTGGCACTCTTGCTCGCACGATCCAGCCTTTATCTCCTGGTTTTAATCGTCTGTGAATGAAAATCAGTTTGAAAATAGTGTAACTTGAAAGTTTAAGAAAGATTATATCTTTAAGTTTACACATAAGTCTATGCTCTATTATATCGGTAATAAAGCAGAACACTTTTAACAGCTCTCTCCACATACTTTAAACTTCACAACAAATTGCTTCTTTGCTTTGATTAAAAGGTTCAATAAAGCTAATTCCATCAGGCCATTAGGGTTCATTAGGTGTATGTATTGGTTCCTTCAATGAGGTTCACCCTAATTCCTCTCGACAGTGGCAAAAACTAATCAAATCTCCTACAAGCAAGGTCACAGAATAATAGATGTTGACTGCAGAAACTACAATATTTCATCCATTTAAACAACGGCCACACATGAGTCACATGCTTTGATAGCCATAAATCTACCAGTCTGTGCTGTTTGCAGCTGTGCTAAATAAACTTTTATGTTTTGTTGCAAAAGCTACAAGTAGACTTGAAAGTGACAAGGCAGCAGAAGAATGTTCATCATGTGATACTCGGAACAAATTAAACTTTTTTTCCAGGAAAAAGAAGAAACAACCACTTTCTACATCCTAATTTTCTTCCTAATAAGCACTCATCTCTCAGAAAGGCTGAAATCCATTGCAGGCCGGAAAATTCTTGTACACATTGGCCCTTTTGATAAGCCATAGTTGATTACAAAACTATTAAAAGCACTAACAGATCCAGGATTTTCCATTTGGGAAAAAAAAAAACTATTAGACAATTTTTAAGACCTGTAAACAATTTAATTAGACAATATTCACAAATAAAATATTGATGGATGCTTATTAGAGTACGGGTGCTTACTATTTCAAATACAGCATTTAATAACCAAAATCACATTATGTCAAATCAAAGATTTATGATAATGATTATAAAAAACTTACTGATCTTCAGACTGAATTGCATGTTCTATGTCCTGGGCCTGTCCTCATCCTGAGAACTGAAAATATCAAAAAAATATCATAATGACTGCAATCTTGAGTGAAGTAGCAATTATCAAAAGAAATTATCATCAAGACCGCAATCTTGAGTGAAGTAGCAATTATCAAAAGAAATTATCATAATGACCGCAATCTTGAGTGAAGTAGCAATTATCAAAAGAAATTATCATCAAGACCGCAATCTTGAGTGAAGTAGCAATTATCAAAAGAAATGATCATGACCACAATCTTGAGTGAAGTAGCAATTATTAAAAGAAATGATCATAACAACCACAATCATGAGTGAAGTAGCAATTATCAAAAGAAATTATCATAATGACTTCAATTTTAAGTGAAGTAGCAATTATCAAAAAAAATTATCATAATGACCGCAATCCTGAGTGAAGTAGCAATCATCAAAAGAAATGATCATGATGACCGCAATCCTGAGTGAAGTAGCAATTATCAAAATAAATGACCATAACGACCGCAATCATGAGTGAAGAAGCAATTATCAAAAACAATTATCATCAAGACCGCAATCTTGAGTGAAGTAGCAATTATCAAAAGAAATGATCATGACTACAATCTTGAGTGAAGTAGCAATTATCAAAAGAAATGATCATAACAACCACAATCATGAGTGAAGTAGCAATTATCAAAAGAAATTATCATAATGACTTCAATCTTAAGTGAAGTAGCAATTATCAAAAAAAATTATCATAATGACCGCAATCCTGAGTGAAGTAGCAATTATCAAAGAAATTATCACAACGACTGAGTGAAGTAGAAATTATCAAAAGAAATTATCATAACGACTGCAATCCTGAGTGAAGTAGCAATTATCAAAAGAAATGATAATAATGACCGCAATCCTGGGTGAAGTAGCAATTAACAAAAGCAATGATCATAACGACCACAATCTTGAGTGAAGAAGCAATTAACAAAAGCAATGATCATAATGACTACAATCTTAAGTGAAGTAGCAATTATCGAAAAAATGATTATAATAACGACTGCCAGGGTTTGCACTAGCTTTGGATTTTTAAGAGGGAAATTCCTTCTTCCAAAAAAGTTTTGGTAGGGATTTCAGACTTTTGGTAGGGAATTTCTCTTATGCGTTTTCTCCATACCAAAGTTTACAAACACAATTTGTCAACAAACGTAATCTTCCTAGCCTCAGCAAGATGTTCATTCATGAATATTCACCAAATTTACAGTTGCTTTATAAATTTCTTTTCATCGCTATTATATTGAATGTATACAGTGCTGAATATCGTATTTACAGAAAACGACTGTAGTTGGAGACTACTTACAAATTTCACCACCAACATCGAGGCCTCGGTCACGTTTCGTTGCATACATTTAAGTACGTAAGGGATCCGTTCATAGCTTAGCAAGTTATACAAATTATTTAACCAATGAAAATAACCTTTTTAATTTTTTTGTACTTAAAGGAAAACTCTTCATAAATTATATTTATTTCCATAAATTGCATAAATATTTCATGTCTAATCGCTAAATTTATATCGTTAACTCAAGGCCTAATGTTATCACTAAATGCTTAGCGCAGAATTGAACACTCGTCTTAGCCAGCAGCTTCCAGTAACTGTGTACGACCATCCCGCATTACTTCTAATTTTGTGCAGTGATTGTGAAATTGATTGCGCGATTCATGCAATCGCTGCTAATGCAAACCCTGATGACCTGCTCGCTTTAGTCAAGGAAAAAATAATCAAGGCGAGTAGAAATATTATAATATACTGTGGTAATCACCACACTTAATTAAGCCTAGCCAAGTTTGGCGAGTGATATTTTTTGGATTTTTCCAACCCTGGTGTTAAGACAATATGGGTGTGACATCATTCTGCTGTAGTAGATTTTCTACACTAGTCATTTCACACAAAATTATTACAACTTGCATCTGAAAAATTCAATGCTATGGACTATCTTTCACAGGCAGCCAAGAAGGCACCAACCACAAGTTTGTCCAAAAAAAAGGTCAGTGGTCAGGCATGTTCAATCTGTACAATCGAGGACATTAAAAGGAACAAACTAATGAAGAAAAATTTCAACAATCTCATTCTGTTAAGGAGATGTTCAAGTTAAGGGGTCAAGCAAGTTCAACTTGAAAGAGGACTTCAGAAGAAACAAAATGGTCAAGAAAGATTTCGAAAAATTTATTCCATTAAGGAGATAGTTGAGTTTAAAGTTTGGTATCATTTGGGTAGAAACGACTGAAATTAGACAGTTGTGATGTCACAACCTCAGATTCCTCAAAGTTGTTATGTATTCTAGAATATTTTGTCCTGTGATTTTGTGGCTTAAAACCATTAGATATGTCAGGAAAGTAGTAAAACATAATCTTGTAAGAATAATTATAATTTACCACCAGAAGAAAAGTTTGAGGTCAAATAATTAAAATATTAAAAAAGTTAAACACATTTTCTTTGAAATATATTATCAATTGCTAAGAATGTGAGGATTAGGGGGGTGCCAATCTTTCATATACACCAGTCATTTCTACACACATAAGGAGCTTCAAACTTGTATTTCTCCTGAACCCTTACTCTCCCAAGGTTCCAAAAATAGAATAAGCTATTTCTGAAATTTTTGGAAAGAGGATTTTTTCAGCACTTTCTGTTCCATTTGTACCAAAACAAGTTCGATTTTTATGAAAGCTAAGATGTTAAACTTTCCAAAAATGTGCATATTTCCAAACTCAAATATGCAAATTAGGTCATTGAATTAGCATATTAGGTCTCCAAACATTCTATCTTTATGACACGCTTGTGCCTTGTGGCTAAATAGCAAAAAAATATGGATAGAATTTCTGAATCGTCCTTGGAAAGACCTTTCATTTGATACTATTCATGGATTTTTAGGAATCAGAAGAAAAAAATGACGCAAATATGAAAAATTTGGTACATTTTGACCTAAAAATTATCCCCCGATTCTGTGAATAATCTATCTAATAGTGTATGGCACTAAATTTTCCAAAAAAATGCATTTTCCCCTTCTATGATGTCCAAAACTAATAGAATGCAGAAAAACAAGATGTTTACATCATCATTTGCAAAAAATAAAATAAGAAATTATGCAAATGATATGCAAATTAGGTCATTTACCTCATTTATTATGCACAAAACTGTTTTTTTTTGCTTATTTCTGACCCAATTTCAGCCATTACAAGCTTCACAGCTACTTTTATGTTTATAGACTATGCTGATTATCTATTAGACACTTACTTCTGTTCATTCCACATGGAATTCATAAGAAATGTTTGCCGAAAAGGTCCAAATTTGTAAAGTCTTCTGCTATACCTTGTTGCTGCAAATAGAATAAAAAAAAAAAAAAAGTATATTCATTCAACTTACTTTAGTTTGGTCTTCCCATAACCAGTTACCAAGACCTCCGTGTCGATCCCGGTCACTCTCCACCAGTACTTCCCACAGATGATAGTCTTTATCGGCTGCAGGGATGACCTTCGACCGTTGTATCTCCTGCAGCCGAGCGTTCCGCTCTTCCTCCCTGCTTTTGAGGGCAGCTTTTTCCGCTGCAGTCAGATTTTCTTTGAGTGGTGATGGTGGCGAGACTGCAGCGGAAGGCCTGGAAGAGGGGCCTGGGCTGATCCTCAACGGTCTGTCCCTCTTCCTCTTGGGTTGGGGAGTAGCGGCGGCTCGTCCTCTTCAAGCATACGCATAACATGTTATTGTGGTTTCTAGTAGCGAGCGGCTCGTCCTCTTCAAGCATACGCATAACATGTTATCGCATAATATGTTATTGTGGTTTCTAACCTGCCCCACAATTTTGTGGTAACCGTGGGGACAGACTTTTACAGCCGGGAAGCCTGGGAGTACATACAGGGGTCCAAAATGTTTGTTTTATCGATCTAGTAATCACCACAACAGTGGCATAGCCAGGGGGAGGGGAAAAGGATCATGGTCCCAAAAAATGGGGCATCAAAATAATGTACCGGTACTAGGCCTATATAAAAGCATTTTCCTCTATATGGGCCTGGGGCACCCCCAACATGTGTATTTTGCCCTAACATGGGACCCCTACTCCACTTTCCCCCATAAAATTGTGATTTCGGCCCCTGAAATAATGGAACTTGGATTTTGTGAAATTGGGAATACACATATTTCAGTAGGCCTAAATTTACAATATTGCCATTGGGGAAATACATATATTTCAGTCCATTTAGAAATGTTATTATTGGGGTTCAGCTTTCATTTGTTTCATCCGGGCTATTATAAAAAGGACCTAAATCCTTTTTTTTATATGTGATTTTAGTGTCCCTTTTACTTGTTTATCGTAACAAGCAAAAAATCCTCGCTAATTTATTATTATAATTCTATAAGCCTTATTTCATTACTACACATTTACAATGTAGTACTTTCGCTATTTTTGGAAGAAAACACTCACCAACTCCGGAATTTGGAACAGATCGCTATCCATCTCAGCAGGCTCTATATTCTCCTCTTCCTCAATCTGGTCGAGTTTTGGTACATCTTCTTCATCAGAAGTACCTTCCGACCCCTCTGAATCATCATTATTCTGAAGAAAACATAGGAGTCGGAAGGCACGTTCGACGTTGTATCTCGCCATTTTGTGATGTCAAATGTGCGAAGAAAAAAAAGAAAAAAAAAAAAGACGCGAATTGACATCATCATCAGAGACCTTTTAGGCATGTAGAGGGGGTGCATCTGTTATTGTAATAGTTCGTCTGAACGATCTATTTCTCCTCTACCCGTAGAGATTTTAAAAATTCCAATACAATATTTGGGCCCTTTTTTATGATTTTTTGATAAAAAAAAGGTCAAAAATGGCCCCAAATCACAAATTTTGGCTTATTTTCTTCAAAAAAACACAAACATTGACCAAGTACAAGTAAAAATCGTGTAGCAACCAACAATTCAAACTATCTTTATACTTTACCTGAAGAAAAAAAAAAAAAAAAAATATTCACGTATGACATTCGTCTTTAAAAAAAAAAAAAGAAAAAAAAAAGCCGTTTTTAAAAAAATGCACTTTTTTGTAACGATTTTACTTAAAATTTTGTAATCTAACCCCCCAACAAAATAACCATATTATGAAAGACCTATTCAACCTGGTTTGAATGAACTTATTTGCAGCTCTATAGGATTTTGGGAAGGTACTCAAAGGTTAAGGGAATACTATTTGTGAATGCTTTCTTCACCATTTTGTTTCCTTTAATGTCCTTTTTTATGTGAAATAAACTTGCTTGATCCCTGAACTTATTCTTTAAAAGGAAGAAACTTCTGAAGAAAATTGTCAAAAATCTTATTCTGTTAAGGAGATAACAAAGTCCTAAGGTTCCTTCACTTCGTGCAGAAATCAGGCTAGTAGTGGCATCAAAACGTCACACTCCAGACTAGTGTGTACTTAACCCTATTCTTTTTCTGAGAAGTTTTCAATAAAGTTAGGGTGTAAATCACTCTTCTTCAGCAGACTTTCTTCACCAGTCATTTTTAAGTTCTGACATCCTTAAAAGTATAAACAATATATCCAAGTAATTGCTTCTCTGATTTCTGTTTTTTTTGGATGTCTTACAGTCAATCTTTAACGACAAAAGAAACAAAATGGTGAAGAAAGTATTCATACATCTTATTCTGTTAAAAGATAAGTTCAGTGGTCAAGCAAGTCTATCTAATATGAAAGAGAACTTCAAAAGAAACAAAATGGTGAAGAATTCATTCAAAAATCTTATTCCGTTAAAGGATTAGTTCAGTGGTCAAGCACCCTTGAAAAAGCTAATCCTGTTAAAGGATTAGCTCAGTGGTCAATTATGTCCATCTTATATGAAAGAGAAATTCAAAGAAACAAAATGGTGAAGAAACTACTTCAATATCTTATTCCGTTCAGGAAATATTCAAGTTTAAAACTCTTGTCTTATATGTGTAAAAATGACTGGTGTAGTAAGTCTACTATGGAAAGTTGGCGTCTTAATCCTCACATTCTTAACAATGGTCAATGTATTTTAAAGAAAGTTTATTTAATTTTTTCACTATTTAAATTATTTTTCCTCGAACTCTCTTTAGGTGCAGTGGTATAATAAAAACACCCTTCCCAGATTCAGTTTTACTACTTTTTTGACATATCCCATGGTTTTTAGGCCACAAAATCACAGGACAAAATTTGATAGTACACATAAAGACTTTGAGGAATCTGAGGCTATGACATTACAGCTAGTCTGAATTCAGTCATTTCTACACAAACAATACCAAACTTTAAACTAAGATATCTCCTTAACAAAATACAATTTGTTGATGCTTTCTGCACTATTTTGTTTCTTTTGAAGTCCTCTTTCATATTAGATATGACTTTCTTGGCTACTGAACTAATCCTTTAAGAAGATATTAATTATAGTTTAAAGTTGAAAGAAAGTGAGGATGGTGGCACAGATGTTTCACAGTAGACCTTCCATGTGAGTCATTTCTACACTGAGACTTTAAAACTCATGTATCTCCTTGACAGAAAAAATATTAAGACATCTCTTTACCATTTTGCTTTCTTGTAAGTCCTCTTTTATTTAAGATGAATTTACTTGACCACTGACCTAATCCTTTAAAGTTTAAGCATCAATGAGTAAAATTCAATCACAACCTGCTCCATAATGTGACACCCACTTTGATCCCTTAGCAACAAATCACATGACAACCCACCTGACCCTTCTCCTCTTAACTGCAGAGAGCTTGGCCAAGTCTCTGTGCTGCCTCTCCTCCTTGGAAAGTGATAAGAAACTGTCATCTACTCCAAAGATGGGTCTTGACCACATATCTGAAGAAAAAAAAAAAATGCAATAGACTTTTTCAAATCGGAATCGGCAATTTCCTGAAAACTAATTAAGATAATGTTGCATGGGCGAGATTCACATGTCCATAATGAACCAATCAACCAGTCGTATACTGGGGGAATCTTATTGACTAATCAAATGCTGGGGAATCTTGGCCGTCTGCACAATTCAAACAGATTGGGACCAAGCGTATGAAAAAATGTTTTTAAGAGGTAATACTCGTGTGTGCTGTTTCTTACAATTTTTTCCTTAAAACTCCACATGGATTGGTTGGAAAGCAAAGGAAAAATTCCCCCAGCATTTGAGTGGTTGAAGTACTGAAGAAATCATATTCGGCTAAACTTTGTTTAAAAAGGTGTATAAAGGGTACTTGGTTGATTTGTGATTTCTTTTTTAAATGCACCTATGACATCACTTTTGAGTGAGTCAATGATTGGCTTGTGACTATTTTGTAAATATGTCGGCCAAACAGAAACATTGAAATGTATTGTATATTTATTACCATGGTAACATGATGAATGTCCTTTAACTTTCCATTTGATGTATGATAAGAAAGCTTTAAAGGAAACAGCCGAGAACAGTGTCTAATCTAAACAAGTAATACTAGAACGGTAAATACCGCCATGGTTCGCATGCCCATGCAAATTGACACCCATATCATATGATCCGGCCAATTATAAAAATGGCATCTCACACTTAAGTCCCACATGGCATCATATGTCCCACATGGCATCCCAACCGATGTCCCACATGGCATCCCACCCCATGTCCCACATGGCATCCCACCCCATGTCCCACATGGCATCCCACTCCATGTCCCACATGGCATCCCACCCCATGTCCCACATGGCATCCCACTCCATGTCCCACATGGCATCCTACCCCATGTCCCACATGACATCCCATCCCATGTCCCACATGGCATTCCACCATATCTCCCACATGGCATCCCACCCCATGTCCCACATGACACCCCATGTCCCACATGGCATTTCATCATATGTCCATCCTACCCATGTCCACACCACATGGCATTCCACCAGATCTTCTACATGGCATCCCACCCCATGTCCCACATGGCATTCCACCATATCTCCCACATGGCATCCCACCCCATGTCCCACATGACATCCCATATCCCACATGGCAATCCATCATATGTCCCACAGAGAATTCCACCATATCTCCCACATGGCATCCCACCACATGTCCCACATGGCATATTCCACCATATGTCCCACATGGCATTCCACATGGATGTCCCATCATCCCACGCATGTGTGATCCCATCCTACATGTGTGTCCATTAATCCATATGTACCACATGACATCCCTCCCTATGTCCCACATGGCATCCCTCCCTGTATCCCGCATCAGTGGCTTCCCACCTGATGTCCCACATGGCATCCCACCATATGTTCCACATGGTATCCCTCCCAATGTTCCAATGACATCCTACTTTATGTACCACATGGCATCACATCCCATGTTCCCATGGCCTCCCACCCTATGTCCCACATAGCCTCCTACTCTATGTCACACATGGCATCGTACCATATGTCACACATGACATCCTACCTTATGCCACACATGGCATCACAACCTATGTCACACTCTGTGTTACTCGTGGCATCCCACCATGTCCCACATGGCATTCTACCCTCTTCCACACAGCATCCAACCCATGTCCCACACGGCATCCCACCCCATGTCCCACATGACATCCCATAGGCTCTATAAGAAGTCTCATCCTAGCTATCACAGTCACTGATTGAGCATACTATGTATGAAAGTGTCAGTTCATATAATAACTTATATGCAAATGACTTGTTGAAATGGGGTGGGACGCCATGTCCCACATGACATCCCATGTCCCACATGACATTCCATCCCATGGCAATCCACCCTATGTCCTGCATGGCATTCCACCACATATCATACGTGGCATTCCACTCTGTTCCATATGGCATCCCACCCCATGTCCCATATGGTATCCCATCCCATGTCCCACATGGCATCCCACATGTCATCCCATCCTATGTCTCACATGACGTCCCATAAGCTCCATAAGATGTCTCATCCTAGCTATCACAGTCCCTGATTGAGCATACTATGTATGAAAGTGTCAGCTCATATAATAACTTAAGTGCAAATGAGTTGTTGAATAAGAAAAAGGGGGTGGAGTCAAATAATTATGCCTGATATAGCCCTTGGTGTATACAACATGGTAAATATTATACCATATGTCCCTCATGGCCCCCATCCATGTCCCACATGGCATCCCTCCCTATGTTTATATGCAATCACATCTTGTCACAATCCCTGACTAAGCATGCTAAATAAAAAAAGTCTGGTCAGGTCATATACTGTAGTAACTTTATGCAAATGACCACAATAATAAATGTGGAGTTTAAAAAATCATGCCTGATACAACTGTTTGGTGCCCAAATATTTTGAAGAATCTTAAGGAGTTCAAATCTCAAGTGCTACAAGAGAGACTTGAGGATCTCTGAAGAATATTGGAAAATTATATCATTTTACAGTTATCTTCTAAGAAAATATCAAATATATTGTAGACTTTTTAAGGAACTAGTCTTTAATCCTAGCATAAGTACCTCTGAAAAAGTTTAACATTTTATAAGGAAATTCTGAGGAATTTTCAAAAACTTTAACATTTCTGAGGAAATCTCAGGACAAATCTGTGGACGGCCGGACGGCCCGACGTAATCGCCATTACATAGGTTCGCATAATGCTACGCATGCGAACCAAAAAACATGAGTTTCACGACAGCAATGGTCAAATTGTGCCAGAGAAATTTGAATTACATCAGGGGTTGAGAGGAGATAAAGAGGAGATAGTGAATGGGGTAGGTGGAATGGTTTAGATGTTGTTGTAGTAGTTGATGTGGTGCATGAAAGAGACGATGGGTGAGTTGCTGTGGAAGAGCTCGCCAATGGAGTTGGATGAGGGAATTCATGGGAGGGTGAGAAGAGGGCAGTCTGTGTTTGACTATCAAAGGTTTGCAGCAATTATTGGTGGGGGAACCGTTAAGTACATTTTTCTTTAAATACATTATCAATTGCAAAGAATGTGAAGATTAGGGCACCAACCTTCCATGTTAGACTTACTACACCAGTCATTTCTACATACATAAGACGGAGCTTCAAACTTATATATCTCCTTAACGGAATAATATTTGTGAATGCTTTTTTCACTATTTTGTTTCTTTTGAAGTCCTCTTTTATGTGAGATAAACTTGCTTGACCACTGAACTTATCCTTTAAAAGGAACAAACTTATGAAGAAAGTTTTCATAAATCTTATTCTGTTAAGGAGATAACAAAGTCCTAAGGTTCTTTCACTTCATGCAAAAATCAGGCTAGTAGTGGCAGGAGTTGGTGTGACTAATTCCGAGTCGGATGATGTAGACCAATGACATGACTTCCGAGGGGTAGGTAATTGGCTTGTCACTATTTGTGTAAATATGTTGGCCAATCAGAAACATTGGAATGTATCATTGTATATGTATCACCATAGTAACATGATAAACGTTGTTTAAGTTTCCATTTGATATATGATAAGAAAGCTTTAAAGGAAATAGCCGACAACAGCGTCTAAAAAAACAAATGTGTTTCATTTCCAAGATAAAAACATTTAAAGTTTTACTATAAGGCATAAATTTATTTGAATTATAACTGTTTCATAATGTCATCCAGCTGAGGGTGTACACAAAGCAATGCAAAAATACTCACTGACAATTTTGCCTGCTACATCTCCATTTTGCCTGGTCTCCTTTGGGTGTCTGTAAAGAATCATGACTGCTTTGCCGATACCACTGTTCCTTAGCATTTCTTGAGTAACAGGAGGGAACTGTGAATTTGAATTAAAAAAACAAAAAAAACAATCAAAATTTAAAATGGTGCTGGAAGAAAAAGGAAACTGCTGGAATGGAAAATAATCAAAAATGGATGAGTTCAACAAACCAGAAAGCAAAGTATTTTGACTGCTTGAAGGATAATGGATATCAAAGGAACAATGGATATCAAAGGAACAATGGATATCAAAGGAACAATGGATATCAAAGAAACAATGGATATCAAAGAAACAATGGATATCAAAGGAACAATGGATATCAAAGGAACAGTTTAATGAAATGTGAGGTCTTTTATAGCAAATTGATGTGAAATTTAACAATTAGAAGTCTCATCATGCACCATGTTTGTTACTATGATTGATTAAGTTGAATCCTTTCCTGAGCATGAGGGCCCACAAGGACGCTCCTTACTCTTGGTTTCTGTGGTGCAAGTGAATGAGAATCATTCACCCTGCAGTAGTGCTGGTATTGATTTTACAGCGGAACGGACTATTATAAAGCAAAAGAAATAAAGTGTCTCGAAGACACAACACAGAACTGCTAGAAATGGAACTCAGCACTTTTGGAATAGGGGTATGGCTCTCTGCAGCTGCACTTCACTGCGGTTTATTACATATGTTTTTACCAATCATGTAGATTCCAACATATGGTGCAAGAGTCAATGAGATGTTTATATTTGGTGCAAGCAGGTAAGCATCAAAATTGTATAAAATTAGCACTCTTTAAAATTTATGGAGGCTAAATTTTACTGAAGAGTATAAAAAGAAAGGTCATTGCATCAAAATTTGGACCTTTTAGCAAAAGTTTTGACCCTTTTAGCAATTGTTTTTGGATCTTTTACTTTTGGGGAACCGCTACGGGGAGTTGAACACTGATGAGTATTCAGTAACGCTGAGGGGTATTCAGTGACGCTGAGGGGTATTCAGTGACGCTGAGGGGTATTCAGTGACACTGAGGGCTATTCGGTGACGCTGAGGGGAATTCATTGACCTGAGGGGTATTCAGTGACCTGAGGGGTATTCAGTGACGCTGAGGGATACTCAGTGATGCTGAGGGGTATTCAGTGACACTGATGGGTATTCAGTGATGCTGAGGGGTATTCAGTGACGCTGAGGGGTATTCAGTGACGCTGAGGGGTATTCAGTGATGCTGATGGGTATTCAGTGACTCTGAGGGGTATTCAGTGACGCTGAGGGGTATTCAGTGACACTGAGGGGTATTCAGTGATGCTGATGATATTTGGTGACAATGATGATAGTCAATGACACTGATTATAGTCAATGACACTGATGATAGTCGGTGATGACACTGATGTCAGTGACACTGATGATAGTCAGTGACACTGATGATAGTCAGTGACATTGATGATAGTCGGTGATGACACTGATGATAGTCGGTGACACTGATGATAGTCGATGATACTGATGATAGTCGGTGATGACACTGATGATAGTCAGTGACACTGATGATAGTCGGTGACACTGATGATAGTCGGTGATGACACTGATGATAGTCAGTGACATTGATGATAGTCAGTGGTGACACTGGTGACAGTCAGTGACATTGATGATAGTCGGTGATGACACTGGTTATAATCAGTGACATTGATGATAGTTTGTTACACTGATGATAGTCGATGATACTGATGATAGTCGGTGATGACATTAATGATAGTCAGTGACATTGACAATAGTCGGTTACACTGACGATAGTCGGTTACACTGATGATAGTCGATGATACTGATGATAGTCGGTGATGACATTGATGATAGTCAGTGACATTGACAATAGTCGTTACACTGACGATAGTCGGTTACACTGATGATGGTCGATGACACTGATGTTAGTCGGTAACACTGATATTAATCGGTGACACTGATGTTAGTCGGTGACACTGATGTGTCGTCGATTAAATTATTCTGGGGACCCTAGATTAATTGGTCCTCCCGTATTAGTTCAGAGTGATGAAGAGTCATCAAGAAAGACATGAGCCAGATGGAATCTTTTCATAATGGGTGCCTTAGAAGAATCTGTAACATCTTTTGTCCCATCAAATCTCCAACAATGGCATGTACCAGAAAACAAGCTGCCACAGCATTGTTCTGGAGATCAAAAGCACAGATTTAGATGGCTCAGGCATGTACTGAGGATGCACCAAGATCCCATCCCCAAACTTGCCCTGAGGTGGACTCCAGTGGGAAAGAGGAAGACCAAAAAGCACATAGCAGAGAGCTGTTGTGGGGGAATTAGAGGAGATGGGCCTTTCTTGGGAAGAAGTGCAGGCAGCTGCCTAAGACTGGAGCTGATGGTGTGGTATTGTTGCGGCCTTATGTTCCACACGGAATGAAGAGCATAAGTAAGTAAGCTGAATAACAAACCCACACTTTCCCAACAAGTGATCCTTTTAGTATATGGAGTTCATAAGTTTGATATCAAAATAATATTCTGCAATCATTTACAGTTTCGTAATTTTATTTTCTTGCAAAATTATTTAAAAAAATACATATATATATTTTTAAACCTTTCTCCATTTCTGTCATGGGGCTTTTTATCAAAAAGCGAAGGCATTATTTTTACTTGTGTTATTGTAACATGAATTAAGTATTCATTAAAAATGATTATGGTTGATTTTAACATCAAGGTTATGAGTATCGTTTATCTGCAAGAAATGTGTTTTCAAATATTCTGAAGACTCTAGAAAAATGTACCCTAATATTTTGACCAAGTGTTCCTTAACTATAGAACAAATATTTATGCATGATTTAAAGAAATATGTTCGTAACCGTTCAATAATCGTAAGGAATTCCCTGTCGGAAGATCTTAAATCTACAAAATCTGTCACTCTCTTTAAGAAAAAGCTAACTAAGATCCTTTTAAACAAATATTAATGAATGAATGGGTGGATGGGAGTGGGATGGGATGGCTAGGGTAGGGTGGAATGGTTAGGATGGGGTCAGGGTTTGGGTTCTTTTTGTCTAAAAATATATATTATTGTGTCCCCTTTTCATTTAACTTGTCTATTATCCATGGATGGGTGGATGGGAGTGGGGTGGTATGGCTAGGGTATGGTGGGATGGTTAGAATGGGGTCAAGGTTTGGGTTCTTTTAGTCTAAATTATATATTATTGTGTCCCCTTTTCATTTAACTTGTCTATTATCCATGGATGGGTGGATGGGAGTGGGGTGGTATGGCTAGGGTATGGTGGGATGGTTAGAATGGGGTCAGGGTTTGAGTTCTTTTTGTCTAAATTATATATTATTGTGTCCCCTTTTCATTTAACTTGTCTATATCCATGGATGGGTGGATGGGAGTGGGGTGGATGGGAGTGGGGTGGTATGGCAAGGGTGGGGGAGGGACATTTAATATGGGGGTCAGTGTTTGGGTTCTTTTTTTTCTTTCTGTATTTTCTTTTCTCTCTATTGTTGTATAGAGACATACATGTATCTGGTTATAGTAAATTTAGTATTATTATCTAGATATTAAGAGGGAGTGCTCTACTCGTTCAGGGTTTTAGAGCACTTCCTTTCACAACTTTTCCTATTGTTATTAAAAGTATTTTAATATTGTTAGAATGTAATTATGAATTATGAATGTTGTGATGAAATAAATAAATAAAATGAAATGAAATACAGAAGTCTTAACTTACTGCTTTGAGTATTCTTAAAAATTCTGATCTGATGCTAATGTGCGGGAGGCTTCCATCTGGCAATGGCATCAGCCACTCTTTCATGGCAGATAGAATACCACACTCCAACAATGTCTGCTGAATATCAGCCCTGGGGAAAAAGGAAAAGAAGTGAGGTGAAACTTCAAAGAATCATAAAAAAAAAAATTGTGGAGGAAAAACGCACTGTTCATCTGGAAGAGTGATCTTTGAAGTTTCACCGTTCCTGCTTACAAAGAACTGTTCTCAGACTGTGGGAGTTTTGACTCATGTATGACTGGAGCTGAAAAAAATCTACGGTTCCAGTGGTTATAAACTGGGAAAATCGGGAATTCGCAGAAAGAAAAAAAAAGATATATTTTTTTGTATAGATTTTTTGAGTAAACAACAGTATATATGTGGTAAATATGTGCTCTAAAAACGTCCTCTATGTAATTGTGCAATGAAAAGTACATTAAATTGCAAAAGAGGAAAAGATATAAAAATTTACAACATTAATGTTATTTCTGCCATGATTTTTTGTGGGAAGATTTTTGACACCTTTATTCAGAACTGTGGGAAATTTTATAATGAATTCCAACTCCGTTTATGACTTCTTAATTTCCTTTTACTGATATTACCAAACCATACATCAACGTGATTAGCGCCCACCCAACAATTCCTTCCACTGGTAACATTCCCCACATCAATGAAAATAACAAATGCTGCTTTAATTTCTTTAATATGAAAAATATGTTTTGCTTTTCAAAATTGTTAACATACAGTGGGTCCCCCTTTTGGATTATCCTGGATCTGTCAGTGCTTTGAACAGCTGTGTAATCAATCATAGCTTATCAAAAGGGCCCACGTACAATGATTCCGCCTTGCCCAATTATTACAAAGAAATCTAGGCAGCAGAAAATGGTACAATTCTGTTTTCATAAGCGGACTGCGACGCATACGGTGTGAGAAGGATCAAATATAATTTCTTTCCCTGAAAGTCTGAAAGGTTAACAGTTCCACTCACTTTTTAAGTTGTTTCGTTATCAACGGAAACATCTTGAGTTTTCTGAGAGCTGGCTGGTTTAGTTGATTGGACGCGCGATCCTCCTAAACCAAACAGAATGCAAAAAGGATGATTTAAATGTAATTCAAATTATGTGATATAATCTTGATTTTAGTATAACTTCAGGAAATATAATATGAATCCATATACACAGATCTACCTCTTTAAAAGAACTAGTGAAATCTACATGCAATATGAGCTCCTTCCTAGAAAATCCCAAACAATAAAAATAGCAATTAATCCTATCAAAATTAGTTAAAGAAATATTCCTGTGATTTTCAAGTATATGATATAGGACTATTAAAGAAACAAATTGGTGAAGAAACGATACAGATATCTGATTCCATTTAGAAGTTACTGCATTTCAAAGATTTCGCTTGTGTGTTAAAAAGTGACCTTGCAGTGTACAGCATGATGTCATACAGGCAGATCCAAAACAATGCTTATGTATCTCTTTAAATATCAATGGTGTCTCTCTAAACTGCAGCAAACATGTTTTGTTTCATTAATGAAATGCATAACATGCACCTAAGGGGACCTGGTGCGCTCACATACCTTACACTCTAAATAAAAGGAAAATATATTTCTATTTCACAGAAATACAAAAATAATTGTCTTGGATCTGCAATTAAAACATCACACTTTACATGGTAAGGTTACTTTTTAACACACTTGAGCAATCTTTGAAATGTAATAACTCCTAATCGGAATAAAAAATCCACATGGATTTTACACCAGTAAGTTCCTGTAGTAGTCTTCTATCATACAAATGAAACTTTACAGGAACATATAACAACTATCTCATTAGACAATTCATATTAATGCTTTTTGAATTTCCAGACCTAATTTTTTTTGGAGGTCAACAGTCGAATAGCTCCCTATACTGTAGATCTCTTTTTCAATCTTCTGCCACGAATTTGAGGAGCCCACCAGTGTTCACATTAGAGTGCAAGATTTCTGCACATATTATCAAATTCCCCCTCAAAAACTAGAATGGTAAATACCGTCATAGTTCGCATGCCCGTGCAAATTGACACCCATACTATATAAACTAGCCAATTATAAAAATGGCATTTCACACTAAGTCTCACATGGCATCCCATGTCTCACATGGCATCCCATGTCCCACATGGCATCCCATGTCCCACATGGCATCCCATGTCCCACATGGCATCCCATGTCCCACATGGCATCCCATGTCCCACATGGCATCCCATGTCCCACATGACATCCCATGTCCCACATGGCATCCCATGTCCCACATGGCATCCCAAGTCCCACATGGCATCCCCATGTGCCACATGGCATCCTATGTCCCACATGGCATCCCATGTCCCACATGGCATCCCATGTCCCACATGGCATCCCATGTCCCACATGGCATCCCATGTCCCACATGGCATCCCATGTCCCACATGGCATCCCATGTCCCACATGGCATCCCATGTCCCACATGGCATCCCATGTCCCACATGGCATTCCATGTCCCACATAGCATCCCATGCCCACATGGCATCCCGTGTCCCACATGGCATCCCATGTCCCACATGGCATCCCATGCCCACATGGCATCCCATGTCCCACATGGCATCCCACCCTATGTCCCACATGACATCCCATCCCATCCTTTGTCTCATATGGCATTCCACTATATCTCCCACATGGCATCCCATCCCATGTCCCACATGATATCAAATCCCATCCCTTGTCCCATGTGGTATTCCACCATATGTCCCACATGGCATCCCATCCTATGACCCACATGGCATCCCACCCTATGTGCAAAATGACATCCCACCCCATGTCCCACATGACATCCCATCCCATGCCTTGTCCCCGTGGCATTCTACCATATCTCCCACATGGCATTCCACCATATAATATAATATGTCCCACATGGCATCCCACCCTATGACCCACATCGCATCACACCCTATGTTCCACATGGATCCCATCCCATGTGCAAAATGACATCCCACCCCATGTCCCACATGACATCCCATCCCATGCCTTGTCCCCGTGGCATTCTACCATATCTCCCACATGGCATTCCACCATATAATGTCCCACATGGCATCCCGCCCTATGACCCACATTGCATCACACCCTATGTCCCACATGGATCCCATCCTACATGTATGTCCCACATTAATCCAATCATATGTACCACATGACATCCCTCTCTATGTACCACATGGCATCCCTCCGTGTTCCACATGACATCTCTCCTTATGTCCTTCATGACATCCCACTGTATGTCCAGAATCAGTGACTTCCCACCTGATGGCCGACATGGCATCCCACCTTATGTCCCACATTGGATCCCACCATATGTTCTACATAGTATCCCTCCCAATGTCCCAATGACATCCTACTTTATGTCCCACATGGCATCACATCCCATGTCCCACATAGCCTCCTACCCTATGTCACACATGGCATCCTAACCTATGTCACACTCTGTGTTACTCGTGGCATCCCACTCCATGTTCCACATGGCATCCCACCCCATATCCCACATGGCATCCCAACCCATGTCCCGGATGACATCCCATAAGCTCCATCTCATCCTAGCTATCACAGTCCCTGATTGAGCATACTATGTATGAAAGTGTCAGTTCGTATAATAACTTATATGCAAATGTCCTGTTGAATAAGAAAACAGGCAGAGTCAAATAATTATGTGTGATATAGCCCTTGGTGTATACCACATGGTATATATTATATCCTGTGTCCCACATGGACCCCATCCATGTCCCACATGGCATCCCTCCCTATGTCCATATGCAGTCACATCCTGTCACATTCCCTGACTGAGTATACTAAATAAAAAAGTCTAGTCAGTTCATATACTGTAGCAACTTTATGCAAATGACCACAATAATAAAGGCGGAGTTTAATAATCATGCCTGATACAACCGTTGCGCCCAAATTTTGTGAAGAAATTTAAGGATTTTAAATCTCCAGTGCTACGAGAGAGATGCTTGAGGATCTCTGAAGAATATTGGAAAATTATATCATCTTACAGTTATCTTCTCAGGAAATATCCAATCAAATGTTTTGTAGACTTTTTAAGGAAACTAGTCTTGATCTTGTCTTAAGTGTTTCTGAAAAACTTTAACTTTTTCTAAGGAACTCTGAAGAAACTTTAACATTTTCTAAGGAATTCTCAAAAAACTTTTAACATTTCTGAGGAAATCTCAGAAAAACTGTGGACGGCCGATGTCTGGACGGATGGAATCGCCATTACATTATGCTTCGCATGCTCACCAATATGACAAATTTGCCCATTTTCAACTATTTTAACGAAATGTTTTACTTTTTGAATTGTTTTTACAATAATTAAAAGTGATTCGGCAAATTTTGCCTCTACGTGTTCTAATAACCTATGACATATTCAACTTCTAAATGTAGTGTAGATATACTTGCCTCAGCGGCATCTTTCATCTGCGTGATCATGGCCATGATAATGTCATCGTTATCGTTGATCAGGTCTACGTCTCGTTTTCTCCGAAAATGTCCTCTTTCTTGTTTCTTCCTATCCATCATTGTTTCAAAGTCGTTTACAAAGTCACTGAAATCAAGTGAAACATTATATGTACGGATCCTATAATAGTCCGCTGGAACTGCTATAGAAGCTATACCAAGGAGCTTAACCAGGGGTTTGAAAAATGTCAGCCACATTTTCGTAACTGTTTTTTCCTATGATTTCTTTAACTTTCCTTTCATTACAAGTTTGGTTTTAATGAGAGCTAAGATATTATTCTTTTGAGTAATGAAAGCAACATTAGGAAAAATTGGACAAAATTGGACAATTGAGTATAATTTTTTGTGAATATTGAAAACAGAGTCTAGTGTTACATATTAGATTCTTTATAAAAATTTCCTTTTCAATGTTGCTCATCTATGATTTTTAGCTAGAAGGGAGAAATGAGAAAACATGAAAAATTAATTACTGTGTGGAAATTCACCGGAGACTTGAACCTGGTGTGCTCATGTGTTACTATGCATTGATAACCGTTACACTATGTAGTCATTATTTACTCTAAGGTGAAAATTAATTCTTATAGCTTCGGTCAATATAAAGGGGGTATGCCTTTATTTATATATTAAATGAAAGGGAATTTCAGGCAGTTTGGAACGGCGGTTCAACAAAGCATGTGCAATGTACCATTTTGATACATGATATTTTAAAAAAAAATAGTGTCAAAAATGACAAAAATTATAGAAAATTTCTCAGAAAAAAAGATTGCAGATAGGTATAATAAAAAATGACCAGAAATCACTACTATCATCTTTTATGACTTGGGTGTTTGATTTTGAAGAAAAATGTGACCTTGATGTTTGGTAAGTTTCAAAAACAAATACATATATTTTTGTCAATTTTTCAGTTTTACCCATTTTCAAGCTACTTTTATCTCTAAAATCTTTAATATAACTCCTATAAAAAGTTATATTTTGTGAAAGAAAAATTTGAGTACTTTTAAATGACACTAAAATTACTCATACAGAGCTTTGATAAGGTCTTAATTTTATTTTTAGAAAAACGTTGTTTGAAAACGGCGATATTATCACCGCATAGTAGAGTAAGGGTTAAGTAAGCAAATAAACGGTCAACGTCTCATGCGTAAAAGAGTCAACTTCAAGGATTTGTATGTTTTATTCTATTTATTTACAAATTCATATGGGGTAACTCAGCTTAGCACTTAACTAATCTTAGAACAGCATATAATAAGCACAGTAAACAATAAGAATATAAATACACATTTAATAAGGATGAAATAAAAAGTAAAGTGATGAGGCATGTGTGCAATTTATTTGGGTTCCGCCATCTTCTATAGGTACAGGCTTCACTTGATATCATGTACACAAAACATCATGCATTGCGATAAAACCATGGTCCTAGAAGATATCTGCCACCGTCATCTTCCTGCAAGTGTTCCATCATAAAGGATTGAGGTCAAATCTCTTTAAGTATTAGTCACAAAGCATCCATTTGTGCATTTACGCTCCATGGCTTTACCAACAAATGCCATACTAACTTCCATCCACAACTATGCTCCAGGCTCTATTAGTCTATTTGTTGTTACTAACCCCCCTCCTCCCTCCCAGGAAAGAAGTGGATGTAATTAGATACATTTTGGTAGTATAGCATACCCATCTGCTAATCAGACGATTTCATTCAAATAGCATTAGAATTGTCCAATTTCCTCCAATAACAGAATGAAAAACCAACATATGACAATTATCAAACCTTCAATGTTGATGTTATTTTACATATCCAAATATCAGAAGAGATATGACGATTTCATGAAAATAATTTAAGATATGTCCAATTTCTGCTAATAACAGAAAAAGAAACCCACATATGACAATTATTTAACGAAATGTATGTCGATTTATTTCTACATAAATAAGATTTCAGAAGAGATTTTGTGCAAATAGTTTCTGATATGTTCAAGTTCCTCCAATCACAGAGTGAGAAACCTACATATAACAATTCCTAAACCTAATTATGTCACTTTCCTTTGTAAAAAAAATCTTTTTGTAACTAAATCAAACAAATATTGCCATATTACTCCCTTGTTATATTCACTACATTGGTTACCGGTTGAAATGCGTATAAGATATAAAATACTTGTTCTTGTTTTTAAATGTATCCCTAAGATGGCCCCAAAATATCTTCAAAACTTAATAATTTCATCAAACACCACTTATGATCTAAGAAACAGATCCGCAGTCTGGCTTAATGTACCCAATATTTCATGTATTACTCTGGGGGGTAGGGCATTCTGCAGACTCGGCCCACTTTGGTGGAATGATCTCCCACTTCAAATAAGAAAAATCAATTGTCTTCACGTGTTTTTAAAATCAATCAAAACACATTTGTTTATGGTTTATTTTAGTAAGTAAGTATGTATTGTATTCATGTTATTTTTTGTAAAGCGTTTTTGAATATGCTTGTATAGAAAGGACGCTATATAAATGTATTATTATTATCATTAAATTGTAAAGTTACATGAATGAAGATGACATGTAGGAGTGATATAATGATTTTATGTTCCATTTCCTCCAATCACAGAGCAAGAAACCTGCATATATAAATTCAATTGTCATGAGTCAATTTAACTCTTCATATTAAAACAAATTAGTGAAAAAACATGTTGACATCTTATTCCATTAAAGAATTATTGCATTTCAAAGAGTTTTCTTTCATTTAGAGTGTAAGGTACAGGAGTATCTGATGGGCTAAGCATGCTCTTGTAAAGTGCATGTTATACCAATCTAAAAAAAAGGTTTTTTTTATAGTTTAGTACAAAGCAATTAATTTTTCAAAGAAATACATCAACATTGTCTTGAATCTGCAATAATGACATCACACTGTACTCTGCAATAATGACATCACACTGTACTCTGCAATAATGACATCACACTGTACTCTGCAAGGTCACTTAAATGCAATAAATCCTAAATGGTAAATGGTTTTTACATCAAATTGTTTTTAAGTTGTCCCCTATTATATACATATATGAAAATGAAAGACTGTAAAAGTTAGCTCAAGGCCCAAAAAGTAAATACGTACGGTCTATCAGATGGCCGTGATACACCTTCATCAGAATCCGAATCACCGTCCGCTTCTCCTAAGGGGGCGCCCTCGCCTTCCACGTGCTCTTGAAGCGGTTCATCGGCTTCTTCCTCATTCTGACCGGTGGGGAGGTCATCGGCGGCGTCATCATCATCATCACTTGATAGTACTGTATAAAATAAACATCCATGCATTTTTAAATGATACATGTTAAAGGTATTTCACTAAAGGTATATGGACAGGTAGCAATTTTGCCATAAACATGTTACTTTTAATATTCTGATTATTTCATTAACGGTATATGGACAGGTAGCAATTTTGCCATAAATATGTTACTTTTAATATTCTGAACATTTCATTAAAGGTAAATGGACAGGGAGCAATTTTGCCATCAATATATTACTTTTTATATTCTAAACATTTCATTAACGGTATATGGACAGGTAGCAATTTTGCCATAAATATGTTACTTTTAATATTCTGAACATTTAATACAGTATATGTACAGGTAGCAATTTTGCCATAAATATGTTACTTTTAATATATTCTGAACATTTCATTAACGGTACATGGACAGGTAGCAATTTTACCATAAATATATGCCTTTTTATATTCTGAACATTTCATTAACATACATCTATCAAAAATGTCCACTCGTTTCTGCGATTAGTTAGTGTTGTACTGTCCTATCCTTACGTCACACAAAAAACAATACGTAATGAGATTACGTTTGGATACCTGAAAATAAGCCGGATTTTTCACATTTTGGGATTGATATAATAAGAAAGTGTTTGTGGTACGTCTTTATGAAGGGCATTTGTATCAATTTATGCAAAGTGTTGCTACCTGCCTTTAATAGTATTTGTGTTGCAGTCTCACAAGACATCTTTAACATATTAAAGTTACATTAGAAACTTCCTTGATAATAGCCAAACCGAACGTCTTGTCCGTACCTTCACAACTTTATGTATCGATAACCGTAATTCATGAAGCAATATCTTTCCTTAGAAAAAATACATTAGAAATGGCTTTGCTTAAAACCAGAAACATCTCAACCGGCCCTTAAATGGAGCAGGGCCGGTCGGAGTAAAAGTTATATATTTCTTTGTTTCCCAAACCACAAAACTGTATACAGTTTCACCTTATCTATGCTCCTTCAAGATAACTACTACTCCCACTGGTGTTACAAATCAACAATTTGTGCAGCTCTGTTGTTACATCTTTGTAACAGAGAAATAGAGGAGTGTACCTTTAGGGTGGGGGTAGGACGGGGCAATTATCATCACTCAGACAATTTGTGCTACTATTGAAGCATGTCTGGACTCCCTCTTATGTGAATGTAAAGTTCATGCCAGAGACAGATCCAGATTTTACAAAGGAAAAGTCCAACTAAGAATTTTCCTTACAGCTCTAACCCACCTGACCACCCTTAAAATCTGTCCCAGCATAATGGGGCAGGTTCTAACAAGGGTTACAATAACTTCTACCTGATGTGAACAATCTTGTTTCTAAAACAAGGTCTTTCATATTCTTCTACAGTAGCAAATTTGTGTCATTTTTAGCAAATTTGATAAAGCACTTTTACACATGTGACTATAATTTGAAGTTGACTACAGGTTCTTTTCAGTTGTATTAAATGCAAGACGAACAACTTAAGTTAAATCCTTATGAGCTTTTGTAAGTAAGTATGGGTAAGTGCTTATTCCTGGTTTACTTAGGATCAGGTGCAGTGGCTTAAAAGTCTTGCTCATATGTAAAAGGTACCAGGTTTGATTCCCGCCAGAGCCCTGTATTGTGTCCTTGAACAAGACCCTTTACTCTACTTGTTGCAGTTCACTCAGCTGTAAATGAGTAGGGAGTTGACCTCTGATGGACTAGTGTCCTGTCCAGGGGGGAGTCATAAGGTCTCATCTGCTTACTCTAAGGAAACTGGGGATAAACACCAGCCTGATGGGCATTTATGGCTCTAGTATGTAACTTTAACCTGACTTGGCCTAGACAGGATGCCATTCTATTGCAGGCGATCTCCCTAGTATGCTGGTAGTCATCACACAGCTAAGTGAACTAAAGTTATGGAACATGAAGTGTCTTGATCAAGGACACAAAATGGCACTCAGAATCAAACCCTGTACTTTGGGAGTCAAACCCTCCAGCACTGAGCTAACCAAAAAACAAACCTGTTTTCTGTTTCTTGGCAGCTGGTTCAAGTTCATTTTCTCCAAATCCCTGGATAGGAGAAGAAATAATATGTTACGGTCATCATGAACAACTTTTCACCTTTTGTGTACTTATACTCATAGGTGGGAATTGAGGGGGCAAGGGGGTGGTGCAAGGAGAGGAGGCAAGGGGAGGGGCAAGAAGGGCAGGCAGAAAGGGGAGGGGCAAGCGGAGGGCAAGCAGAGGGGGCAAGGTGGGGCACTTACCTCTACCTTTTCTGAATTTGTATCTTTTGTATGGTGATTAGCATGAATTGCTGATTTTGCCCCACCCATCCACTTTTGACATTGCCTCCCCTATTCTAATACCTTTCAAAGTGAATATTACTTTTCAAATTAGGGAACAAGACAGTGTTATCAATACATTATACCACATGATCTAAATAATTTGAAAGGGCCCTAGATGCACAATAAACAGCAATATTTAGGTTCTAAATAAAAATGATCCCTTAATTAAAATGGCCATGTGAAGTGGCCCCACTGCCAATACATATTTAGGGAGGCCAAGGTGCCATTTGACCTTCAAAAAATTGGCAGAGGTGCATGTGAAAAACTGTGATAAAGCTTTAAATCTGCATTTTTACCTCAAATTCTTCATCTTCTTCATCACTGGACCCAAAGATGTCTGCAATAAGCTCCCTTCAAAAAATAAGTAGATGAGAAAATTGTGGTTAAAAATTCATACAATACATGATTATAGACACAGACATTACGCAAAATACATTAATGGCACACAAAAGATTACAAAAGCAAACTGGCCTTCAATGCCATGAAAGCCATGTTTGTATAGCAAGTGAAGCAAACAGGTCTTTAATGCCATGAAAGTCTAAGTGTATAGCAAGTGAAGCAAACGGGTCTTCAATGCCACGAAAGTCATGTTTGTATAACAAGTGAAGCAAACAGGTCTTCAATGCCATGAAAGTCATGTTTGTATAGCAAGTGAAGAAATCAGGTCTTCAATGCCATGAAAGTCATGTTTGTATAGCAAGTGAAGCAAACAGGTCTTCAATGCCATGAAAGTCATGTTTGTATAGCAAGTGAAGAAATCAGGTCTTCAATGCCATGAAAGTCATGTTTGTATAGCAAGTGAAGAAATCAGGTCTTCAATTCCATGAAAGTCATGTTTGTATAGCAAGTGAAGCAAACAGGTCTTCAATGCCATGAAAGTCATGTTTGTTTCCACAGTTACTTACTTTTCCTCATCTTCTTCTGGTTCCTCCTCACCTCCACTCTCATGATCTTTCTTCTCAGCGGATTTGATTGGTGTTTCGTCATCATCATCAACTTCATCTGCCAATCAAAAATAACCAAAACCAAAGGTTTTGTGGTTCCGATGTTTCTTTTTCATAGGCTATTTGATTTGCAAAATTTGTACTTACTGTTGTGTCATTGTATATCATGAAATATTTGTTTAAGGATAATTATTCATAAACCACACCAACCAATAAAAATGTTGACAACATTAGCAATTTGCACAATACTTAACAACATTATCATAGCAAGAATGATGCAAAAACGATTGCTCATTTTTCCTATTTCAAGAATTTGTCAGTAAGCCCTGCCTACTCATTTATATTTACTACAACAACATTAGAACATATGTACAGACAATGACCCATCTGTGTACCTGATATAGCATAAATCTGATGTATCATTCATGGGGTACGGTATAGTGTTTACATCATTTAGCACTTTCACATTAAGCCATGCCCACCACCATGCATATTAATGATATCTGCTGATAGCATAAGCATGTACATAATAACCAACAAAATAATCATGCCCAATATGACGCAAAACGGACACACAGTTGCTCATTTAACACTTTTTCAATTTCCACTTTAAGCCCCTCCACTTATTAATATGCAGGATATCACCACCAAAAACCATAAGGCACATCTACAGACCATGTGCTATCTGTGTACCAAATATTACATGAATCCAGTTTACCATTCTTCAGATACCGTGTTTACAAGCTCTATTCAGCAAAATAATCATATTAAACCCGCCCACTATGCATATTAATGAAATTCAACGTTTTTACAAACACGTGAACATGTACACATCAGCTAACATAATTATCCCAAATATGAAACAAAACAGACAAGTGGTTGTTGAAATTAACATTTCAAATTTTTACTCTAAACGCCGCCTACTCATTAATATGCATAATATCAACACGAAAAACAATGGGACACATATACAGACCATGGCTATCTGTAAACCACATACGAACTGGATCCCATGTAATGTTCTTCAGATACTGTGTTTACAAGCTCAATTCAACAAAATCATGTTAAGCCCGCCTACCATGCATATTAATAAAATTCAATGTTTTTACATCATGAACATGTACACACCATCTAACATCATAATAATCCCAAATATGAAACAAAACAGACATATGGTTGTAAAAATATAAACATTTCAAGATTTTTACATTAAGCCCCGCCTACTCATTAATACAAAACAATAGGAACATCTACGGATCATTGGCTATCTGTGTACCACCTATGACGTGAATCCAGTGTATCATTCTTGAGATATCGCGTTTACGAGCTAGCCGTCACAAACATATACACACACATATCACATACACACCCACACATACATACACACACGCCACCATGACTGCATAGGTTCCTGATTCTATCGCATCTGAACCAATAAAACGGGATTATATATTCATATAAAATCAAAGAGAACAATAACAGGTACAAAGAGGTGAAGAGAACTTAAAACTCTAGTACCAGTAGAGAGGAAGTCAAGTTACACAATAAGTTCAGTAGTTAAGCAAGTTCATCTTATATAAAAGAAGACCCGAAGAATATCATGCAAAAACCATTACAAAATTATTATCCAAAAAAAAGTCAAGTTAATTTCATTCAAAATACATGAACAAGTGTTAAGAAAGTCATAAATTTTCAGTCCAATGCACTCATAGAATTGATAAAAATATCCTTTCAACATCAAAATGAATCCTCTGCCATGCAATTACACAAACGATCTGGCCCTAGCGTAGCCCTAGCTGACATACCTGGTCCCACAATGAGCCCAATTGTTTGTTTTACAGATGAAAGGTATGGTTCAAGCAGTCAAAAAGTCATACTGCCGAATTGGAGGTTTTTATGGAGGAAAAGAGTGAAAATTTGAAGAGAGATTTTGATGTTATTTATACCTTGATCAAGAAATGGACTGGCAGGTGTGTCATCTTGTGCCTGCCTTTCATCCCCATCCTCCTCCTCAGCCTCTGCCGTGTACCCTGCATCCTCATCCCTTGGTCTCTTGCTACCTTCATCATCACTATCTTCCTCTGAAGATAAATGAGGATACAAATTATATATAATAAACAAATGCCTAAAGGTATACACCTTTTCAAACCAAGTTTAGCCGAATGTGATTTCTTCAGTACTTCGACCAATCAAATGCTGGGGACATTTTCCTTTGTTTCCCAACCCATCAGGTGCAGGTTTGAGGGGAAAAATGTAAGCAGTAATACACGCATGTATTTCCTTCATGTATAACACACGTATGATACGTGCACTTGAAAACATTTATTCATACGCTTGATCCCATACCGTGCGTGAATTGTGCAGACGGCCAAGAATCCTCCCGTATTTCATTGGTCAATAAGATTCGTCCAGTATACGATGTGTAGAGGCAACAGTAGCTACATTGCTGTAAAATCTATTAAAATCCACAATAATACAACAACAAAATAAAAAGTATTGACTATTTTTGAAAGCAATTTTACATCTCAGATGTCAGTTTTGTGATGTACTGCAGGATGATTTTTAATGACAATCATAATCCTTTAGTGGTGCAGCAAATTATTACTAACATCTTTGTCATAATTCTTTAGCGGTGCAGCAAAATATGACTAACATCTTTGTCATAATTCTTTAGCGCTGCAGCAAATTATGACTAACATCTTTGTCATAATTTTTTAGCGGTGCAGCAAATTATGACTAACCTCTTTGTCATAATTCTTTAGCGGTGCAGCAGATTATGACTAACATCTTTGTCATAATTCTTTAGCAGTGCAGCAAAATATGACTAACATCTTTGTCATAATTCTTTAGCGCTGCATCAAATTATGACTAACATCTTTGTCATAATTTTTTAGCGGTGCAGCAAATTATGACTAACATCTTTGTCATAATTTTTTAGCGGTGCAGCAAATATGACTAACATCTTTGTCATAATTCTTTAGTTGTGCAGCAAATTATGACTAACATCTTTGTCATAATTCTTTAGCGCTGCAGCAAATTATGACTAACATCTTTGTCATAATTCTTTAGCAAATATGACTAACCTCTTTGCTTTATGCAGCAAATCATGACTAACATCTTTGTCATAATTTTTTAGCAAATTATGACTAACATCTTTGTCATAATGCAGCAAATCAGCAAATTATGACTAACATCTTTGTCATAATTTTTTAGCAAATATGACTAACATCTTTGGTGCAGCAAATCATGACTAACATCTTTGTCATAATTTTTTAGCGGTGCAGCAAATATGACTAACATCTTTGTCATAATTCTTTAGTTGTACAGCAAATATGACTAACCTCTTTGTCATAATTCTTTAGTGGTGCAGCAAATATAACTAACCTGTTTGTCATAATTCTTTATTGGTGCAGCAAATATGACTAACCTCTTTGTCATAATTCTTTAGTGGTGCAGAAAATATGACTGACCTCTTTGTCATAATTCTTTAGTGGTGCATAAGCAATTTTTATGGTGCAGAAAATATGACTAACCTCTTTGTCATAATTCTTTAGTGCAGTATGCAGCAAATTTTTATGACTAACACCTTTGTCATAATTTTTAGTGGTGCAGCAAATATGACTAACATCTTTGTCATAATTCTTTAGTGGTGCAGCAAATATGACTAACCTCTTTGTCATAATTCTTTAGTGGTGCAGAAAATATGACTAACATCTTTGTCATAATTCTTTAGTGGTGCAGCAAATATGACTAACCTCTTTGTCATAATTTTTAGTGGTGTAGCAAATATGACTAACATCTTTGTCATAATGACAAATATGACTCTTTTTAATTCTTTGTCATAATTTTTTTAGTGGTGCAGCAAATTATGATCAACATCTTTGTCATAATTTTTTAGTGGTGCAGCAAATATGACTAAAGCTTTGTCATAATTCTTTATTGGTGCAGCATAATTTTATTGTTGAAGCAAATATGACTAACATCTTTGCATAATCTTTAGTGGTGATCAACTAATCTTTGTCATAATTCTTTAGTGGTGCAGCAAATATGACTAACCTCTTTGTCATAACTAATGCTCTTTGTATGACTAACCTCTTTGTCATAATTTTTTAGTGGTGCAGAAAATATGACTAACATCTTTGTCATAATTCTTTAGTGGTGCAGCAAATATGACTAACCTCTTTGTCATAATTTTTTAGTGGTGTAGCAAATATGACTAACATCTTTGTCATAATTCTTTAGCGGTGCAGCAAATTATGATCAACATCTTTGTCATAATTTTTTAGTGGTGTAGCAAATATGACTAACCTCTTTGTCATAATTCTTTAGTGGTGCAGCAAATATGACTAACCTCTTTGTCATAATTTTTTAGTGGTGTAGCAAATATGACTAACCTCTTTGTCAAAAATGTTTAGTGGTGTAGCAAATTATGACTAACATCTTTGTCAAAATTCTTTAGCGGTGCAGCAAATTATGACTAACATCTTTGTCATAATATTTTAGTGGTGTAGCAAATATGACTGACTAACCTCTTTGTCATAATTCTTTAGTGGTGCAGCAAATATGACTAACCTCTTTGTCATAATTCTTTAGTGGTGCAGCAAATATGACTAACATCTTTGTCATAATTCTTTAGTGGTATGACTAACCTCTTTGTCATAATTCTTTAGCAAATATGACTAACATCTTTGTCATAATTCTTTAGTGCAGCAAATATGACTAACCTCTTTGTCATAATTTTTAGTGGTGTAGCAAATGTGACTAACATCTTTGTCATAATTCTTTTGGTGCAGTGGAGCAAATATGACTAACCTCTTTGTCATAATTCTTTAGTGGTGCAGCAAATATGACTAACTCTTTGTCATAATTTTTTAATGGTTGCAAATATGACTAACCTCTTTGTCATAATTCTTTAGTGGTGCAGCAAATATGACTAACCTCTTTGTCATAATTCTTTAGTGGTGCAGCAAATATGACTAACATCTTTGTCATAATTCTTTAGTGGTGCAGCAAATATGACTAACCTCTTTGTCATAATTTTTTAGTGGTGTAGCAAATATGACTAACATCTTTGTCATAATTTTTTAAGTGGTGCAGCAAATATGACTAACCTCTTTGTCATAATTTTTTTAGTGGTGCAGCAAATATGACTAACATCATTGGAGTCTTTGCCATGCTCTCAATAAAACTTTTTTTGCAGGAATAGATCATTAGTAGTGTCAGCTTCAGGTACCTGACTGACCAGCGGTGCAATATGAGGGTGACAATGGTTGGCTCCATGTGTCCTAAAAGTTTTGGGGGCTCCAAAGAATCACATTTTTATCCAATGTGGACATTCTTTGATCATATTGCACTTTCATTTCAAGTTTTTACTTCAATAGTCAAGATCATATGAGTCCCAACACTTATATTGCAGGGGACAAATACACTTATAACTTCCCAAATAATTCATATGAGAACAGTTGCAATTTAAATCCAAATCTAGAAAAAATGCGCAAAAAGATATGATGCAAAACTTGTTTACCTGCATCGTACAAATCGCCCTTGCCCCTCAGCAGGTCAATGCTTGCCCCCTCTTGCTCCACTTCATTCTCCTCATCACTGCCCTGAGCATCTCCACCACCACTCCCCTGCTCTCTTCATGTTGGTTGCTTTCTTCCACATCTGAATTCTGAGTAGGAGACCTTGCGACCTGCTAAAAAAACAAAATTATTTTGAAAAAAGGGAAGGAAATGTAGATTCTTTCAAATCTGCCAAAATACACCAAATTTCTATGTCCATTGATGTACAAAAATAAATTATTTATTCTAAAAAACCGGAACCAAAAGGTTTTGTGGTTCCAGCATTTTTTCATGCTGATTGATTTTGTATTAACTGTTATGTTTGTTTGTTTGTTTGATAAGGGCTTAACGGCACCACAACAACGAAGGTCAAACTGTGCCTGAGAGGTCAGATCATTCTAGAGGTAGGAAGGAAAGGAAACAGTGGGAGAATGAGAGAAATTCAAGAACAAAAGGTCAGAAAGCTGTGATTGAGAGGGGAGGTGCATGGTTGAAGCAAAAACTAAGTAGAGAGGGGGTGGAAAAGAAATTAAATACGATTGTAGAGGGAGGCATGATGAAGGAAGGAGATAATTTTATCCGGAGGATTTTTCTGGAAGAACTCAGCAATTGAGTTGTGGGGAGCAAGGGAAGCTCAGGGAAGGTTGTACAGGGAGCAAGCAAGGAGAACGCGATGGACTGTAAGGGTGCAATGGCAATTGTTGCAGAGGGGTTGGGGGAGCCAATAAGGAGGTGGGAGTGAGTGAGGTGGGTGTGACCTATTCTAAGACAGGTAATATGGACGTTGTCGATACAAGAGAGGTTGTTGATGGTGGATTTGATGGGAATGGTGGGATGGATGACATCAAGTTTGTTATCAATTTGGGACTTCCATGAGGTTTGCCAGCGGTCACAAACAAGAGAAGCGATAATCGCTTTGATGTCCGAGAGGGTTTTGGGAAAAGGGGTAGGGAGGAGGTTCAGGGCAAGATTAGTGGCTGCATCAGCCCTGTCATTGCCTGGGATGCCAACATGGCTGGGTATCCAGAAAGAAGAATACTTTTTCTGCAGAAATTGGGAGAAAGGAGTTTCCGGAGGAGGAGGTGACATGTGAGGTTATCCCATTTAAGATTGAGTAAAGAAGTAAGAACAGCTTTTAAGTCGGAGAAAATGGCAAAGTGGCTGAGCGGAGAGTACTCAATAAAGTAAAAGGCGAGGAGAATGGCCTTAGCCTTGGCTGAAAAGATGGATGAGTTGTCGGGAAGTCTGCTACTGAGGGTGATGTCTTGGAAAACGGCAGCAGCAGCTGTCTTCTTGCCTTCCTTGGAGCCATCAGTATAGATGGAGGTGTAATTTGAAAGTTGGTCTTTGATTTGGTTGTGGAGATTGATGAAGAGGTTAGGGTGGGTTTGGGTTTTGTGATGAGTGGAGAGGCCCAGGTGGACAGAAGGGAGGGGGGTGGCCCCAAGGAGGAAAAGTGGGCCAGTAGAAGGTGCCGAGAGTGGCGGGGTTGATGCCGAGATGGAAGAGGTCTGATTTAATGCGTAAGCTGAAGGGAGGGGATAGAGTTTAAGTCCTATCAAAGAGGGTGGAGAAATTGGGGTACCTAATGAGGTTGTACAATGGGTTTTGGGTGTTGGTGAGGGCTCTGAAAGCATAGGAAAGGCTAAGCTTCCTACACCTTAGCATTTTTGTACCATGAACATGTACACACTAGCTGACAGCATAATTACACCTAAAATGAGAAAAAGTAGACATACAGTTTTAAAGATATCAACATTTCAAGATATTTACATTAAGCCCCACCCACTTATTAAATGCATGACATCACACCCAAAACAATATGGCACATCTACAGACCATGGGCTATCTGTGTACCACATATGACAAGAATCCAGTGTATCGTTCTTGAGATATCACCCTTACAATCTTGCTGTCACAGACACACATACATACACACACACACACACCAGCATAGGTTCCTTATGCTATTAGCATTGAAACCAAAAAGGTAATGTATTAGAAGGACAAAATGTTCTGCATCTGCTCACAGGACTGGTTATCATTTGTCGAGTTATTCAAACAAAATTTAAATAGTTTCAAATATGTGATACTAATGTGCTACAATATAGAACACAAATTAAAAAAACAAAATTGATTAAAAGATTCATGTAGCAAAGAGTAACCAATCACACAAAGCACTTAAAAAAAACACACACAGATGTGGGCTTTGTGGGTTGATATATATATATGGTCCAGATAGTTCAAATTTTTGCTCACAAGGAACATGTCTGGAATACTTACTTCTTGATCTTCAGTGATTTCCTCATTCCCTGCCTCTTCTGCATCACTTCCTGCTGCTCCTACCATCCTCTCGTCACCACTCCCCACTGCTTTAAGACCCTGTTCATCACCACTTCTTTCTTCTACTATCTTATCTTCATTGCTGTTTTCATCAGGTACCTGCACAGGGCTGTATGCTGAGTCCGCATCTGGAGAAACTGGGTCCATCACTGGGGAACCTGGGTCCATCGTCGGTGAAGGTGGGTCCATCCCTGGAGAAGATGGTTCAACCTCTGGGGAGGCAGGTTCAACCCCTGGGGAGGCGGGTTCAACCCCTGGGGAGGCAGGTTCAACCCCTGGGGAGGCAGGTTCAACCCCGGGGGAGGCAGGTTCACTGCCTGGGGAGGCAGGTTCAACCCCTGGGGAGACAGGTTCAACCCCAGGAGAAACAGGTTCAACCCCTGGGGAGACAGGCTCAACCCCTGGGGAGGCAGGTTCAACCCCTAGGGAGGCAGGTTCAACCCCTGGAGAGGCTGGTTCAACCCCTGGAGAGGCTGGTTCAACCCCTGGGGAAGCTGGGTCCATCCCTGTGGATTTTTGGTCCATCTCTGGGGAAGCTGTGTCCATTACTGGAGATGCTGGATCCATCCCCGGAGATGCTGGTTCTTCTTCTTCTGGCGATACTGGGTCCATTTCTGGGGATGCTGGGCCCATCCCTGGGGAAGCTAGTTCTACACCTGGTGATGCTGGGTCCATTCCTGGGGATTCTGGGTCATAAACTGGAGAGGCTGGGTCCATAGCTGGTGAGGCTGCTTCTTCTTCTTCTGGGGATGCTGGGTCCATTTCCGGGGAGACTGGGCCCATGCCTGGGGAAGCTGGTTCTACACCTGGTGACGCTGGGTCCATTCCCGCGGATTCTGGGTCATAAACCGGAGAGTCTGGGCCCATAGCAGGTGACGCTGGCGTTTCCTCCATGATGTTGTCCTCACTCTCCTCCTGGTTTAGTTCCTCTTCTTCAACTGCCTGTTGACTTTCTTCGTTCTCTATTTGAAGTTCAGAAAAAGAATATGAAAAAGGGATTAACAAAGTGTGCTTTTAACAAGAGTTTGTTCAGAACTAGAGTGACAATTCTCTTTCCTTGGAAATAAACACATATACAATATATGGCACCTCAATCGTCAAATGGCAACTGACATATAGTTTTAAAATGTAAATGTTAGTATAAATTTCTTCTCCTAATTCATACACCTAAGAATTTGTATGATGAAAAATAATTAAAAGGATAATGGCAAGAGAAGAATAAGATTTAAGCATTTTATTTTTTATTAACCATAGCCTTTGTAATTTTCTCAATAAATGTATTCTTATGGTAATGGATGGGAAATTCCGGAGTTTATAACCTGCAAGTGAAACTTGCATATGTAAAATGTGTTCTTGGTGAGTATGCAATTGGCTATTAGTGCGGGTAATATGTGAATGGAAGGCAGTTTAGAAATTAAAAAGAGAGTTACCCATCTTAAGGGAGGAGGCAACAATGACACCAATACAAGAATATCCCCAACTGGTAAGAGCAAGGTTGGAAAACCTTGCAAACTATGCAAACAAGGCTTATAGGAAATTTCTAATTTTAAAGGAAAAATAGTGCATCATAATCATAATAAATGAGCTTCAATACAAATAAGTTAGAAAAGTTACTTTCCAGCACAAGAGTCGAATTTACCACTGTTCCGCTCTTCAGAGACCAGTGCTTTTTATGCAGGAATGAATTTTCAAACATCACTGTTCCAGTAAAACAGTGTTCTTTTCACAAGCATGTAGCATCAGTGATCAATAAATCGATTTCTGATGCAAAAATGTGAATAATGTCAAACAAGATTAACTTAAAAAGAATTTCTTTCCAGAAAGAAAAAAGCTTTCCCAACCTTGCCTGCAATTGCCAGCACAATTGATTGTGAATACACATATGCAAGGCTGCTTGCACATGTGTGACTATGCAACTGGATGCTACATCATGTACTGTACATGTAATACTAACAAGTGACATACATATTTGCACATAATAACCAATACAGTAGTTGTAAATTGAGCCCATTTTGAAGAGAGAAATTTGTCCTGTTATCCGCAAGAAGTTGGAACAGTGAAATCTGATCCAGAACAGTATTATTTGAGAAAGTACTGTTCCGTGACACAGTGGCAAAACAATTAAATTTCGACCCCTGCAGCAAATCAGTCTATTATTCAAAGGCTTGATCCTTATTTCACAAACAACCTTTTCTCTCTGTTGTCAGTGCTCTTGCAAAAAGGATATATCACATCAGCTCTTCAAAAACACTACAGGGAAGAAAAGATATCCAATATTTCATGTTCAAGGGAGAGATTGCAAGATTTCCCCTCCCTCGATAAGAGAAAGGTGGAGAATCATGACTATGAAAAAGAACCTACCTTCTTCCTCTTCAGGAATTGGGGTGAAACTTCGGATCTGCTCTTGGTCCTCGTCTCCTTCTTCATCTGAATCTCTCGCTGCATCTAGTGCTCCATCTGATCTCTGCTCTACATCTGATTCAACTTCTCCTTGCTCCTCTTCCTCACCTGTGATAATAATGATAATAATAATAATAATAATAATCAATAATAATATTATAATAGTGATCATAATTGTATTAATAATAATCAGAATAATAACAATAATTATCATAATAATCATAATGATAATAATCATCATCATCAGAATAATCAGAATAATCAGAAATAATCAGAATAATCAATTCAGAATAATAATAATAATATAAATCATTAGAATTCATCATCAGAATCATATAATCAGAAAATCATAATCATCATCATAATCAGAATAATCATCATTATCATCATCAACATAATCATAATAATCATATAGCGCCATTTCATCATAATCATAATATTGGAATGATCATCAAATAAGAAAATCAATCATCATCATTTGTTTATGGTTTATAGTAGTATTGTATTCATACGCTTTTGAATATATAGAAAGGACGCTATATAAATGTATTATTATTATTATTATTATTATTTGCTAATGCCTCAATGCACTGACCCTTTCAAGTTTCTTCACTCCGATTGCAACCAATTCAATTAATATTCAGATCATTTTTACAGAGTGGTAGATAATATAAGTGTCTGTGCAAACATAAAATACAGACATGTTGATCAAAGAAAGGTTGAGGAGACACTACACAAAGATTAGAAAACTTGTTAAACATAAACTCCCAAGACATGGCATAAAAATTATGCAAAAACATTATAGAAACAAGAAGAAGTATATTGAAATGGATGTTTATGAAAGGACAGAAAAAGAACTCCCAAACAACACCCCATACCTGATTCCCCCACTAACTCCCCACCCCAACCCCACATGACTCCTAAGATGTGGGTTTGATAAGGTGCTTGAAAGTTACTGTTTCCCTTTTTATCCTTTGTTTTGTAGAAAATACTATATGTACCAAAATTGCAAAAAAAATGATAATTTAATACAAATGGACAAAACTGTTGGTTATGTGCATCACTCTACAAATAAATTCTTTCAACCTTCTTGAGAGATGGCTTCTAAATCTTCTGCCGGTACAGCACCACCATCCAAGATGGAGTCTGCGTCTGGGATGGAATCTGCATCAAGGTGACCCACATCCTCATCATCTGTTCCCCCTTCATCATCCTCCTCAGGGTCAGAGAACTGAGGTTCTGGTTCCTCCTCAATCTCTCCATCAGACACAGGTTCACCTACATCCAAAGAACAGCAATAACATGAACTGTCATCATACTAAAGATACCGTTGCACATGTTAAATATCTATGGACAGGTAGCAACAACTTGAGCTTAACTAGAATCATAAAAATATAAAATTCCTGTCAAAATCAGCTCAAAAGTGACAATTTTTGGAAACTTTCAGGCCTTCTTATAATAATTTATTTTTTTATTTTGTGACATCACAACATCAAAACCAATTAATTTTCCTTTGTTTATTTGAATGGGAGCAGCTGAATGTAACAAAGAGGTAAATTAAATATCCATCATATCCCTAATCAAATTTAGCAAGAGTCTGGTGATTCTCAGTGATTGAATTAACAATTTTTTTTTAAAGATTTATATTAAAGATTTTGAGCTGTCTTTTCTTTGATACATCACAACTTTTGCATAAATTAAAAATACAAGGAAACCACAAGGCCTTTTGACATAATTTACACACTATTATATTCAGATTTTTTAAAGCTCTGTTTGGTGAATATAAAATCCCTGTCCATACACCTCTAAATGAATGTTAGATGCATTAAACATTTATGAAAAAAATGTTTTGAATTGGGGGGAATACAAAAGTACACACACAGGAAATGTGTGTTTTAAAATCTATTAAGAAACCATACAAATAGCAAAGGTATCTCTTGAAGTCAATGAAGTGTTTGCCATTTGACTGTTCTTTTTTCTTTACTTGTAATTGGGTACTTTCCAGAAATATCAGATCCAACTTGCAACAAATTTGGTGTCAGTGATGCAGAGAAATCTAAAAACATTTTGACCAACTGAAGTCCAACAAGATTGTCAAAATTTCATAATCATACAGTACTATGAAACATTACAGATATAAAGTGATCCATATTTTCCTTTGCCAATTTTTACACAATACGATATCATTAATGAAATTATTTGGGGTTGGCAGGGTTTCAGAAAACAAATAATTTTTAAGAGTAACCTAAGGACAATGCTTATAGTCAACCCACAATTCATCAAATGACCTTTGTACCTTCTAAGGCATCAATTGCTTGGTGTGACTGTGTTGACTCCACCTCTTTCTGCCAATCATTATTTTCACCCTCCTCTTCCTCTGCATCACTCACTTCGGTCTGATCTCGGCTGTATTCGGTGGTGACCTCCAATGACCGTTCTTCACTTTTATTGGCATCCGATGGTTCAAACTCCTATTAGGAACAAATGAATGATAGATTGAATTGCTACTTATATACAGTATAGGGACATAACAAAAGGCAGCAGGTGTTTACACTCCCACAAAATTGTAAAAGAAGGTAAAAATGATTCAATTTTGGCCAAAAGAAAAAAATTTGAAATTGCAAAAGTGCCAAAGTCAAATAGGCCTATATTTTGTCAAATATCGATACTGGAGAAAATGCAGGTTCACAAATACAGTGTAAATACTATAAAAAATATATTCAAATGAACTGTTCATAAAACAAAGAAAAGTAAATGAAATAACAATTCCCAGTAAGGCAGAATGATACTAGCAAAGGGTTGAAGGAGGAGACCATGATCTTGTTATTTTTCTAAAGTCCAGCTCTCCATTTTGTTCAGGTAAACACAATTTAGTCATTAATAGTTATTATGAAAAGGTGCTTAAAGCATTGTAGAGTATGGGCTTCCCGGTTCCTTTTTATATTTAAAAGCTTATCAGCCAAGGTGGTGATTACAGGTGATGGCCTCCCAGTGACTCTTTTTTAAAATAAAGGCTTTTTTAAAGGTTGGAAAAGTTGAAATAAAGATTTTTAAAGGTTTTGGATTTAAATAAAAAGGTCTTTAAAGGTTAACTCATGGAATAAATTTTCATACAATGAGCATATTCTGGGGCAAAAGGCAGTTGGTGGCGCCAAAAGTCCATTACGTGAAGTTGGAAATTTTATTTTGGTCCTGCTACTTTTTAAATGTGTGTTGAGAACAGATATGCTATTAAATGGATGTGTATACTTACCAATGAAGCTAAAACCTTGGCACTCGAATCATTTACCTTACTTAACTTTGAAAATAAAGGTTTTTAAAGGTTTCAAAGGTTATTTCGAAAGGCATAAAGGTTAAATTTGTCAATAAAGGTTTTTAAAGGTTTTAAAGGTTTACTGGGAGGCCTGCAGGTGATGGGTAACTTACATCATCCTCATCGTGCTCATCTTGCACAGGAGTGGATCCGCCAGAGCCTCTTTCACTGTCTGAAAAAGTTTTCAAATAGGAACAAATGGCATTAGAATATTGAAATAATCACAATACTCATTATCTAATACAGATTAAGCATTTAGACAAATCAACAGTAAGTTAGCATTTCACCACTGTGACTGTGATTGAAGCAGGGCAGATAGGTGATGTGAAATCAGCTAAAACTAAAATGTTCTCAATACAGCCTTCTCCATATACTGTGATGTTGTATCAATCCCTATCGATCAGGGTGCATTTTGTGTACTAAGGTCTAAAGATCTTCGGCATGGAGGGGAGTTGACTTCTTTTGGCTAGTGGTATAGAACAAGCTTTTTTTGGCATACTGACATGAAAAAAAGTATAAACTTATAGTACATTTGTCCCATTTTCTTTCTCAAACACTACACACAAGAGTTATTTACCTAAAATACCAATAAATCTTGCAGAATGTACTACAAATCTCACTTGAAGACACTTGAACTCCTGCTAGATTACATTAGACTAACGATGCAATGGCAGCTATTATGAAAGAGGTAGAATTCAAGTAGCGAAGGCGCAATGCTGAAATAATTTTTGTTTGGTTCTTCTTTGCTATAAATAGTTTTGTGTATTCCTGTACCAGTGACTTTATATAAATTATAAATAAAATACTGTCAAGAACTAATGCATATTTGTCACAACCGAGAAGTTAGAATACAGCACTTTCCTGGTTTTAATTAACACACGACGCGTTGATAATTTCAGTACTTCTTGATGTACTACGTTGTGTTGTTTTATTTGTTCTCGTTTCACAGTTTAAGCATTTTGTTCTTATGTACATGCCTCTTTTCCCTAGCTTCAAGTTGGTCAACAACACATGAATACCTAAATACAGATCGTCCTAGCTTCAAGTTGGTCAACAATACATGAATACCTGAATACGGGATGACCTTGTGTGGGCCACTCATGGAGTGGAGATCTGCATCCTTACAATCAATAATATACCGTATGGTCAGATGGTGGTTAACCTTAAAACCCTGAAACAGTGAAATGCTGGCATATTCCAAGCAATAAGATCCAACTGTTCAGTGGAATTTCAGTTATCTATCAATGGAGCTAACTTACTCCTACAAACACTCAGTTACCCACTCCCCCTTCCAACATCTTACTCAACAGGTAAACTTGAACCACTGACCAAAAATACCAAAGATGCATTAATTTGCATAAACAAATAGAAAACAGGAATTTCAAGACTATTACACCATGGCCTTTACTACTTCTATCTGATCTGAGGAATTCCAAATATGGAAAAAAACCTGTGACAATATTCATTAGTTGAACTGTTAGCCAATCATGTTGTTTTCAAATGAAAAGCTTTGTCATTGTGGAAAGTATTGTAGAAGTAAAGTACTCAACAAGACTTAGTAGGCTTTCTCATATCATAGTAGTAACTTGCTGTTTGGTTGCTTGAATTGACTCTGGGTCTGGCTTATGAAAGCAAAGGCCTCGTTGTACCTTCTGCATAGGTTTTACATGGAATGCACCCTGGCCTATCCATAATCATCTTATATTTTGAAAGTCCATATCATTACAAGGCTATTACTGTTTCAGTGTTTCTGAAGAAATAAGGCCTAGGCCCCTATGTTGTATGCAGAATGATACTGTGGTGAGACAACCCTCTAGACCTAACAGCTGTCTTACTAAGGCTTGGGATACAATTGACCTGGTCTGACCGGGTCAGGTCACTAGGTCATCACATGACAGGTAGCCAAGCCCTCCTGTGGCAGGAAATACAAGAAGATATTATGCAAACGATCAGAAGACTTTATTGAGGAAACATGTATATGTATATCATTACACCTGTTCAATGAAGTTTGCTGCCAATGTAAAGTGTATTGTACACATTACTAGTATTCCAGCCTATTCAAGGACTATGCTTGGATTATTAGTAGTACTCCCCGTAGTACCGCCGGACTGATGCCAGCCATTGGCTGCCATTAGTGATGGCTGGCCGTCCGAGGGTACTACAAAAACCTATACCCTGTTGTACTGTTTTAAGCCTTGTGTTAAAACATAGGAAAATCTCAGATTTAAGATTTTGTGAAAACGAAAGCATTTTACCCTTTTTTTCCGCCCACAATGCGTATTCATGTTTGATTAAGGCCATCCATTGTATTCAAAAAGTGTTTTTATGGTGAATTTAGTTACTTTTATTAAAGTATTCGTCTGACGAGCTCTCCGAAGTACAGTCAAAGTTCAAAACACTGCTATAAGGGCTATAGCATTTTAGCAGGGGTAATATGTTTTACATTATTTGAGGGGAAAAATTAGGATAATACTTGTAATCTACACATTTCTTGGTGTTTTATTTATTTGTTTTCGCACACAGTTATCTATTCTTATCTTGTCCGATATTTGTCTTCAAATGCAAAGAAAGTTTTCGATTGTGGACCGTGTCATAAATCAGACACGTGCGAGGGACTCTGAATTGAATAGTCAATAGAAGGAGTGGGTGTAAAATGTTAGGGTATGACTTGGGTTCAGTGAGAATATTGTGAACAATAAATTCCCCCTTACACAGCCTTTTTATCTTAAAATCTTCTACTCTTCTAGTCTAGTTCCTTGTACAGAAGTGACTCTCATTCTTCCATTTCATTCTCACATGTCTTTCCGATTTAGGTTGATCCTACTTGCCCACAACAAGAACATTTTCTTCACACACAAGAAATTAATTTTAAAGGAAATAAACCCCGCCCACTTTCCTTCTCGAATAAGCAATTGAATGAAAGTCCTTCAGAAATATTGACATTTCTGGTGAAACTTATGAATTATTTTTACATCTTGCTTCTCCATAATTTCTAAAAAAAGATGTACACTTTTTTTTTAAACTGCCCTCCCCCCCTCCCTTATTCCACCACCCCCAATAAACTGTCAAATCTTTACTAAAAATAAAGAGAATGGAATATTATAAATTGAAAAATATCAAGAGTTTACAAACTTAACTATATACAAAAATAAAATAAAATGTGGAAGTCAAAAATTAATGTTTGGTTGGAAGCTTTAGCCTTTCAGTCTATATACTCAGTTTAAATTTTTACATTGGCCCCTCCCCTTTATTTTAATTTTTGATGTTTGAATTTTCAAATTTACTGAAGAATCGTTGTTGAAGTTTTGTAGTTTGTTTCTTCTTATTTTATTTCCTTCAAATTTTAATTTAAAAAAATCAAAGATCAAAGGAATTGCTTTGTTGGACTTTCCCCGTTTATCAAATTTTTGGATGTTTGAATTTTTCTAATTTGATGGTTTGTTGAATTGTTTTCAGTTCTGTTCCTTGATTTAATTTTAAGCAGAAATCTGCTTATTTTGTTTTTATTTTCGTCATAATTATCCTACCATGCATATTATATTGAATTTTGATGTTTTTCAGTATCTGTTTTCTACAATGAACAATCAAGATCGTGAAGCTCCCTTTGTTTTGTGGCTTTAAAATATTTTACCTACAATTGCCATGTAATATATGTTTTAAGAAGATTATTTTCTTCTGCATGTAAGTTTTCAGTTTAAGAAAACTTTTCAGGCGAAGATCTGGTTTAGAAAATGGGGGAAGGGGTGAAAAATTTGACTCCTTGAAATTCTCAATCAAGTAAGGGGAGGGGGGTTGTCAGGGAGTAGAAGATCTGGTTTGGAAAATAAGGGAAGGGGCAAAACTTTTGACTCCTTGAAATTCTCAATCAAGTAAGGGAGAGGGGGGCAGAAATCTGGTTTTAAGGGAAGGGGCAAAACTCTTGAAATTCTCAATCAAGTAAGGGGGGGGGGGTCAGGGAGTAGAAACACTGCAACATCTTATAATTTGTTTTCACTCACAAAGGTGTTGGCTCAATGAAGAATCACTGTGGACTTTGTATATGCATGGCTTGAAATGTGAATTTTGACTGGATGTAAAATGTTCATTTTGCCAAAATGGCAATAGGCTTATAGACACTTAATTTTCAAACTCAATCTGTTTTAAAGCCTATTTGTAATTATGCACTGTCTGACCACATTGGCATAGTCATGGGGGTAAGGGGGTCTGCACAGGCCAATTTCTATCAAACATTTAACAAGGGGGCTCACAAAGAGAGGTAAAACCTGGTGAAGCAAACAGAACAGTAATCAGAAATTCCTACCAATAGCTATGACGTTCTTACAATTAGACTGTAATCAATTGATTGATTAATAGAATATGGCATAAGTCACAACAGGAATGAGTATCATTGCCTTTGTGATATTTCATTTTGGTGTTTGTTTACCTCATCGTGTTGCTGTGTTTCGTGATGCATTTGTATAACATTACTCAGTCACAAATAAATCTTGTTTAAATAACCCACAATACCATCTGAACCAACATTTCGGCATCACATCATTGATATTCTCTTTCAATGAGTAAATATTTCATATCACCTTTGTTTATTGACACAGGAAGTATATTAAAACAAAAGAAACAATCATATAAAAAAAATGATTTTGAGATTAGATGTACATGCCTTTTTTTCAGAAAGCTCATGGATATTTCAGACCTTTTCACAAATGTTCAGAGTGCCTGAATTAGTTAGTGGCATTAGGCAGTTGGGAGAGTTGCTCAGAGCATTTAATTTATGTCCCAGTGTATGAGTATTATCGTGGAAAAATTGTACTTCACAAGCAAAATAATATCCAAAAGAAAGATGTTTATAAAAGAGATGCGCAGATGTCAGTTTTGGGTGAGGATTTTCCCTCAATAAAGTTACATAACATAGATGAGATTATACCATAATGCAATATGAAGAGGAAGAGGAGTTGGTATGGACGAAAGGAGGGTATATGGGGGAGGGTGGGGGGGTTCCATATGTTTATTTTGTTCTAAATTTGTGTATCTTTTTGGATTTCATGGTTTTGTCCACCCGGTTTCGATAAGCAAATTTGATTTCATGAATTTGCTACCGCATTGTTTATTTGTATATAGCATTCTTATACCTTGTCGACAACCCTTGCAGAAGCGGCACCAGGATCATTTTGATGCTAGGGAAAAGAGAGGGGTAGCTTTTTCTCACGGGTCCTGGGTAAATATATCAGACACAATTTGTGACCTTAAAACATTTTCGGGGGAGTGGGGGAAAGTCAATTTTGTGAACTGATTAGCCCTTTCGCGCCGCCACTTAGAGGGTCACCCTTTTCCAAAGATATCTTGGACATACAGTGGGCCTAGGCCTACAGGAGAACAAGAAGTTAACATGAGATAACTTTTTTTAAATATTCTGTGAGCATACGAATATCTAAAAAAGCCCCCTCTCGCTGCTCTGGGTCAGTATAAGCCTGTCAGTGAGTACCCAGTAAGCAGTGGTAAAATTACCACAAATGCACATTACTGGCACTGCACAGTACAAAGTGTATTATTACAGTATTAGACCTAGGCCTACTTATTATACACAACCCTTAGTATGGGTTGACATTGGGATTGCCGTACGAGGGTTGTTATAGATTAGATGCAATTAATATAAAAAAAAAAATTAATTAACACGTTGTAGAAAATTTGATGATTGAAAAATAGCTTACTTTTTTGATAATCTTATATCAATTAGTCTAATTAATACACTTCTCCAAAAAAAAATTCTCAAATCTTTACCTATTTAGTACCACAGCAGGATAATATTATCTGAGATTCATATTGTGGTCGCCATTTTCTTAAGTCACTGCATGTTTGTGATTAATTATTCAACATCCGCATATAAGTTTTAGGATGTTCCACTAAACTGCAGGTTGATTTTTCATTGCCAACATTTTTTTCTTTTCTTATTATAACTTTATTAAACAGTTTTGGTAAAAACACTAGGCCCCCTATGTGTGAAAAGAAATAAATAAACATCAAGAAATGTTAAGATTACAGTATATAGGGCCTAATTGTACTTTATAAGTATCATTTTAAATTTGTCCTCAATTGTACTTTAAAAGTATTATTTGAAATGTGTTAAAATAGGATTTTGTAGTACCCTCGGACGGCCAGCCATTACCAACGGCAGCATTACTAACAGTGCTGGCATCAGTCCAACGGTACAACGGGGAGTAGGCCTAACCTAGCTTAGTACTGTTCCACTAAACACCACTGTAGGCCTACAATCAGACAGTGTAGCCTAAGTTAGCACACATTGATTAACTTACCACTTCCACTATTGTAATCTTCATCCATGTTATTACAAAGCCGAGTTCGTTTCAAAGAGATAAGAGATAATTGGTGAGTGGCAACTGCTTGCTGTGATTGTGAATGAACATCAACTGTAGGCTATATTATATTCTTACTTTCTGTCAAAATATTGTAGGACTAAACCTAACGTGAATTTTTTAGCAACTTGCGCTGACGACACTCACAGTCCACACATACGTCATTAATATCATTACGTAATTACGTACAAAGAGTACAGTGACCAACAATTAACATATCGTTTTATTTTTGTTTCAAATATTTTCACTTAAATTATTCATAATATAAACTATAGCTAAAATAAATTATAAATCCAGTAATTGGTTTTTAAATTTCTGCAAAAGATGTATTATACTTTTTTTGTAATCTATGCCTAGGTTTAAGAAAAACAAATATAGTGAACGAGGCGTAATTACAAAAATGGCGCCCTACAGTCACATTATCGTCATTGCTGGGTTCATAGGATTAGCTCATGCTGCGCTTTCTGCTGCTCAACGTAACTTATACCTATTTATATTATTAATAACGCTTATTTATTATTTCGTGTTTCATATCATTAAACCCTCTTACTTTGTACGAACGTGTTCCGTGGCACCTTGATTAGGCCTTGTCTTTAACGTGTGTATCTACTATAATCTGTTGCGCGAATGAAGGCTAAGTTATATGTCAAAAATGTACTTTGTTAATTTAAAGATGTATATAATTTGTGTGTCACACATGTGTATTATTATTTGCTAGAAATAAATTTCTGGGAGTTGAGGTATGTGCAATTTTTGTCGAATTCACAAAAAATCGTGTTTTCTCCTATTGATCGTAATGATAGTGCCAGGCTATAAATTTTTATTTCGGGTGAGCCATATTGTTTTGGGTAGCTGTAGGTTGTGTAACTAATAGGCTTAAGTGTTTATTTACATACACTTATTATTCTTATTTCCAAGCTATATAAAATGAGACTACAATTTTAAAGATCACTGATGATTTATCAAATGATGTAAAAATGGAACCATTGTGTTAATATTATCATAATAATAATTATAATTATTATCACCACCAATATTATTATCATAAATATTATTATCATTATTATTATTATTATTATTATTATTATTATTATTATTAATATTTGTATTGTTGTTGTTTTTGTTGTTATTATTATTATTATTATTATTATTATTATTATTATCTATTCTAATATAGCACAAATATTTAAAACAATATATTCAAATGTGCTTCACAAACATTGTAGAATAGTATAAAATGAAATTGAGTGTAAAAAACTTATACTTATAGTAAGGAATAAAATTAAAATATAAGATCTAACAATGCAAAAGGCAAAAACTAATAAAATCAGACTAATACTATAAGATGAAATACCTAAAATGTATATCAAAACAGTTAAACGATAAGAAAAAGCCTGAAGTAATTTATATATAACAATAGAAATACTTCAGGTACAATAAAAGGAATACAAAATAAACACTGTAGAATTATTTAAAATGAATAAAAATTATATTTAAAAAAATGATAATAATAATTATTATTTACATACGTATAAAAGCTACTTACAGTAAGAAATAAAAGATAAGATCTAACAATGCAAAGGGCAAAAAATAAAAACAAGACTAACAACATCATAAGATAGGCCTATAAAAAATACCTGTATATCAAAACAGTTAAACGATAAGAAAAAACCTGAAATAATGTATATGAAACAACATGGATACGTGAGCCGTGGCGATAAAAGGAACATAAAATATTTGAAAATAAAAGCATTTAAAGATGAAAAGATAACTACCACTTGAATGAATTGAAAGCTATGATAAAAAAGATGTGTTTTTAGATTTTTCCTAGAACGAGTTGGGCAAGTTCCACTATGGAGATGGTGGGGCAAAGTTTTCCAAAGATCAGGTGCAGCTAAGTAAAAGTTCTGGCTCCAAAAGAGGTCTTGGTCCGAGCCAGGGTCCAAGGTACAACAAGAATGTGCTTAGATTATAATCCTAATAGCCTTATTGGTTCATAAGCAGTTAATACAACAATATATACAAATTAAGACGAAAATTTTTACAAATAATCTGAACAAAAAAATGATCATTAAATAATAAAAATTTGTTAAGTTAAAAATCATTCAAGTTAAACATTGAAATTTGTAGATACAATAACATATAAAAATCACATTTACTACCAGAAAATTTTAATGAGGGCCATGCGTTTCCAAATACATTACACCTGTCACAACATGTAAGTTGAAGTTCACGTTGCCAATATGTGTAAAATATGAGGAAGCACATAGACATTTAAGACAAATTTGATAATTTATCAATTTGTCTAAGAAAATATCTGACATAGTTTCACAGATGTACATAAACTGAAAATGAAATTTAAAATGGAATGGACAGATAAATGTCTATTAATTAGACGTTCAATTCATAAGTTCACAAAGTTTGATACACAAGTAACATCTTCGCCTCTGATTAGGCTTATAATCAGCAGTTTGTAGTCCAAATATATATATCTCACAAGGAAATTATGCACTTGGTGTATAGATATGTAAGCAAGCTCGCAACAACTGCATAGGACTTCTATCTCCATCACAATAAAATCTTTCCAAAGTTGAAATAGTCTGGCATGCACTTTGAGATACTTTCTTTCTGATGTTTCTTCAGTTTATTTTCTGAAATGAGTCTCATCTGCCAACTAACAAGAAGATAAAAGTTGCAGTTAGCATGGAATTGAGTAGATGATGCCAACCTTTGACATCATTGTTCATTCTTACAGATTGCATGAAAACCCACCATGCTTTTGGTCCCCATGTGTTGCTTTCTATCCATGTGTCGTTTATGTACATGTAGCACAATAGAGATTTGAGAGCTGGACTTTCAGCATCATCACACAACCTTTCAAAGACAGTCTTAATATGTTTGTGAGGCAAAACTGGCATGGCCATAAGTTTTTACAAAATTTAAATACAGTATGATCTTTCATTTATGCAGATGCCAAGCCAAGTTCCTGGATTTTTCTCCAGATCGCTTGAGTCCAATGAAATACACTTCCCATTCATTCTGATTGTCAGAAAACTTGTCTAAGTGCACTCCAGAAGTCCATGACATAGCCGCTAACCACAGGTTCCTTTGGAAGCATGTCCTTAATATGCTCAAAAACGGCACGATAATTGTGTTTCTTTCTGCTCAACATCGAAACAAACGCAAGAGGTACTTGCTTGGTCTCACCATCCTGTTTCAAAAAATCGTAAATCAAAAATGAGTAAAAGGCTTTTTCACTACCATTGTGGCATCTACGTACCATCTCTTTGCTCTACTTAAAAGGTAAAGCATACTGTCCATATCAAATACTAGGTGTTGTTCGTCTCTCACTTTGATATCATCAAGCAAAAATCCATCTGGAATAAAATCCATGCCAAACTGCTTTATCTGGACAAGCTTTTTGTCAGGCTTGGTTGGCTGCGTGAGCCAGATTATCTGGCTTTGGCATGGACGGACATGGTGCCTCGTTGACTTCCGCTAACAGAACTTCATCTACAATCCCAGCTGCGGATTGAAACGCATTTGACAGAACTTTCACCTCCTTCAAAATTTATGCACTTTTTCCAGGTTCCACTTGATATCTGTAATTCTGACATCCTGTTACAAAGTTATTTCCAGTCTGTGATGCCCCAGGAATTCTGGTATACTTCCTATTAATGTCATTTTCTGGTCATCTGGAATTGTCGGAATCAGAGCTTCCATTGATATTTCACTCACTGGTTCAAGAACATCAAAAGATGGCATAGTTTCATTATTGTCTGTTATCACTTCAGGGTGGTATTTACTATCATCACTTTCCATTAGTAAATCATGTTCCTCAATCAGATTCTCACTTATTTGCTCTTCACATTCCATATTTTAAACATCCCCTGACTCTCAGGCTCAGCATTAGGTACACTGGTGAAAGATGTGCAATTGCACAACAAACAGCCCCAGTCATTGTCCCATTCTACTCCAAAAGCCCTTCGATAAATTTTTATTTGCACGTTCCATGGAAAACATCACTAGGGTGCATTCCATGTAAAACCTACGGCAAAGATACAACGAGACATTTGCTTTCATACGCCAAGACAGTCAAGCGACCTAGCAGCTAGGTAGTACTATGAGAAGGCCTAAGTCTTTAGTATTTTGCTTCTTTCCACGGTTACAAAACTTGCTTTTAATTTTGAAAGACATGATTGGCTAACAGTACAACTAATGAATTTGCATTAGTTTTCAACAGTATTCTATTTATTATGTACATAAAGTCAATTATACAGGAATACACAAAACTGTATATAGCAAAGAAGAACCAAACAAAAATTATTTCATTATTGCTCCTCCCTATGTGCATTCTACCTCTTTCATAATGGCTGCCATTGCATTGTTAATCTAATGTAATTTAGCAGGAGTTAAAATGTCTTGAAATGTGATTGTTTCAAAGTTATTTAGTTTTATAGTACATTCTGTGAGATTTATTGGTATTTTAGGTAAATAACTTTTGTGTGTAGTGTGTGGGAAGGAAATTAGGACAACTGTTAAAGTTTATCTCTTTTCACCCAAAAGAAATAGCCACAACACCAAAAGAAGTCAACTCTATGCTAAAGATCTCAGACCTTGATAGTGCACAAAATGCACCTTGGCTTTTTCATATTGCAACTTCAGCCTTTAAAATATTTTTGTATTATTTACACTATGGTCAAATAGATGATTATTGGTGCACATTTCCTAGGCATTAGCACATATTGTAGATTTTGGAGCATATTTTGTAGACATAAGAGCCCATTTTTGAGTTTAAGAATTATCTTCCACGCACATTCTGCAAACTATACAGTTTGCAGTCTGGTAATTAAACAGTTAATGTGGAATGGTTTTGCCCTGTTAACCACTATGTGTTTAGTGTGGGTAAACATATCATAGACACAGGAGACATGTGTAAAGTGTGTGCAAAAATAATTTGTAGACACAGTTGTTGTGTGGGAAAAAGTATATTCAGACACTGCTGCCATCACACTGTGAGTGAAAAAAGTGTGAATACTAGGTTTTACCTTCCAGGGAACATTCCATGTAAAACCTACGCCGAAAGCCTTCACTTTATATGCCAAGAGTAATCTTTAAAATATCAGTCAGCTCGGCACAAAACTAACCCGGCACAGACCAACTCGACACAAAACCAGGTTGGCCAAGGTGGCATACTACCAACTCGGCACTGTACCAAGTTGGTATGTCCCAACCTGTGCTGAGTTGGTCGGCACAGTTTTTTTTTTTTGGTGCCTGTGCACTTATTTCTGATAAATAGTTATGTTGAAACTGCACAATGGAAGAGTGAAGAATCTAGTTAGTAAAACTCATAAAAGCTCTAATATTTTTGCTAAAGTGGTTCAATTGAACAAATGATGTCATGCAATACAATACAAAAGAATAAAAAAGTTATTGTTGAAATAATATATTTTGGACACACCATAAAAATATTTTGGCTGGCTGTAAAGTTTCTTATTTGGCTTAATTCTGGTATTTTTTCAAAGGCTGCGATGGAGAATAAAATAGAAATGAAAATTTGTTGTATGTTCTTCATACATGTGATATTTTGCATGTTAAAGTTTAATGCATACTCAAACATTTGTTTGCTTTTCAGTACATTTTACCCCTCCCAGGAAAGAACACTAACTATAGTGAAAATAAAATAAAACATAAAAAAACTATAGTAATAACCCGTGAACGAAAGGATAATACGTCGCAGCTATGCTTTAAAAGATAAAAATATGAAACGGTTAACTACTGAATCCTTAAAAAAAAGAACAGTGTTTAGTCAGCTTTGCTAATTTTTAAGTATATAATACCATTAAACCAATAAAACATGAAAAAGAATAGAAACTGGAAACTCAAAGAGAAACAAACATTTACCATAAAATATGAGCAAGACTATTAGAATAAATTAACCAAATGTTACCATTGAAAAAAAGTATATTCCTTTCCTCAACACTTTGCTCAACTGTCTGTCAATTTATTGAATTACAATATGCGTTGATCATTTTTGAAACAATATTTTTCAATAAACTGTGCCGAGTTTGTACCAACTCACTGCTGTACTGAATTGGTATGTCTAAACATGTACCGAGTCGACCATGACCATCTCGGCACTGTGCCGAGTTGGTATATACCAACTCGCACAACCAAATCAATGACCAACTCTCAAATTACACCTCCATCTATACTGATGGCTCACAAGGAAAGCAACAAGACAGCTGCTGCTGCCGTCATCCAAGACATCACCCTCAGTAGCAGACTTCCCGACAACTCATCCATCTTTTCAGCCGAGGCTAAGGCCATTCTTCTTGCCCTCAACTCGCTCCTCTCAGCCACTTTGCCATTTTCTCCGACTCAAAGGCTGTTCTTACTTCTTTACTCAATCTTAAATGGGATAACCTCACATGCCACCTCCTCCTCCGGAAACTCCTTTCTCCCACCCTCTGCAGGAAAAGTGTTCCTTTCTTCTGGATATCCAGCCATGTTGGCATCCCTGGCAATGACAGGGCTGATGCAGCCGCTAAGTTTGCCCTCAACCGCCTCCCTACCCCTTTTCCCAAAACCCTCTCTGACATCAAACCGCTTATCACTTCCTTTGTTTGTGACCGCTGCCAAACCTCATGGAACTCCCAAATTGCTAACAAACTGCATGACATCCAGCCCACAATTCCGATCAAATCCACCATCAACAACCTCTCTCGTATCATCAACGTTCATATTACCCGTCTTAGAATTGGTCACATGCACCTCACTCACTCCCACCTCCTTATTGGCTCCCCCCAACCCCTCTGTAACGATTGCCACTGCACCCTCACAATCCATCACGTTCTCCTTGCTTGGCCCCTGTACAACCTTCCCAGAGCTTCTCTCGCTCCCCACAACTCAATTGCTGAGTTCTTGCAGAAAAATCCTCCGGATAAAATTATCTCCTTCTTTCATCATGCCTCCCTCTACAACCATATTTGATTCTCCTCTTCCACCCCCTCTCTACTTTGTTTTTGTTTCACCCATGCACCTCCTCTCTCGATCACAGCTTTCTGACTTTTTGTTCTTGAATTTCTCTCATTCTCCCCCTGTTTCCTTTCCTTCCTACCTCTAGAATGATCTGACCTCTCAGGCACAATTTGACCCTCCTTGTTGTGGTGCCGTTAAGACCTCATCAAACAAACAAACATACCAACTCGGTACGTGCCGAGGTGGTCTGTACTGAGTTGGTTTTGTGCCGAGTTGACTTGCTTCCAATCTTTTAGCCAGTAGTTGAATTAAAAATCTTCCTAAGAAACATCTTGACAAATAATATTAATCAGTAATATAGTACTAGTAAATACATTTTATAGGCCGTACTTGAAATGGCAACAATAGGGTCATTAGTGTTGAGACTACAAAGGAAAAACTTCCAACTTTGTTGGTTTTGTATTCTTATTTAAAAACCCTTGCATCCCTGGTCATAAAATTTCTTTAAAATTGCAAGATAAATTCCTTAACAATCCATTCCCTGCAAAACTTATTCAAAAACTTTCCTCCTTAGGCGCAAAATCAGAGAACATTTGAGTCACTTAAAACCAAAAAATATTGTAATTATGTTTATATATATATATACATAAATATCTATATATATATATATATATATATATATATATATATATATATATATATATATATATATATATATATATATATATATATATATATATATATATATGTATGTATGTATGTATGTATATATATATATATATACATATATATATGTATGTATGTATGTATGTATGTATGTATGTATGTATGTATGTATGTATGTATATATATATATATATATATATATCTATATATATATATCTATATATATATATATATATATATATATATATAATATATATATATATATATATATATATATATATATATATATATATATATATATATATATATATATATATATATATATATATATATATATATATATATATATAATATATAAATACATATATATATATATATATATATGTATATTCTATTAGAAACAATGATAGACGAATTCACAGATGTGATTGGTAGCAAATTAAAACCTTATTCCATAAGTACCAGTTGGGTTTGAGGCCTGTGTTATGCTCTTGAGCAAGACGTTACAACTTGCTTCAGTCTACTCAGACTATTGCTGGAGAGTTAACTGGATGATGGAGTTGTATCCTGTCCAGTTGGAGTCAGTGATTATTATCTGCTTGCACTGCAGAAACCATGGGATAAGCACCTGCCTTATGGGCCATCATTACTGGGAAAGGATTAGATCAGGGGTCAAGCAAGTCCATCTTATATGATAGAGGACTTCTAAAGGAAGAAAATAGTGAAGAAAGTGTTTAAAATCTTATCCTGTTAAGGAGATCTTCAAGTTTAAGGCTCTGCCTTATCTGTGTAGAAATGACTGGTGTAATAAGTCCACCATGGCATTCTTAACAATTGTTAATGTATCTAAAAAAAAAATTATTCAAGTTTTTCACTTTTTGAATTATTTTACCTCAAAACTTTCTTCAGATGGTATATTATAAATACCCTTACTAAACTCAGTTTTACAACCTTTTTGACATATAATCCATGGTTTTACAGCCACAAAATCGCAGGACAAAATATGATAAAAAACATCAAGACTTTGAGGAATCTGAGGCTATGACATCACAACTAGTCTGATTTCAGCCGTTTTTAAACAAATAATACCAAACTTTAAACTTAGATATCTCCTTTAACAGAACAAGATTTTTGAATGCTTTCTTCACCATTTTGTTTCTACTGAAGTCCTCATTCATATAAGATAAACTTGTTTGACCACTGACCTAATCCTTCAAACAAGCTGGTATAACAATAAGTCATTTTCTTTGATTTAGAGCCTCTCCCTGTCACATTTTGGCAAAGAATACAAAGATGGAATTCCTTTGAACATATATATATATAATATATATATATATATATATATATATATATATATATATATTTTTATATATGTATATATATATATATACATATTTATATACATATATACATATATATATATATATATATATATATATTTATATATATATATATATATATATATATATATATATATATATGTATATATATATATATATATATATATATATATATATATATATATATATATATATATATTTATATATATATATATATATATATATATATATATATGTATATATATATATATATATATATATATATATATATATATATATATATATATATATATATATATATATATATATATATATATATATATATATATATATATATATATATATATATATATATATATATATACATATATATATACATACATACATATATATATATATATATATATATATATATATATATATATATATATATATATATATATATATATATGTATATATATATATATATATATATATATATATAAATATATATATATATATATATATATACATATATATATATATATATACATATATATATACATACATACATATATATATATATATATATATATATATATATATATATATATATATATATATATATATATATATATATATATATATATATATATATATATATATATATATATATATATATATATATATATATATATATATATATATATATATATATATATATATATATATATATATATATATATATATATATATATATATATATATATATATATATATATATATATATATATATATATATATATATATATATATATATATATATATATATATATATATATATATATATATATATATATATATATATATATATATATATATATATATATATATATATATATATATATGTTTCAGGAGACCAAATATCACCCTGGCTCTTCTATATTTTATTCAGAGATTCTCAAGAAATTGTCTTGTACTCTTCTGTACATTTTCCACTTACCTCCTTTGTTGATTCTATTGAGTTTTCTCACCTATTTATAAATATGACCAATTTTTTGATAAATTTAGCATTCTTGTTTTCTTTATTTTATACAGACAGAACATATATCAGGCTCACTGAACAAGAATTCACAAGACTACCTGCTGATGTAAGTTTGAAAGACTCTCTTGATTGAACCTCAGATCCTTTAAAGAATTAGCTTAGATTTTATATATATGGACAAAAATACAAACTAAACTATCAATAATAAATGATAATTACATTGTATAGTATTCTTATGATATATGAGAATATACTTTGAAATATTGTTCCTTGCAGTATTTTGAAGCTGTCAAATATTTGTTAGAATGTGAATGACATAGAAAGGCTACTGTCGAAGATTGGCATGACACTTACTTTCTCTGTATGTACATGTCAATGCAGGCACATAGCCAAGGGGGAAGCCATGGCTCGCCCCCTTTCCCTTCCTCCCCCTTCTCCCCCCTCTCCCCCTATTCTTGCTGGATGTTGATTTTTGGGTTGGGGTGGGTTTTTTTTTATATTATTGTAACGATTATGCTTCTAAGTTGTTCTGCTTTATATATAGTACACCAAGGTGGAATTTATTTTCTTAGAAGTCGCCCCCCCTTTTCCCCTTATACCCCCTTTAAAATTTCTGGCTATGTGCCCTTGTGTCAGTGTAGATTTTTTCTTCACAGCATCCTTGATCTAAATTGAAGAGCATAGAAACATCACAGTGGTTTGCAGAAATTGCAATCAAAGGAAAACTGTGAATCAAGACCTGGCATGTGTCTTATTGAATCTATCCCACAAGAGCTAGGGAAATGTGTTGCTAGAGTTCTGTACACTTCTAATCTATTTAGTCTCATTAAATTTCTTAAGATGTTTTGGGGTTTTATTTTCTGGCCAGGTTGCCAATTTTTGTTCCTAAACCAATATTTTGTATACAGAAAATGTTGGCCCTAGGCATGAGTGACTTCATGATGAAGTTTTTCAGGCAAGATCAAGTATGAAATATCACATTTTCAGAGGGTAAAACAGTCAGTTCATCAGTACATCAGAAATAACGAGTCTTCCTCTTTGGCATCACAAATTTGGAAAATTTTGTAAACTCTGATGGGAATTTGAAGTATGAAATGACCAATCACAATTTTGTTTTGAAAAAGATTGTAACATTGACTTGATTTTATTCCATTTGTGGGATGGTAGTAAATTTTCCTCCAAGTAGCATGAAACCACTGAGAAAATCTTTGTGGTATTCCTGAATTTAATCCAATTTTTTTAATTAAGTCCAATTTTTTTTACCAGACTAAAATATATATCTAACGTATACTATATATTTGAGCTCAAATTAATCCAATAGTTAATTTTCCTTTTTATATCTCCTTATTCTCACAGATTGTTTTAGAATGTTTGATAAGTTTAATCATCACTTGTTATGGAGTTATCAACATAGCGGGGCAATATAAGGAGATTAGAGCCATGGCGGAACTTGAAAGAATGTAAGTACAAATGTGGATGTCATTACTGGTTGGAGGTTAGTTTAGTGGGATCATGTAAAGTGAAGGTGGGTGAAAAGGGTAGGTGAATGCAGAAGGTTAGGATTACTTGATACACTTTCTGGCACACATGCCAGGGAAAGCACATGTAAGTCACCATTGACTTGTTTTCAGTGTGGACCCAAGGAGGTTACCAGGACGTGAAGTGGATGAACACCAGGTTAATACCTTGCTCTTTCCAAGAAGTGTTCAGAGAAGCAGGCAGGGGGTGAAACTCCTCCAATCGAGACCTACAGCTTTATGTCCCCTCCAAAGGATGGTGAGCATCACCCAACCATTGGCCACTTCGCCGAAGGTCGGGTGGGTGAGAATGTGTAAGGCAGAAGACAGACCTCAGCACGATGTCAGCATATCATTCTGCATATCTGTGGAAAAACTGCTGGTTAAATTGCTGTTGGACTCGATTTTGGGACCTCCGGCTTATTTTTTAGTATGCTTAGCCGACTGAGCTACCTGCCTCCCTGTAGGTAAACATGGGTGAATGATAGTACAGTGTGTTGGGAATGATAGGTGTTTTGGGTATGGTAGATGATTTGGGGATGGTTGCTGAATGGAAAATGGTTGTTGAGTGGAAAATGGTTGGTGAGTGGAAAATGAGTGGAAAAAGTTGGAATGGAGGTTGGTACGTAAATGGAGGATGGTTGATAAATACATGATGGTACAATAAGTTGTTAAAGTATGAGACCCAAAAAATAGTATATTTGCCCTCCTCCACTGCCCGACAACTCAGCAAAAATAGGGGCAGTGTTTTTTTAATTTTCATTTTAATTTTGCAATGTCTTGTGCACATACATCAGGGTGGCAGAGAAAGTGGTGTCTGCTCACAAATTTGAGCTCCTGCTTTTGAATACTACCAGTAATTATTATATTTATATCATTCTGGCTTGCTTTGATCTTTTCAGGTCCATGGATACTGTCGGCAATAGACCATCTTTTTACATGTTCCAACATAGAGGAAGAAAGCTGCAATCTGAACCAGAGGAAAAACCATCATCATTACTTTCCCAGTCCAAACATAAAGCAGTCCAAGATACGTTGTCACCAGAACGTGAGGAGTGAGAAATAGTTGTTCCTTATCTGATATTGTTCCTTACGCAACTTGGCAGGGGAAGGAAAATGAGTTTGTATTCATTGCCTTGGGTTAAGACAGAACCATCACAGATCTGTCAAGTCATACCGCACCATTGCAGAATACCCTTGACACATACATAGTGTACAGTACTGTATCAAACCAAGAGGTCAGTTTTAAATAGGAGGTCTTGGCTATGACATATTTTGACTGCAAAATCACAGCTGCAATGACAGCCATGTTGGAAAATGATCTCCAGAAAAAGAATAGAAAAGTCATTTTTTCATATACAGCAGAAGAATGTGGATTGATGCCATGACCCTGTGTTAATTAGTTTTTATATACCATTATGGAAAAAAATTCAATAAGAAAATTTGTGCAGATAGAAATTAATCCATCTGTGTTTATAAGTAAACAATCAGACTTTTATTTTCATTTTTATTTATCTTTAGTTTTTTACAAATAGTGGTCCAAAATGTAGCATTAGTGCAGTGTAGAAGTCAGGCCTTCAAAATTATATTTCTTTGCATTTGCTTGGCAAACAGCATTAGTAAAGGCACTGCTTAAAAATTTGGCCTGTTATTTTAAAGCAACAAATTAAGCACATTATTTCACAAGATTAACTTTGCATCATAACATTGAGGTATAAATAGTTCTATGCTCATAGTTCATTTCACCTTTCCCAACAGCAAAGACAAACAATGCTAGCATTGATTACGTTACTACTTATATTACAAAGGATTGCCATTATATTCAGATGTGTGTTATTAAAAATACCATGTAATACCAGTGGGAGTAGTTGTTATCTTGAAGGAACCTTAGAGAGGTGAAACTGTATACAGTTTTGTGGTTTGGGAAACAAAGGAATATATAACTTTTTCTTCGACCCAGCCCTGCTCCATTCAAGGGCAGGTTGAGATGTTCCTGGTTTTAAGCAGAGCCATTTCTAATGAGTGCATTCTGATCTGCTTGTCATTTCAAATTTTGATTGCCCTAAATTTCTGTGGAATTTATATACCACTGAGACAAATGGAATTTTCAATAGCACGAGGAAGATGGTTGCCCATTCTTCTTGTCAATGTTTCCAGGCACCATGTTGCTGATTTGTCAAACCTCGGTAGGAGTAAAGATTTTGACTTGATTCTCATGCCTTGACCTCTCCATGTAAGAGTGTACCGCCAAATCATCTTGTCCAAAGTAGAGCTGTGACCGTTTAGCGTGTACACGATACACGCTCGCAAATCTTGTAAACGTTTACTAAATACTTCATTGCGAGTAATCGTTTTTTCATACATCATATTGTCTTGCCGTTGAAAATCAATATTCATGATTAAAATCACACACACATTCGGCTGACAAAATTCCATTCAATGACTTTTTACAAACTGTAAACGATTAGCATAATCCTTTTAAATGTGCGAATCACAAATGCGCAGTAATCACCAATGAATGGGGATATTAGGCACTTTGATTTGGCCGATATCTGAGTAATTCAACTTGTAAAATGCACCATGAATGTGCAGCAGTAAACAGTAAAACTAACAATAGGCCTAACGTTAGGCCATAAGGCTTTTAATCCCACGCAATCAAGGCCCGCTTTATCGCCCAAAAAACTTGAATCGTGATAATCAGTACATTTACATGTAAATATTACCTGATGAGTCAAATAAATTTTGCAAGAAAGAAAAAATATTGCTTAATAAACAAACAGAAAAAGGTTTTAACAGGGCTGAAATTCTGCATGCTTCGCAAAGATGGCGGCCATCTTTTCCAGAGGACTGATATTTCAGAACTTCCTGATGTTGGTGGCGTAGTTTTGAAATGTTTTACGGCGAGGTATATCATGGGCCTAGTATGCAAGATTTTCACAGAACTTCGAAATGAAATAGGACAAAAAAAAGTTACACGATGTTGAGTTTAAATGACATTAAAAGGAACTTATCTGTTCTTTCTAAACTTAATTTCCATGCATATTTTCTATAAAAATGATGATTCATGCTGTAGAAGTAAAGTTTTTACGATTTGGAAAGCAAAACTCAGCGTCTATTTGGGCAATGCAGTCAGTACTTTTGCCATACTGGTTGCGCGATTTTTTATCGCCTGCGTAGTTTTGGAGCAATTTTGGTGTATTTCCAAAAATTACGGTACTAAACTCGTGTACACGATACACGCCGCTTTTTTTGGCGTGTACACGTTTACTAAAATCCCTAAACGTTCACAGCTCTAGTCCAAAGTGTGTTTGTGTATTTTAAAGCACTAGTTCGGTGGTCAGCAAGTCCCATCACAATAGAAAACCAAAATATAACAACTGTTATTTGAGCCTTGGCAAGACACTCATTTATTATCTTGTTCTGTGATTCTGTTCAGAATATTCTTAATTTTTAAGTTGTAACAAGTTTATATGAAAGTGACTGGTATAGACACTTAATAGGAGTGATATCACATCCTCACTTTTTACTTCTACACCTTCCTTGCTGGTTCCTTCAGGTTCCATGTGTTGGCTTCTCCATAATTAGTTTTCTCCAATTTTTCTTTGTCTTGGGTCAGCCTATCTGCTGCCACTAGGGAGTTAATGCCTGAAGATTGTATGTCCAAAATATATGAGCTTTGTTTGCTCTTTCCACAACACTCTTTGCAATTTCCAGTTTTTGGAGTCTTGTGACTCCAAGTATTCTTCGGAGGCCAGACATTTCAAATAGATTGGAAATGCATTTTATTGAAAATTAATTAAAACTAAAGTTTTATACTGCTTTAAAATATTGATTCAATTTATGGTAGTACATGTAGATCCCAGTTACTTTACTAGACCTTTTTTTCTTCTAACATATCGAGTGGTTGTATGTTACAAAACCCCAGAAAATATTTCTACAAATATACAAAGAATTTTGAGGATGTGATGTGTGCTGTTAAACATCAACAAACAAACAAACAAACTACTAGTCTAATTTCAGTCTTTTGTACACAAATCTGGTAAGAACTTTAACCTAAAACTTAAATGTCTCTGAACAGACTAAGATATTGAAACATTTTCTTCACTATTTTGCTATTTATGTAATTCTCATTCATATAAGATGATATGCTTGCCAACTGAACTAATCCTTTAGTCTTGATGTATTTCTTTGCTTGCCAACTGCTAATCCTTTAGTCTTTATGTATTTCTTTACTTGACAACAGCTAATCCTTTAGTCTTGATGTATTTCTTTGCTTGCCAAGCGAGCTAATCGTTTAAGTTTTTATGTATTTCTTTGCTTGGCAACTGAGCTATTCCTTTAGTCTTGATGTATTTCTTTGCTTGCCAACTGAGCTAATCCTTTAGTCTTGATGTATTTCTGTGCTTGACAACTGAGCTAATCCTTTAGTCTTTGTATTTCTTTGCTTGGCAACTGAGCTAATCCTTTAGTTTTGATAAAACTGATCAGAACTATAACTGAATACTTGTAGTCTGTGTATTAATTTACACAAAATGTGAATTATAAAGAAATGTGTTTAATGTGACTGTAAAAATGTAATTACAGATTCCATTCACCTTCTCTCCCTCTTTCCCTGTATCCCACTTCTCCTTTCCTCTCTGTCCTAACTCAAGCACCTTAGTTTTTAATACCCTCTTGGCACATTTGACTGACTGCCACCAGTCAATAAACATCAACAAACCAAACAAAACCATTCCAAGGCAAATGAAGTGAATGGTGCTGTTTCTGTTGGGAGCTATAAACATAAATTCTTGGATTTCAGAACAAGGTTTTAGTTGCTATTTTAAGTGTTGTTCTATTGGGAGCTTTGTAACATATGGTAGATGTCTTTTGTTAGTAAAAGCAATAAATAAAGCATGTTGATATAAGGATGAATATTAGGATGATATGTCGCTTTAAGAAATTTCCAACTATTTAATATATCTTTGTCCATACAAGTGCAGCTGGGCCGGCAGGTCTGTTTCAAGAAGCTAGTCTATGTAGCTATTCACGCGCCCCCGAAAAAGCGAATGCATAAAGATACCCATTTCAGAAAAATGCAAATAAGTAACTTTTCTGTTTTTCTGTTTTTATTTGCTTTTGGGCATGGCAAGAAAGGCAGTACAAATTTGTCATGGAACTTTTTCTATATATGAGAATAATTTGTATTTTTTCTAAAATAGTATGAAATTGCTGTACAAAATTGTTCTATTTATCAGTATTAATGACATTTTGATGTTGATTATATCAGTATGTGCAAAAAATCAGTATATATCAGTTTACTTATGAATGTTAGATAGAAAGTGGCTTTTTGTGGAATACAAACTATTTATGTCTTAGGATCCACAATCGATAAAAAGGATGTGAACGGCTTGGTATAACGACATGAAGACATTGCTTTAAGGCTGTTTATTCAATGATACATTATTTGCCCCAGTATTAAAAGTGTAAATTCTTCTTCAAAAACTTGACTTAATGGAAAACCATAAACTTGCCTCACAAATTTCACCTCATCAGGTGGTCACAGTATTGGAGCAAGGAAAGATTGATGAAACCATTTGAAACAAACCTATCAACTTTCCATCCCTGTGCAAAAAGAAATCTTTATCTTCTAGGTTTCCAGAGAAAAGATTCTGATCTGTCATTTCACAACAGATGAAATTGTTACTTGACTTTTTTCTATTTCTCGTGGAAACACAGAGAGCCTTGTTGAAGTCAGTTTGCTTTAGGACATTTCTTTTTATTTGTATAGGTTTTGTTCTTAATCTACATCGACAAACCAAACCAAATTGAAATCTTTAATAGTCCTAGAGCAATAATGGACAGACAATAATCTCCATTTGAAAAACAAAACAAAATGAGTTGGGTCAAAATCCTGCTCCCCCCTCCCCACCCTGTTATGAGTTTAACCTTGACTTTCGCTGTCATTACTTGAAAAGCGCACAACTGTGAATTGGATTGGAAGGATAAAAAAAAAACTTCTTGCTTATCTTATCCCCCGAACTTGGTCTCATAGGTGTACTCTGGACTGAAAGTTTCAGACTTCAAGTGCTGCCCTTCAAATTGAGCATTTTTCAGCCACAAAAATCACCTGCTAAATAGTAAGATAAGCCATTTTATAGTTTTATGAAAAAGTGTTACACCATTTTGTCTCTGATAAAAAGGAGGGGGTGCTGGGGGGTAAGCCACCTGAAGCACTATGGATTTTTAAAATTAAAGAACTATTCAATTTTTAGCCCAGTACCATTAGAAAATTGCAGGCTAGATAGTTATGAGTCCACCCGATTATTTGATGAGAACAATATTTTTCTGGGAAAGTAGGGACTGAAGTATACTTTAGTGTCTCTATCCATTTTAGCAAGGGCTGAAAACCACAGATTCCTACACATGTATACTATTCAACTATTATTTGAATGGATGTATTTCTTATGCAATTTTTATAAAGTGGTGCAATTCTTAATTAGTTCATAAGGATGTATATTAATCTTCTGATCAAATAGTGCATCTCTGTGATTATTTTCTTAACCCTGTTGGACCACACCCAAAAAGAGTACCTGCACTTTTCTCTCAAGTTCAGTCTGAAATTAATAGTTACTCTTGTGGGGCCATGCTTGGAGAGGGGACCTGCGCTTCATTTAATTACAGTCTGACAAGGGTTAATGAGAGGTGTTGTTCTCTGCATTTGTCATTACATTTGCTCTGAAAAAATATGTATAAATCCATAAGATTTTTTGAGTTTGTTTCTCAGAAAGGGTTTAGGTAGACCTTTATTTATCATGGAAAAGGGTGGAATGGATATTATAATCCTAGGATATGTTGTGTCAATATTTTAAATGTTAGATTTAGATGTCAACCATGCTGTGTTATTTATGTAGAAAGGAAAGAGAAACCTTATACCGGATAAAAGAATTGATATTTGGGGTATTTTAGGAAGGAGGACATGGTGGTTGCTTTCAGGTAACATAAAACATTGGCTATTTAGAGGGGGATGATATCACCAATGGCTTTAGTGCAACATCAAACATACTTGGTTTTTAATTGAGTTCGTGCCAGAATTTTTTGTTTAATTTGTTTTGTATTCTGATGTGATGTTTCCTAAAATATATTGATTATTTGTTAACCTTAAAATAAGTTATAAGTTTGTCTCCTTTTTTAGAAGCCTTTATAACTGTTTTTTATGTCAGGTACGAGTAGCATTTGTACAGCCTCCATACAGTATCAACACATTGTCATAGGCTTGGTAAGGTATGCTGCTTGGTAAGGTATGCTGCCTGAGAATGATTACCTCCTGTAAAGATTTACTTCATTTTCAAGCAAATCTATAGGAATTCCAAAAAAAAAAATTGGTTAAGAGAGAATTCAAAAATCTTATTCCGTTATTACAGATTACATTGTGTCTCATTTGAGTAGACATGACTTAAATCAAACAAGTTAGTGACATCACATCTCAAATTCCTGGTGTATTCTATTATATTTTTCCCACTGGATTTTGAGGCTTAACAACCATTGGATGTGTCAGGAAACTAGTAAAACCAACTCTGTCAGATAATTGTAATTCGCCAGAAAGTTTGAAGAAATATAAATTTAAAAGTTTAAATGTTTTTTTTTTTTTTTTTTTTTTACTACTTAAGCAATTGTTAAGAAAGAAGATGTGGGTGCCTTCTATAGTTCGCATGGGTATTTCTACACAAATGAGACTGAGTATCTCCTATAGGGAATAAGATTCAGTTTCTTCCCCATTTGGTATTGTCTTCTTTCATACAAGATAAACTTGCCTGGCCACTGAACCTTTAAAGAGACATTTAGTTTCATTAATATGCAGGTTTAAATCTTTAAAATTAATCCTGACAATATGTAGTCTTGTGAAAACTTAGCAAGGAATATAATAGGCAACATTTAATAGCTCAAATCCAGTGAAAAACATGTAAGCAGTACAACTCGAATCAAAATCAATTAAAAAATGACAATTTTACTGCTTTTAAGAATTTGAAGGTGTAAAGATAAAAATATCTTAAAGGAATATTCCCCATTAATTTTTATTTGAATATATATGTTCAGAAACTAATTGGTCATAAACAGTGTTGATATCATATTCTGTTTAAGAGTTGCATTTTAAAGATTCACAAGTGTATTGAAAAATGATGAAATAAAAACACAGAAAAACATGTACTCAATTTTAAATGTTTTATATTACAGCAAGTATAGTTAACGTCATACATCCGTTACCGTACAATCGTTAACATTATACATCCGTTTGTTTCTTTCGTATTAAGTAAATGGAAGAAAACTTTTCACACGTATATATAAGATGTATGATGAAGGAAGGGAAATTAGGTATGTAATCGTTGAATTAAAAGTTAAAAAGAAAAATAAGACAATTCATGAAGAAGTAAATCAACAAATATTCATATATTGATAAATGTAAACAGTTACTAAACAAATTTTCCACTTGCACATCATCATGCAGTTTAAACTTCATCGCTATTAATAACTAACTATTAACACGAAGGATGTCTGTGTGAATTTCTCCAAATTGAATTGTACCCCTTATATTCACAGTGACGTAGGACAGAGGGGCCAAGTTCCCTCCCCCCGCCCCCTCAATAAGTTTATTGCGGGGGCCAAAAAGGTCTATAACAAATGATTACTCCCCCCCCCCCCCAATAAATTTATTGCGGGGGAAAGAACTGAGGTCTAACGAATGATTTGGACGAGTCAGATTTCCTTCACATCTTTTCTTTGGGAATTTTTCTTCAATTTCCGGAAGGTCTCCTTCAATTTTCGGATATTTTCCTTTTACTTTCGTGAAAATTGCTTTCATTTTCGGAAATTTTCTAAATTTTCCGGAAATTTTCTAAATTTTCCGGAAATTTTCTTTAACGTCTGGGAATAGAATAGTCCTTCATTTTGGGAAATTTGATTTAATTGTCCTTCTTTTTCTTCAATTTTTGGGAAGTTTTCTACCAATTTTCAGGAAAATTCCTTCATTATCGGGAAATGTTGCCAAATTTTACTAAACTTTTTATGAAAACTTTCCCTCCGACCTCCTCTATAGTTTTTGGACATAAGAGACTCAATGACAAATATTTTTGTAGGTTTGTTGCAAACAAAATAGCATTTGGCTCCCGAATTTTCAGTCGTGTATGTGTAACTTTCGAACCAAATATCCGAATGTAGCAGAACGCCCATCAAAGACTGGTTAGTTCAGAATACTTGAATGGTCTTATGCAATGTGAATTAAAATGGTCAAAGGTCCAGAAGCTATTGCAAAGATTCAAGATATGTCCGTCTCCATGCGTCCATTGTTCACATCACAGGGTCACTATAGACACGTTCCGCTAAACCTAGTTTGAAATGGTCTATTTCCCCTCTTCACGAGGTTCATAATATTCATTTGTGGAATTTCACAGTGAGCCACGTATGGCTCACATCAATGCTGTAAACAGCACTTCATTATTTCGCAAACGAAGGGGTGTGCTTCTTATGCAAAGGGTATCTTCTCATTGTGCCCAAGATCCTGATGTGACGTCACTCCTTGGGGGTAAACTGTTGGGTCCGCCTGCAGCACCTGCTATTGTAGAAAAAGACAATAATTAGTTTAGATAAGTTTTTGTATTCTAGAGGACAGTATAGGCCTACCTACCCAGTACGCAAGCGGTCGGCGGCCCGCTGGCGGTATCCTGACGCAAGGCGGCAGCGTCTAGCCGCCGGCGGCCAGCTGGCGGAAAACCGTCGCCGGCTCGCTGACGTCATCCCGGCGGCAAAGTGGCAGCCATAGCCCTATTTTGGCGGAGTTTAAATATTACAAAAAGCAAATAGACTTCCAATGCATAGCTTACTCAAAGGACCGACATATTTATATCCTCAGTTATATTAGTATAGGAATTTCCTATGATGCAGAAAACCTTTTATAGAAATGACGTCACATATTTGCCTAGCAAAATATTACATTTTAGCAGCCTACCATAATAGCATATAAATAATTTCCACAATTCTGCTGCTGAAATCCGAAAGCAGCATCGCCTGGGAACTTGGGAAGGAAGGTTGGAAGGAATCTTCCTGCAGGATTTGAGGCTATTTGTGTCTTACTAATCAAGAGGCAACATTAGCTGTATTGATATTTTTGAAAAACATAAAAGTAGCGAAACATTTCATCAAAATCGGATCAAATTTGACCAAATTATTAGTGTTCGGGCATCAACATGCATTTTTTTAATTAACTTCTTTACTAACTGAGATTTTTCTTCAAACTTTCTTTCTTAAATTACAGTTTCCTTATACAGTCCGGCAGCATGCCTATTAATAGGAACACGAAATGTTCCTATAAATGGGAACATTTTGCTACATGGAAGCCGCCATTTTCTGATATTTCCCACGATCCTTTGCTATCCTAACGTTAAAGCCTTATGCAACGTTACAAATTTGAAATACGTCTGTCGACGTTCTGTCGATTAAAGTTATAAATTTGTCGATTAAATTTTTTTTCAAATATTTTGCTTGGTATGGATGTTAAGGTTATTCCGCGCCAGTTATCGCATACAGTAGTATTGCCTTTCTTGGGTATTTTTGTTATCAGTCCTTGCTTCAATGATTTGGGTATAACTTCCTTTTCCCATACAATTCTTAACAGCTCTTCAAGCCATAATACTAATGTGCATATATAAGCTTTTAACAACTCGGCAGTTATATTAACCTTGCCTGCAGCTTTGTTATTCTTCAGCTTCATCAATGCCTCTTTTATTTCACTTCTTTTAATATAACTGGTACTGATTTCGTCTATTTTAAGGTCACATGTTATATCAGGAACTGGAAAAACAGGATCTGGTCTATTTAGAATCTCCTCGAAATGCTCTTCCAATCTCTCTCTTTTTCTTTTTCTATCCGTTAAAAGATTCCAATCCTTGTTTCTTATAGCACTCCCAACCTTGGTCCTTTCATTGCAAATTGTTTTGGTTATCTTGTAAAGCTCTCTCATTCTGCCATTACTAGCTGATTCCTCTGCAGATGTAGCAAGTTCGTCAACCTACTTTCTTTCATCTCTCCTTAAGCTTTTATTCGCATCTTTGTCTTTTTCAGCATACTTAGCTCTCATAATATCTTTAATTCTAATTGACTTGGCATTCTCAATCTCAACCTTAAGCTGTTTTTTCTCCTGAACACATTTTCAACTTTCTCTGCTGATCCATGGCTTTTGGTCCTTTTTTTTTGTACCCAAGGACCTTTTTAGCAGCCCTGTTGTATACCTCTTCAAATGTCTGCCACTTACTCTCAACTTCTTTTATGTTATTAGGTACTTTAGTTTCACCACAGCAGTCTTGTAAAAGTTCATATCTATTTCGTACTTCAACCGAAAACTCTTCTCTGATTTCTGGTTGCTGTAACTTGAAGGTATCATACTTGGGTCGACATGTCTTTGTTATCGGTTTTCTTTTCAGTTTCAATCGGATCCTGGTCCGTATCAAGTGGTGATCACTTGAAATGTCAGTTCCTCTCATCACACTTGTGTCTAATCAGCTAATATGGAGGTTCTGTGTTGCTTTGTAACAAGCACATGATCAATTTGGTTCTTTGTCCTCCCTGCTAGGAAAGTCCAGGTCTGTTTATGAATGAGTTTATGTAGAACAATTGTGCCAGTCACCAATACATTGTTGATATACCACAGAAGTCCAAAAGCCTTTCCCCATTAGCATTCCTTTCACCAATGCCATGCCTTCCAATAACATTATCATAATCATCATTATTACATCCTATTTTGGGATTCAAGTCGCCCATTATGATGCTTGGAAATTCCATCGACCAGGGCTTGTAACTGATCTTAAAAAGCTTCCTTATCTTCATGAGTTGCATGATTTGTTGGAACATAAACTTGAATGATTGACAATTTAATATACTTTGAGAAAAATCTTGCGTAAATCAACCTCTCATTTATAGGTTTCCATTCTAATAGTGTCTGTTCAGCTTTCTTTGATAACATGAATGCAACTCCCTGATAATGCATTTTATCATCTCTGCCCGAAAATAAAATACCTTCGCCAGTAGTCAGCTTGACTTTACCAAAGCCCGTCCACCTACATTTATTTATACCAAGAATGTCAATATTATACTGCTCCATTTTTTTGGCGAGTTAAGCTGCTTTTCCAATTGAGAAAAGTGATCTTACGTTCCAGCACCCTATAAGAGTGCTGCTGGTAGGTTTGGTAATTGACGTCATCAATCCCAATCCTTATGGTTTTCACCCATTGGCGTCATATTATCCACAAACCTCAGATTGTCATCTTCAGGAATTTAGATCGTCATATTCCCAAAGCCAATAATATTAGCAGCTTAGCTAGTGCACTTGTAGTTTCCGTTACAATTGAATGAACTGAATGGGTTGTTAGCCCATTGCAGCAGGTTTTGTTTCAGGGTTTTCCTTCCCTTAGCCAGAGCCTTGTTAGCCTAGCACCGTATGGAACTAGTTACCAGGGGGAGCCACGAGGAGGTAAGGGTGACTTGGGTGAACTGCGGATCATCGACAGGCTACTAATTTTCGCTTTTCACCCACCAAGGTGAGCTAGTCGACCCCAACACCACTGGCTGTGGTGCCGGGCGCATGAACACTCCCCCCCCCCCCCTCCCGCCTTCAATTTAGTGATTCAGAGATGCATATTCCAGGTTACTTAGTTTTCAGGAAAGACAGATTAGATACTGTCAATAGTAGAGGAGGTGGTGTTTTATTGTTTGTGAAAGACAGTTTTAATTGTACAGATAGGACTGCTCAGTTTTTTTTTTCTTCTCCAAATTGCCTATGGTGTGAGCTTATTGTTGATGATGATGTAAGTAGTTCAGTGGTTGTTGGTGTTGTGTATAGATCACCAAATTCTAGTCCTGGAACAATCATAAATTGCTTGACTGCTTCAGGAAAGTTGCTTCTACGAGAATTATTGTTTTTGGGGACTTTAATTTTCCAGACATTATTTGGAATCTTTGAACTAGTGGTCCACATGGTAAAGATTTTCTGGAAGCTTTACCTGACTGCTTTTTCACCCAACATGTGTTGTTTCCCGCGCGTGGTAGTAATTGTCTTGATTTAGTTTTCAGTAGTAAAGAAAGTATGGTTGGAAATGTGCTAAGTACTGAAGTAGCGGTAAGGTAGGGTGTAGTGATCATGACCTCATTATTTTTGATCTGTATTGTTTCACAAAAGCTTCTCCACTTAAAAAAGTGGTTTTAGATTTTAAGAATGCTGACTTTGCTGCACTTCAGGATAATTTGTCATTTGTTTGGACTTCTTTGCTCCGTGACTAAGATCCTTCTAATGAATGGGATGTTTTCCGAACTATAGTTTTGCAAGGTGTGAATAGGTTCGTCCCATTAAAGAAAGTCTGTAGGCGTAATCGGCCAGTGTGTATGTCTCGGGAGGTTTGCAGGCTCTTCGAAAAGAAGAAGTGGCGTTGTTATAAACAAAGTGGGTGTCCTGTCATGCCTTTGGAGCTTGCTAGGTATAAGGATCATAAAAAGTTCACAAAGGGTTTGATAAGAGATACTAAGTGCTTTTTTGAGAAACGTTTGTCCAAAGAAGTTAAGATTAATCCTAAGTCGTTTCATTCTTATGTTCGCTAAAAGCAAAAAAGAAAAAGAAAAAAGAGGCTGTTGGTCCCCTTCAGGGTAATAATGGTGTTACTATCAATAGTGGTAAGGATATGGCTGATGTTTTGAATGACTACTTTGTGTCTGTTTTTACTAAGGAGTTCCCTGCTGATGATGTTGTGGATTATCTTAATGTGCACTCTTCAGTATTCATTAGGAATGTTGATTTTTCAGTTGATGTTGTGTCTAAGAAGTGGAAGGGTTTGATTTTAGGTCCAGATGGTAGCATCCTGCTGTCTTGCGTGAGTGTTCTGATGTTCTTTTTGTCCCCCAAATATCATCTTTTCAATATGCTTTGATGTTGGTGTTGTTCCTAGTGATTGAAAATTGTTAATATTACTTCTTTAAAAAAAAAAGGTGACCACAGTTGCCTTGTAATTATAGGCCAGTGAGTCTTACTAGTGTTGTGTGCAAGGTCATGGAGTCCATTGTTAAGGATGTTGTACTAGATCATTTACTGGTTAATGGTTTGTTGAATTTGTACCAGCATGGGTTCTTACCTAAGAGGTCTTGTGTTCCTAATTTATTGGAGTTTCTTGATAATGTTACTAAACTAGTTAATTCTGGCCATAATGTGGATGTTATCTATTTAGATTTCCAAAAAGCATTTGTTAAGGTTCCATTAGGCAGGCTCATGATGAAAATAAAAGCACTTGGTTTAGAGGAAAAGTGTGCCAGTTGGTTATATTCTTGGTTAGTTGACAGGTTATAAAGAGTTGTTGTTAATGGTAAAGTATCTCCGTGGAAGAAGGTTAAAATGGTGTTTCTCAGGGTTCTGTATTGGGTCCGCTTCTTTTCTTAATCTTCATTAATGATATTGACGTTTCCCTTGGGTCCAGGATTTGTAAATTTGCTGATGACACTAAGCTGTACAGGATTGTTGATGATGCTACGGATTCTACATTTTTGCAAACTGATCTGGATAAGTTAGTTTCTTGGTCCCAAACATGGCAGATGTCATTCAATGTTGATAAATGCAAAATTATTCATTTTGATCGGAATAATTTGGCTTTTGATTATTGCATAAATGATTCAAATCTTGGTGTGTTGATCAAGAAAGGGATCTAGGTGTTGTCATTACTAGCAATCTGAAGCCTTCTAAACAGTGTGCTTTATCAGCTGCAAGAGCAAATAGGATGCTTGGTTTGATTTGAAGAATGTTTTGTTTTCTTGGTAGAGAGGTTGTTCTTAACTTGCATAAGCACTTAGTCAGACCTCACATTGAGTATGCTATTCAGGCTTGAAGTCCCTTTTATGAGAAGGATAAGTTCATTTTGGAGCAGGTTCAGCGAAGAGCCACTAGACTCATTACCGAAGTAAGGAATCTCTTTTATGAATCTAGGTTGCAAATTCTTGGTTTGACCACGCTTGAGTTGAGAAGAGTACGTGGTGATAAAATTCAGGTTTTTAAGTTCCTATCTGGTAGTGATGCTTTGACTTCCCGTTATTTCTTGCATGTTTCACTTAATCCTCATGTGACACGTGGTAACAGCTTGAAGTTGACAAAAAATTCTCACGGATAGATATTCGGCGTTTTAGATTTTCGCAAAGAGTTGTTAATGAGTGGAATGGTTTGCTTGAGTGGGTAGTTAGCTCCAATTCTGTTCACAATTTCAAAGTCAACATTGATAACTTCTTTACTAACTCTGGGCGTCTTTGATTTTTTTTGTGTGTGGTGGTGGTGTTAATTTGGGCTTTTATGGGGAATTAACCTATCTTAGCCCGTAATCTTGTTATGTTATGTTACGTTACGTTATTGAACATAAAAAACGTACATATTGTCTTTGAGGATGTGACGTAACAACTAGTCTGATTAGGGTTGTTACTATGAGGCATATCTTTACTTTGAATGAATTCTTCACCATTTTGTTTTTAAAGACCTCTTTCCTCATGATTGACTTGCTTCACCGCATAAATAATAGCGCTTGACCAATCTAGAAATTGTGACCTGCCTGTAAAACTGAATTAAAATCAGAATCGTTAAATACTTTTGAAGTTTCCATTTTAGGTGGAAATGGGTTTATATTTATGATTCGATAGATCAAAAAAACCAAAAAACTAAATGTTTTGAGGATCCGGCGCGTAATAGGATTTAGTTTTAACTACTTGTATACTAAATTTGATCACACAATGGGCTTAAAATAAGAACGACGAAAACAAAATGATTCACAGTACTCACAAAAATAGAATATTAAATTAAATTGAACAATTTCCAGCATATCAAGAGGTACATACTTGCTAACAAGATAATTATTCCAATTATAAAACAATGCAGACACGCGGTTGTTAATATATAAGCATTTTAAGATTTTAGCATTAAACCCCGCCTAATCATTGATAGGCCTATATGTACGATTCGCCACCAAAAACAATAGGGCGTACCAGTGTGGACTATGGGATATCTGTGCACCACATATGAACTAAATCCTATGTATCGTTCTTGAGATACTGTGTTTACAAGCTCTTTTTAAGAATATAATGTTAAGCCCGCCCACTATGCACATTAATGAAATTCAACGTTTTTATATCATGGACATGTACACACTAACATCATAATCATCCGAAATAAGAAACAAAACAGACAGGCGGTTGGTAAAATATCAATTAATATTATTATTAATACAATTGATTAATTTATTAATTAATTTATTAATTGATTGATTGATTGATGGATTGATCGATCAATCGATCGTCGATCGATCGGTCTCACACACATACATACACCCCCACACCCATACATACATACATACATACATACATACATACATACATACACACACATACATACATACATACACATACATACATACATACATACATACATACATACACATACACATGCATACATACATACATACATACATACATACATTCATACATTAATACATACATACATACACACATACATACATACATACATACATACATACATACATACATACATACATACATACATACATACATACATACATACATACATACATGCATGCATGCGTGCATGCATGCATGCATGCATGCATGCATGCATGCGTGCATGCATGCGTGCATGCATGCATCGGTACCAAAACTGAAGACAGCATCAACGGACCCTCACCTTCTCACTTGCCATCGCGAAGGCGCTTCATGTATTTATGCATGTATGCATGCAGGAATGCATGCACCCATACATGCATGCACCCATACACACACACACACACGCCATCATGACCGCACAGGTGCCTAATGCTATCGCATCGGTACTAAAAATGAAGACAGCATCAACGAAACCTTACCTTCTCACTTGCCATCGCCTCTGCGTACGATGGCGCTGGTTGAGAATATGTGGTAGTCATTGAAATGGTTTGTAAGACCTGTTAGAAGAGAGATGACATTGTAAAAGTAAACATCTGTAGAAAGGTTTGTTGAGTGCTTTCGTCCTGTTGTTAATAAAAGCAGTACAAGCATAAATATCTGATGAGAAAACGAACAGATATGGCCTATGCCATTTTCTATTAAGGTTCAGAATCATAAGACGTGAGGGGGAGGGGTACAAACCCTCAACATTCTAGTTACAATCTGACAATAAGAACACTTGCAATGTGATCGCTACATTTCTGGGAAACTAAAAACGATTACTTTCAAAACTTGGAAGCAGAGTAATCTACTCGGCTGTTCACATAAAATTGGTCATCTTTTCCCAGCAGCCGTTTAGAGGAAGAGGAATCGTAATGAACCATGCTATGAATATAGCCATACTGCAACTGACGTTATGACCTATGGTTTCGGGAAAATTGGTAATGATCGAGTTTTCGCCCATCCTCCTTAGTTAAAATGGAGAAAAGATGAAAATTTACGTTTTAGAAATAAGCATTTCCTGCCTTAAATGAACAACTTTCTCATCCAAGTGTAAATGTTACTCGTGAATTGATTTTGGAATATTTCTTTCAATTTTGGGAATTTATTTTTCATTCTCGTGCCGTTTCCTTCAATTTTCTGAAAAATTCCTTTCAATTTAGTGGCAATTCTTTTCGATTTTCAGTCAATTTTCTTCATCAGTTCTCGGGAAATGTTGCCAAATTTTACCAAAAGTTTTAATGATTTTATCAAAATTTCCTTCAATTTTGTGTCAATAATTCCCCGATCAAAAAAACCCCTTTCAGGCAGGCACCTTTCTCCCCGCTTATAAGACTATGCAGCACTTTTGTCCCAATATGTTGTATAAATTATGTCAAAAACTGCTCATAAAACATGTTATCTCATCATCCCTCGTTTAGTTTGGCTTGGCCCCCTGACAATCTGGCTCCGCCTTTGCAACGCCCACTGATTCAAAGAGTGAAAACTTCCTCATTTCGACAGACATCCGTTAATTTCTGGGCCTAGAATCATTGAGCCCAATTAAATTATACTGGGGACACCTCATGACTGCCGGAAACAGGGGACAATTTCCCCCATACTTTTTCAAGCAGTATGGATTTCGCTCCTCCCCTCCCCCTTCCTTCCTTCACACACACACACCCCACTTGTTGGGAAAACCCTATTAACGTTAATGAATTAGAGTATAAAAATAAAAAAAGTATTTCAGGATTTGCCTCTCCAGCCACTTTTGAAACATTTCTAGTTCCGTGTGGCACATACACCAAAAAGGTAAGAGGTGCTATCTATGACGTCACACGAGCTGGGATGACATGCATGATGAGGAAAAATAACCGAAACAAAAGAGCAATGGCCATTCTATTATGATGATAATATGCATAACCCGTAGCATGGCCCATTCTATTATGATGATAACATGCATATTTCGTAGCACGGTCCATCGTATTATGATGCTAACAAGCATAATCCGTAGCATAAACAGGTTTGAGATTGCAATCGGCACTTATGGAGGGGGCATAAATAACGAGTTCTATGAAGAGCAGTAATCCCGCTGCTACTTGAAACGGGGTGAATGTTGCTCGTGTTCACGGTGCAGGGTATTACTCAAAGCATGCTTCTTGCCCGTGTTCACGGTGCAGGGTATTACTCAGAGCATACTTCTTGCTCGTGTTCACGGTGCAGGGTATTACTCAGAGCATACTTCTTGCTCGTGTTCACGGTGCAGGGTATTACTCAAAGCATACTTCTTGCTCGTGTTCACGGTGCAGGGTATTACTCAGAGCGTACTTCTTGCCCGTGTTAACGGTGCAGGGTATTACTCCGAGCTACTTCTTGCTCGTGTTCACGGTGCAGGGTATTAATTAGAGCATACTTCTTGCCCGTGTTCACGGTGCAGGGTATTACTCAAAGCGTACTTCTTGCCCGTGTTCACGGTGCAGGTTATTACTCAAAGCATACTTTTGCCCGTGTTCACGGTGCAGGGTATTACTCAGAGCATACTTCTTTCCCGTGTTCACGGTGCAAGGTATTACTCAGAGCATACTTCTTACCCGTGTTCACGGTGCAAGGTATTACTCAGAGCATACTTCTTGCCCGTGTTCACGGTGCAGAGTATTACTCAAAGCATACTTCCTTTCCGTGTTCACGGTGCAGGGTATTACTCAGAGCATACTTCTTTCCCGTGTTCACGGTGCAAGGTATTACTCAGAGCATACTTCTTACCCGTGTTCACGGTGCAAGGTATTACTCAGAGCATACTTCTTACCCGTGTTCACGGTGCAGGGTATTACTCAAAGCATACTTTTTGCTCGTGTTCACGGTGCAGGGTATTACTCAGAACATACTTCTTGCCCGTGTTCACGGAGCAGGGTATTATTCAAAGCATACTTCTTGCCCGTGTTCACGGTATTACTCAGTATTACTCGTGTTCACGGTGCAGGGTATAACTCAAAGCATACTTCTTGCCGTGTTCACGGTGCAGGGTATTACTCAGAGCATACTTCTTGCCCGTGTTCACGGTGCAGGGTATTACTCAAAGCATACTTCTTGCCCGTGTTCACGGTGCAGGGTATTACACAAAGCATACTTCTTGCTCGTGTTCACAGTGCAGGGTGTTACTCAAAGCATACTTCATTGCCGTGGTAACGGTGCAGGGTAATAACAAAAGAGGGGGGGGAGGGATTGTTGCTCGTGGTTACGGTGCAGGGTATTACTCATAGCCTACTTCTTGATCGTGGTAACCGTGCAGGGTATTACCAAAGCATTCTTTATTGACCGTGGTCACGGTGCAAAGTATTACTCAAAGCATGCTACTTGCCCGTGGTCACGATGCAGGGTATATACTCAAAGCCCACTTTATTTCCCGTGGTCACGGTGCAGCGTATTAACGGGGGTGATTGTTGCTCGTGGTCTCGGTGCAGGGTATTACTCAAAGCATGCTTCTTTCCCGCGGTCATGGTACAGGGTATATACTCAAAGCATACTTCATAACCCGTGGTCACGGTATATATTTAAACAGGGGCGTAGCCAGCGGGGCAGGGGACTTGCGCCCCTCTTGTCCCAAATGAAATAACAGATTATAGTGTAATTGTTTAAACATCATTAATTTCGCCGCGCCCCCCGCAAAATGTAACCCTGCCTCACTCTTCCTCCCCTAAAAGAAAACCTTGATGATGATGATGATGATGATGATGATGATGTGACGTGTCGATAACGACGACGACAACGACAACAAAAACAATAACAACAATAACAATAATGATAATAATAAATACAAATAAATAAATAAATAAATAGATAGAGAGATAGATAGATAGATAGATAGACAGATAGATAGATTGATAGATATATAGATATATAGATAGATAGATAGATAGATAGATAGATAGATAGATAGATAGATAGATAGATAGATAGATAGATAGATAGATAGATAGATAGATAGATAGATAGATAGATAGATAGATAGATGGATGGATGGATGGATGGATGGATGGATGAATGGATCGATCAGTTAATCAATCAATCAATAAATAAATAAGTAAAATGCCAGTGCCTAGCTACGCCACTGTAGTCAAAGCATACTTTATTGCCCGTGGTCACGGTGCAGGGTATGTACTCAAAGCGTACTTCTTACCTGTGGACATGCGTGTAAACGCTCCTGTCTAAGTCGTTCTGCTTGAAAGTTCCTCTCACTAATGGCGGCAGTCAACCCCCACCCAGCGGTGATAAGTTCCAATAACGCAACAGCACCAACACAGCTATCAATCAACAGTCGGGGCCACCAAACTACGAAGGGGCCGTGCAGAACCTGTGGGGAAACCATGGCAGTTAACATAACAAGATGGCGGGTTATAAGAACGGTTATTTACTCCATCAAACTAACACCACCATAAAAGACTAAATCAATACAGAAAAATCAAAGATGATACCCCAGAGGTTAGTAAAAAAACTTATCAATGTTGACTTTTAGATTATGACGTTATGTGGTACAGTCAGAGCTTGCATAAACACTCATGTTGTTAATTGTGTACATAATATGGTGGAGTCAAAGTGCTATAGATTATAAGTAGGATAACACATATTTGACGTGGGGCAGGTTCAAAAAAAACATTTTACTGACACAAGTTTTTATATTATACAAAAAAGATAAAACAGCAATAAATTGACTTTACCGGCTCCGTGATGAAAGCGATGACCATCATAACCACCGTAGTAATCGCGGCAAGAATTACCAGTGTGTGCAGAACCATGTTCACATAAAGCTAAAAATAGATGGAATAAATGCGTGACTTAATATTTGCTATGACAAGTTATCGCCTTTTTCCATCAGGCTTCCAAATATATAGCAATAGCATCCACTAATGTCTCCACTATGCCTGTCAGTGCACGATTCCATAAACCACCCTCTGGCCGAACTCATCCATGGCAGACACACAAAGCGGACATACTCATTTCCAATATACCTGCAACGGTGCAACTGAACCTTTCATCCACTGTAAATGCCGAAACCGACCCTCACAAGTAGGATTAGGCCGCAAAATCCAACCGCGCATCCACGCACACCCACAATACAAGTGCAACCCCAACCACACATCTTTAATACACCCGCGAGCCCAACCACACATCTTTGATACATCCGCAACCCCAACCACATATCTTTGATACACTCGCAAGCCCAACCACACATCTTTGTTACACTCGCAAGTCGAACTACACATCTTTGATATATCCGCAAGCCGAACCACACATCTTTGATACACTCGAAATCCGAACCACACATCTTTGATACACTCGCAAGCCGAATTACACATCTTTGATATATTCGCAAGCCGAACCACACATCTTTGATACATTCGCAAGGCGGCCCCTGAAGTACCAGCAAACTCACATGCAGATCCATGACGTACATCGAATTTCACAGCAAGGAGATACCATTTTAGAATGGCAAATTTATGATACACCCGTATAGCGTACAACACATCAACATTCATGGTGCACCCGTAAAAGAACCACACATCCAGGATACTTTTGCGAACTTAACCAGTGCTAGTGGCGTAGCCAGGATTCAATTTTTAGGGGAGGGAGGAGGGGGGGGAACAACAATCCTCTTTAGGGGGCAAAATTATGAAGGTAGAACTTTTCAACAAGCATTTTAATATATCAATTGCGGGTACCCTAGGGGTGTAGAAAGGGTCACTTCTCAAGGGGCAGGAACTCCCAAAATTTCGTGGTTCACTTATGAGGGAAATCGCACTGGTAAATCAAGTTTCCATCAAACGTTGCTGCTAATCAAAATCTCGTTCAAATTCGGGAAATCTCATTCAGTTTTCATAGTTTTCGGAAAATTTCCTTCATTTTGGGGTAAGCTTCTTTACTTTGCGGCAAATTTCCTTCCCTTTTCGGGAAATGTGCCCAATTTTGACCAAAATTTCTGATAATTTTACCAAATTTTGCTTTAATTTCATCAATTTTTTAAATATCACTTTAATCATTTCCCATTTTTTTCCTTTCCCAACTTGCAAGTTCCAACCAGGAAGATGATATGCTCTCAGAGGAACGTTTTCCACCATTTCCCTCCACTTACTACGCTTTTGACCCTCCCCTCAAGTCGATTAAAGTGTCGAATGCAGCACTACACCATTTTATGACCGAAACACACTGAATTGAAATATGATAATTATCTTCGATGAGACTATAACTTTTCCTAGGGCCAAAATCAAATGTTGCATACATTGTTATGAGGTATGGGCACTGAGGTCTCCTACCTATAAAGGAATCATCATGTTTAATACCACTCGAATTTAGAGGGCAAGAATATGTAAATGGAGGGTCATTGCTCCTAGTCCACCTCTTGCTACGCCACTGTACCGAACAAGGCATTCTTGATTAAATGCACCCACATATCCATTATACACCCACACCCGCACACATGCATGTTACATCTACACACGTATCCATTATACACCCACACCCGAATACTTGCATGTTACATATACAAACTCACATTATACACCCACACCCCCATACATGTATGTGCCATCTAGAAACTTACCCACGTATCCATTATGCACCCACACCCGTATACATGTATGTATGACACCTATAATCTTACCCACATATCCATCATGCACCCACATACATGTAGGTTACATCTACAAACTGACCCACGTATTCTTTATACACCCACATCCGAATACATGTATGTTACACTTACCCACGTATCCATTATCTACCCAACCCGCACACATGTATGTTACATCTACAAACTTATCCACGTATCCATTATATACCCAAACCCGCATACATGTATGTTACATCTACAAACTTACTCACGTATCCATTATATACCCAAAGCATGCAAACCCGCATGCATGTATGTTACATCTACAAACTTACCCACGTATCCATTATACACCCACACCCGAATGCATGTATGTTACATCTATATACAAACTTACCCACGTATCCATTATACACCCAAACCTGCATACATGTATGTTACACACACAAAATTACCCACGTATCCATTATACATCCACAACCGAATTCATGTATGTAACATCTATATACAAAGTTACCCACGTATCCATTATCCACCCACACCCGCATAAATGTATGTTCCATCTACAAATTTACCCACATACCCATTATCCACCCACCGTGACACCCGAATACATGTATGTTACATCTATATACAAAGTTACCCACGTATCCATAATATACCCAAACCCGCACACATGTATGTTACAACTAGAACTTACCCACGTATCCATTAAACACCCACACCTGAATACATGTATGTTACATCTATATACAAAGTTACCCACGTACCCATTATATACCCAAACCCCCATACGTGTATGATACATCTACAAACTTTTCCAGATAAAGATTATACACCCAAACCCGCATACATGTATGTTACATCTACAAATATATCCTCACCTCACTCACCTCACCTAGTCTTTTCAGGCCTCCTGGCCCATATTGAGAATGTGCTGGAGTTCCATATTTTATTTAAGTTCATAAATGCTACTCTTGCTTTGGAGATTCTGTTTTGGATATCTTCCTCGCCACCACCTTGTAAGCTTACTGTAGCACCAAGGTATATGAACTTGTATTCTTCATTTATTTGTTGGTTATCGATAAAAACTTTGTTTGCACATTTGCTGTTAACTTTCATGAGCTCTGTCTTATCCTTATTAATTCTTCGCCCAGTTTGCGCAGCAAACTGATTGAGCTTGGTCACTTTGGTGTGCATGAGTTGATATGTAGATGATGAAAGTAGAGTGATATCATCAGCAAAATCTAAGTCCTCAAGGGTTGACATGAACTTCCATCTAATTCCAGTCCTGTTATCCTCAGTCATTTTCCTCAACACCCAGTCTATCACCATCAGAAAAAGGAACTCTGACATTGCATCACCTTGCTTTATACCACTTTTGACTTTAAACCATTCAGATTCCACACCGCCATCTATCCCTGCACATTCACTGTCTTCATATAAGGCTTTAATCAAACATATTATCTTTTGTGGAATACTATAGGCTGTCATTATTTTCCAGAGGCTTTCTCTGTGCACCGAGTCAAACGCCTTCTCGAAGTCAACAAAAGCGATATATATGGTTGACTGCTATTCAGCCACCTGTTCTAGAATGTTGCGCAGGATGAAAATCTGCTCGTTGGTACTCCTTCCTCTTCTAAATCCAGCCTGTTCATCTCTCATCTTACTGTCAACACCGTTTCTAATTCTGTCGATTAAAACTCTTCCAATAGTACTTTGCTTGGTATGGATGTATGTTACATCTACAAACTGACCTAGATATCGATTACACCCACAACCGTGCACATGTATGTTACATCTACAAACTGACTCAGATATGATTATACATTCGCAAGCGTGCGCATGTATGTTACATCTACAAACTTGCCCACGTATCTACCCCACACCCGCACCGTCCACATGTATGTTACATCTATATACAAAATTACCCACGTATCCATTATCCACCCAAAGCCGTATACGTGTATGTTTAATCTACAAACTTACCCACGTACCCATTATCCACCCACACCCGAATTGCATGTTACATCTATTTACAAAGTCACCCAGATATTAATTATACACCTACACCCGCATACGTGTATGTTACATCTACAAACTTCCAGATATCGATTATACACACAAACCGCGTACCCTCCCAAACACGTCGTGTGGCATCATCCCATTTATCGTGCATGCAGGACCGCCGGAAGTGGGAAGAGGGGCGTAGAGAGCGATTATCAAACAAACATTTTTTTTTTTTTATATCTTTCCGAGTAAGCTGGTGAGTGATAAATGTAGGAAAACACAGCTTTTAGAAAATCCGTGTTAAAGATTCTTTTACATTCGGAGGAAACAATTTCATTGTGTTTCTGAAGAGCAAACTACTCAAATTTCAAGGCTATAGCGGCCTATTGAAAGGTACCACTGCAGGCTTACTTGATCAAATTCTTATAGCAAATATTGTGTATCAGGCCCTTTAATCCTAGACAAAAGTACTGGGCACTTTTCCCTTCCTTTGCATCATGTATACCCCTCTTTAATGGTGCAGATGTATTTAAAAAGCTTTTCTTGCAAATCGCATGTATAGGGGTAGGGTGCAAAGGAAAAAGTGCCCAAGACTTTTGTTCCTTATTGTATGTCTTTAAACTTAAAAGTTAATGTATACAAAAATTGTTGATTAAAATAGTGGCAAAGCAATGCTGCGAGGGCGCTCATTGAAGAGACCGCACGGTCTGACGGTGCACTTAGTTGTCATGACAATTAATCTATCACTTTTCTTTCATTATTCTAGTAACAAAAACTATACTTTTTGCAGGAGGGACCATAAAGCCACCCCCTTCTCCCGTTTCCGAACATTTTGAGGGAAATGTCGGTGTTTTTCACTGTTTGAAGAAAGACGGGAAAGTTTGGGCAAAAAGTCAGATATTTTGAGCAAATACTTGAGAAAAAACTTGAGGATATTTTGAGCAAAAAGTTTAGAGATTTTAAGTGAAAAGTCGTATAATCCGACTCTTGACTATATCTAAAAAAATCGTCCGTTTTGTGACCATTTTCCCTAAGATTACTGGTACAACTAAAGTCGATAAAACCCGACGATTGCTGAAAAACATTCTGAGTTTTCTAATTAGAATCTGCATTCATATTTAGAGGGGGCAATTTCCCGATGACCCCACCCCCACCCGTCAGCTGCCCTAGTGCGGATATATAGTCGATATTGTTTTGATATTCGTCACCACGTGAAAAAACGGACGTATTGTGCATGGTATCTTAAATTTAAGATGTTCATCTTGGTAGCTTCGATTCCCGTAAGGTCTGAAGGTGCGGCACTCCCCACGTCCTACTTCCTTTTATTTAATGTGTTTATTACGTGACTAAACATCTTTCCATGGTGCATCAAACTTTAAAAAAATATTTAGAAAAACTTACGAATTTCATAATTGATTGCGTTTGTTTAATCCTGAGGACTCGCAGATTGGATATTCCAGCGAAGATAAACTGCAAAGAATCAGAGAATAGATTATAAATCATACTTTACCAAGTTACTGCTTTATGCCTATCATACTTTACCAAGTTACTGCTTTTATGCCTATTAGATTTTAAATCATACTTTACCAAGTTATTGCTTTATGCCTATTAGATTATAAATCATACTTTACCAAGTTACTGCTTTATGCTTATTAGATTATAAATCATACTTTACCAAATTACTGCTTCATGCTTATTAGATTATAAATCATACTTTACCAAGTTACTGCTTTATGCCTATTAGATTTTAAATCATACTTTACCAAGTTACTGCTTTATGCCTATTAGATTATAAATCATACTTTACCAAGCTACTGCTTTATGCCTATTAGATTATAAATCATACTTTACCAAGTTACTACTTTATGCCTATTAGATTATAAATCATACTTTACCAAGTTACTGCTTCATGCCTATTAGATTATAAATCATACTTTACCAAGTTACTGCTTTATGCCTATTAGATTATAAATCATACTTTACCAAGTTTCTGCTTTATGCCTATTAGATTATAAATCATACTTTACCAAGTTACTGCTTTATGCCTATTAGATTATAAATCATACTTTACCAAGTTACTGCTTTATGCCTATTAGATTATAAATCATACTTTATTAAGTTACTGCATTTTTTGCCTATTAGATTATAAATCATACTTTACCAAGCTACTGCTTTATGCCTATTAGATTATAAATCATACTTTACCAAGTTACTACTTTATGCCTATTAGATTATAAATCATACTTTACCAAGTTACTGCTTCATGCCTATTAGATTATAAATCATACTTTACCAAGTTACTGCTTCATGCCTATTAGATTATAAATCATACTTTACCAAGTTTCTGCTTTATGCCTATTAGATTATAAAGCATACTTTACCAAGTTACTGCTTCATGCCTATTAGATTAGAGATCATACTTTACCAAGTTACTGCTTTTATGCCTATTAGATTATAAATCATTTACCAAGTTACTACTTTATGCCTATTAGACAATCTGGGTGCAACCCGAGAAACTGGGTACTTTGAAATACCAAGAGTATTGGCTACTTTCATGTATTACGTAATCGCATGAGCCTACACATTTGACTAACCCACACTAAACGTATAGTGTTTCTCATTTTCCGCTCCGGATTGTCCAAAATTTCATGGGATACCCTGAAATTTTGGAGACGGACAGTAAATAGATATTCAAAACTTTTTGCAGCTGCTTTTTGAAATTCATTGTCGCCTTTTTGAAAAAATAAATCAAATAAATGATTTTATTGGTCTTTATTTTCTGTGTCATTGTTGGTCTTTATTTTCTGTGTTATTGTTACGTCTTTATTTTCTGTGTCATTGTTAGTCTTCATTTTCTGTGTAACTGTTAGTCTCTGTTTTATGTGTAATTGTTAGTCTTTATTTTCTGTGTAATTGTTAGTCTTTGTTTTATGTGTAATTGTTAGTCTTTGTTTTCTGTATTATTGGTAGTCTTTATTTTCTGTGTCATTGTTGGTCTTTATTTTCTGTGTTATTGTTACGTCTTTATTTTCTGTATTATTGTTAGTCTTAATTTTCTGTATTATTGTTAGTCTTTATTTTCTGTATTATTGTTAGTCTTTATTTTCTGTGTTATTAGTAGTCTTTATTTTCTGTGTTGTTATTAGTCTTTATTTTCTGTATTACTGTAAGTCTTTGTTTTCTGTGTAATTGTTAGTCTTTGTTTTCTGTATTATTGGTAGTCTTTATTTTCTGTGTCATTGTTGGTCTTTATTTTCTGTGTTATTGTTACGTCTTTATTTTCTGTATTATTGTTAGTCTTAATTTTCTGTATTATTGTTAGTCTTTATTTTCTGTATTATTGTTAGTCTTTATTTTCTGTGTTATTAGTAGTCTTTATTTTCTGTGTTGTTATTAGTCTTTATTTTCTGTATCCCTGTAAGTCTTTGTTTTCTGTGTAATTATTAGTCTTTGTTTTCTGTATTATTGGTAGTCTTTATTTTCTGTGTCATTGTTGGTCTTTATTTTCTGTGTTATTGTTACGTCTTTATTTTCTGTATTATTGTTAGTCTTAATTTTCTGTATTATTGTTAGTCTTTATTTTCTGTATTATTGTTAGTCTTTATTTTCTGTGTTATTAGTAGTCTTTATTTTCTGTGTTGTTATTAGTCTTTATTTTCTGTATTACTGTAAGTCTTTGTTTTCTGTGTAATTGTTAGTCTTTGTTTTCTTTATCACTGTAAGTCTTTGTTTTCTGTGTAATTGTTAGTCTTTGTTTTCTGTATTATTGTTAGTCTTTATTTTCTGTGTTATTGTTAGTCTTTCTTTTCTGTGTTATTGTTAGTCTTTATTTTCTGTGTTATTGTTAGTCTTTATTTTCTGTGTTATTGTTAGTCTCTGTCTTCTGTGTTATTGTTAGTCCTTGTTTTCTGTGTTTTTGTTAATCAGTATTTTCTGTGTAATTGTTAGTCGTCATTTTCTGTATTATTGTTAGTCTTTATTTTCTGTGTCATTGTTGGTCTTTATTTTCTGTGTTATTGTTACGTCCTTTATTTTCTGTATTATTGTTAGTCTTAATTTTCTGTATTATTGTTAGTCTTTATTTTCTGTATTATTGTTAGTCTTTATTTTCTGTGTTATTAGTAGTCTTTATTTTCTGTGTTGTTATTAGTCTTTATTTTCTGTATCCCTGTAAGTCTTTGTTTTCTGTGTAATTATTAGTCTTTGTTTTCTGTATTATTGGTAGTCTTTATTTTCTGTGTCATTGTTGGTCTTTATTTTCTGTGTTATTGTTACGTCTTTATTTTCTGTATTATTGTTAGTCTTAATTTTCTGTATTATTGTTAGTCTTTATTTTCTGTATTATTGTTAGTCTTTATTTTCTGTGTTATTAGTAGTCTTTATTTTCTGTGTTGTTATTAGTCTTTATTTTCTGTATTACTGTAAGTCTTTGTTTTCTGTGTAATTGTTAGTCTTTGTTTTCTTTATCACTGTAAGTCTTTGTTTTCTGTGTAATTGTTAGTCTTTGTTTTCTGTATTATTGTTAGTCTTTATTTTCTGTGTTATTGTTAGTCTTTCTTTTCTGTGTTATTGTTAGTCTTTATTTTCTGTGTTATTGTTAGTCTTTATTTTCTGTGTTATTGTTAGTCTCTGTCTTCTGTGTTATTGTTAGTCCTTGTTTTCTGTGTTTTTGTTAATCAGTATTTTCTGTGTAATTGTTAGTCGTCATTTTCTGTATTATTGTTAGTCTTTATTTTCTGTGTCATTGTTAGTCTTTATTTTCTGTGTTATTATTAGTCTTTATTTTCTGTGTTATTATTAGTCTTTATTTTCTGTGTTATTCTTGTCTCTGTTTTCTGTGTCATTGTTAGTTTTTATTTTCTGTGCAATTGTTAGTCTTTATTTTCAGCTTTGTTAAATAGATCCTGAATCAGAAGATAAGGGCATGCGTTGCTAAAGCCATTGAAAATCTTGGTCAAATTTAGCCTTATTTTCAGAGATGCTATAAACTTTGAAATAGCCAATTTCTTAAATCATTGTCGTGGGGGTTTTGGGTATTTTAATGTGGTTTCAGGTTTGAATCGACACGTTTTCATTTTTTTTTTTTTTTACAATCCAATTTCAATGTGCTGGAAAGTAGTAAAGTATTTCTGATTATTTCAAATGAATGAGACCGAATACATTTATTTTAAGAACATATCTTTGATTATGAAAATCTTATGTAGCCTAGAAGGAAACAAATGTCAAGGGGCACAAAGAGATGACCAACAAAATAATTCACCAAAGCAGCACCTCATATTTCACAGACCCGCCTTACATACCACGGACCACACCTCACATACCACGAACCACGCCTTACATACCACGGACCCCGCCTCACATACCACGGATACCACGAACCCCGCCTCACATACCACGGACCCCGTCTCACATACCACGAGCCCAGCCTCACATACCACGGACCCCGAATCACATACCACGGATACCACGGACCCCGCCTCAAATACAACGGACCCCGCCTCGAATACCATGGACCCCACCTCGTAACCACGGACCCCGCCTCACATACCACGAACCCGGCCTCACATACCACGGGTACCACGGATCCCGCCTCACATACCACGGATACCACGGACCCCGCCTCCCATACCACGAGCCCCGCCTAACATACCACGGACCCCGCCTCACATACCACGAACCCCGCCTCACACACCACGGACCCCGCCTCACATATCACAGACCTTGCTTCACATACCTCGGACCCCACCTCACATACCACGGACCCCGCTTCACATATCCCGGACCCCACCTCACATACCACGGACCCCACCTCACATAGTACGAACCCCACTTCACATACCACGGACCCCACCTCACATACCACGGACCCCACCTCACATACCACGGACCTTACCTCACATACCACGGACCTTACCTCACATACCACGGACCCCACCTCACATAACACGGACCCCATCTCACATACCACGGACCCCATCTCACATACCACGGACCCCATCTCACATACCACAGACCCCACCTCACATACCACGGACCCCACCTCACATACCACGGACCCCACCTCACATACCACGAACCCCACCTCACATACCACGGACCCTACCTCACATACCACGGACCCTACCTCTAAAAGGACTAAAGTTGGATCCTTAGGTTTACACTGTACCAGATTTCAGGACTTTGCCATTAGCAGGCCCCTGTATTACAACATGGTTAGCTGTAATTTGGATGTAACCTATAATATTAGCTAATTCAATCGAGCCATTAGGCTCATACAGCCGGTACTTAACGCCGGTTTCCGTGGCGCAAGCGGATGAGAGTACACAACTCCGCCCTCTGCCATTCTATCGCAGATTCACCAAAGTACCAGCATTGGTGAATCTGCGATGTGCTGGTACTCATTTTCACAGCTGAGTGGACTGAAGCAAGTAGAATCAAGTGTCTTGCCCAAGGACACAATGCAGCACCCACGACTGG
>JAIGNY010004480.1:107500-220000 GCA_020152595.1 Chiridota heheva
AATCTGCTAATAATACCCCATAGCTCGCAATCTGCTAATAAGGCCCCATAGCCCGCAATTTTCTAATAAGGCACACATAGCCCGCAATCTGCTAATAAGGCCCCATAGCCCCCAATCGGCTAATAAGGACTCTATAGCGCCCAATATACTAATATGGCCCCGTAGCCCGCAATCTTCTAATAAGGCCCCTAAAGCCCGCAATCTACTAATAAGGCTCCATAGCCCGCAATCTTCTAATAAGGCACACATAGCCTGCAATCTGCTAATAAGGCCTCCATAGCCCGCAATCCATTAATAAAGCCCCATAGCCCGCAATCTGCTAATAAGGCCCCATAGCTTCCAATCGGCTAATAAGGACTCCATTGGGCTCAATCCACTGATATGGCCCCGTAGCCCGCAATCTTCTAATAATACACCTATAGCCCGCAATCTGCTAATAAGGCCCCATAGCCCGCAATCTTCTAATAAGGCACACATAGCCCACAATCTGCTAATAAGGCCTCCATAGCCCGCAATCTATTAATAAGGCCCCATAGCCCGCAATCTGCTAATAAGGCTCAAATAGCCTCAATCTTCTAATAAGACACCCATGACCAGCAATCTTCTAATAAGGCCCCATAGCCTTCAATCGGCTAATAAGGCTCCCACAAACCGCAATATACTAATAAGGCCCACATAGCTCGCAATTTTCAAATAAGGCTCCCATAGTCCCCAATCTACTAATTAAACCCCATAACCCGTAATTTTCTAATAAGACCCCCATTGCCCCCAATCTACTAATAAGGCACCTCTAGCTCCATTCTGTTAGTAAGGCCCCGATAGCCCTCAACCTGCTAATAAGGCCCCATATCTCCAATCTGGAAATAACGCCCCCATACCCCAATCTACTAATAAGGCCCCATAGCCCGCAGTCTGCTAATAAGGACCCTATAGCCTTCAATCTGCTAATAAGGTCCCCATAGCCCCCAATCTAGTAATAATTCACCCATAGCCCGCAATCGTGTAATTAGGCTCCCATAAGCCCCAGTTTACTAATAAGGCCCCATAGCCCGAAATCTGCTAATAAGGCTCCCATAGCCCCAATATTCTAATAAGACACCCATAGCCCCAATCTTCTAATAAGACACCCATAGCCCGCAATCAGGTTTGCAAGTTTATGAAAACATAATAAGGATTAAGGATATACTTTTTTCAATCCGAAGATTTGGGGCAAAATTGAAGTTTTGGGGGCCTTAAATTGAATGCTACTTTGGTCTAATAAAGACAGATAATACTATCATAATTATTCTCAAAGTTTGTTTATTACGGGAATTTACCAAGTAGACATCATTCATTTATTACCTTCAGCTCCTGTTTCTTTACTTCCACATTCTCCTCAGCTCCATTCTCGGTAGCTCTCTTTCCCTTTGCTGTTTTGGAAGCCATTCTAAACCTGTCCAAACAAAACGCACCGTGCGACGTGTTGAGAGCAACATGAGTTATATTCTTTCCTCGCAAACTTTTTATTCCGATACACTTTACCTTGCACTTTACCACCTAAATTTTGTTTTGTATCTTCACTTTCCGAGATTCTCTCTGTGCATGAGCCGTTCTTTTGTTTTTTGTTTTCCGTTGTGACCAGACTTTCACGCCCTTATCGATACTTGTACAGCGGCTCTCCTACAGTAGTTCCGAGATTTTTTCTAGTTGCCATGGGTCTCTTGGCTCTTTTTTTTTCTCCATCATGACAAAACGATTCTGTCTTGACCTTGACCCTCCATCCCCTCTCCGTTACCCTCCCTCCCCTCTCCGTGACCCTCCCTCTCCTCTCCTCTTCGTGACCCACCTGCTACCTCCATTGACCATTCTGCATCCCCTGTCCCCCAAATTATAATCATACAGGCCAACTATAAACCAGAAAGTTTTAAAAGAGTTTACCTTTTCTCATACACAAGGCGCTCTACGGCCTTGTCGGTACCCTTCCGAAGGTCTTTACCTTCAGATCCGATAATCTTCTGGTGCACTGCACCAGGGACACTCAAGCCACCACCCTCCTCACCACCACCAACACCCTAGCTAATAGTAGTATTGACGTTACTGTCACCCCCACCGTTCCCTGAACTCCAGCAAAGGCGTCATTAGAACTAGAGACCTTGCCTACTTGACCGATGAAGACCTCGTTGAGGAACTTGCCAACCAACATGTTACTGAAGCCCGTCGTCTCGTCCTCAAAAGAGACGGTGCCGAAACACCCACCAATACCATCTTCCTGGCTTTTGCCACACCAACTATCCCCTCCAACATCACTTCCGGCTACCTGAGAATCCCAGGCGCTCCTTACATCCCCACCTCCTCCCTTGTCATAAGTGTCAGAGGTATGGCCTTGGAAAAAAATCCTGCCGCAGCCAAGCGCGCTGTAGGAACTGTGGAGCCCCGGACCATGATAGCGCTTCCTGCACCAACACCACACTCTGCACCAATTACGCCGGTACTCACCCAGTCAACCAATTTTCCTCCATCTCAAAAGACTTCCCCACTAGGCTTCAGGGAAAGCAGATAACCAAGCTGAAAAGCCTTAATCCCAACATCACTTACCCGGAGGCCAGGAAGCAATTCCTCGCTTCCCTCCACAGCCCATCACCATTGCCAACAACCCAACCACACCCATTACCCAAACCACATCCACCACAAGTTCCCTCCCCTACCTTCCTTTCATCTCTAAGACCTGCGGTCCCTACCCCAACACCTCTAATGTCATAAAACATCAAACTCAATCCAACCTGGCTAACAAACATCAAACAAACAAACTAACCAACAAACCAACAAATAACCAATCAGCAAACAGCCCACCATGTAAACCCACACGTATGACGCTGAAGAGAGCATGGATTGTTCGATTACTGAACACTCCGAACATACTTCTCGTCCAACTTTAAAAAACAAGAGCTCCCAAAGAAACAGGGACAGATCCAAAGAAAAAAACAACAAGCCAACTCAGACCCAACAGATCTTTCTCCAGATAACCCCTGCCTTCTTATGGCGTGCAACACAAATAATTACAATAAGACCCAGAACATTATACAATGAAACATCGGGAGTCTTAAGGCCAATTCTGACCTACTGGCCACCACCTTCAACCTGGTCGTCAAGTTCTGCCTACAAGAAACCTTCAAAACCAATGACCATTATTCCCTCAAGAACTTCGCTTGCTACCATAAACATTAAGTGGACGCCGACAGGGCCTGTGGGGGCGTCTCTATTCTCGTTAGACACGATATCCCACACAGCCCTGTTCATGTGAAAACCGACCTTCAGGCCGTCTGTATGTCTATCTCACTCCACAAAATCTTCACTCTTTGCAATATCTATCTCCGCCAACGCCAACGTTCAGCCAACCAGTTTTAACAACCTCATCTTTTAGCTCCCCTCCCCCTTCATCCTTCTTAATGACTTCAACGCCCACAACCCCCTATGGGGCTCCAATACCACCACCCCAGAGGCAAGCTCGTCGAAACCACTCTCCGTCAGCACAGCCTCTCCATGCTCAACACTAACTCTCCGACCTACCTTCACCCTGCCACAGGCACTCTCACCTGTAATGACCTGTCTATCTGTTTCCCCAACCTCCTCCTTGATTTTAGCTGGAGATCACTGCTGATGTCTGTGGTAGTGACCATTACCGTTTTCTTATTCACTCCAACCTTTAACCCCCATAGACCCCCCCCCCCCCATTGCAACCTCGGGAAGACCAAGTGACCCCTTTTTGAAACCCTTTGCGACTCGCACCCCCCTTTATCTCCTCGAGGGTGACGATCTCATGTCAAACTTCAGTGACATCCTTATCAAGATCGCCATCTGCTTCATTCCCAAACCCCCTACCACCCCAACCCCTGGTTCACTGATGACTGCAAAACCGCCATCAAGAATAGGAAAAGGGCTCTCAGAAACTTCAAAACTAAGCCGACCACCCACAATCTCAACCTCTTTCGCATCAGCCGTGCCAAGGCCAGGCGCACTATCAAGGACAGTAAAACCAACACTTGGAGCAACTTCATCTCTTCTTTTACCACCAACACCCCCACTAAGAAGATTTAAAGAATGGTTAATATCTTCCACGACAGGGTGGGCAAGTCTCCCATCTCCCATCTATTCTGGAATAGAACCTTCTTACCGCAAAAAAGGACATCGTTAACCACCTCGCCGCCTTTTTGCCCAATGCTTTCAAAACCAAAAAAGCTCGCGATGACGCCCGACGTATTACCTTTCCCTCCGACAACACCCCTCCCACCCTTTCTGAATTAAACCAATAATAAAACGTGCCCTCTACGTGGACGACCCAACCATCTTTACCCCTCCCATAGCTTTCCTCTTGTCGAAAATAGGCTCCAACTCAGCCTCATGCGGCTCCGGCTGATGCAACAATAACGGTTTTAAATTCTCCAAAGACAAGACACTCTGCGTGCACTTCTATCATTTCAACAACTACCACCCCAGCCCGAACCTCGTGCTCAATGGCAATAGCATTCCTAAAGTTGAACACCTAGAAGAAAATGCAACAGCTCTCTCAAATTTCTCCGCCTTCTCTCCAACACCACTTGGGGTGCAAACCGCCATGCTCTCCTCAAAATCTTCAGGCTCACCATTCGTGCCAAGTTTAACTACGGCAACATTGTCTACTGTGTTGCTCACAACTCTTACCTCAACCACATCAATACCATCCAAAATGAAGCCCTCAGGAGTTTTCTGGGTGCCAAGAGTACCTCCCCAATCACCAGTCTTCATGTTAAAGCCAACGATTCCCCCTTTTTGCTAAGGTGTAGAAAGCTTAGCCTCTCCTATGCTTAAAAGGTCCTCATTAACACCTATAACCATACAACTTCATTAAGTACCCCAATTTCCCCACCCTCTTTGATAGGACTAAAATTATATCCCCTCCCTTCAACTTACGCATCAAATCAGACCTCCTTTATCTCGGCCTCGACCCCTCCACTCTTGGCACCTTCTCCTGGCCCACTTTTCCTCCCTGGCTACCCCCTCCCTTCTACCTACCTGGGCCTCTCCACTCATCACAAAATCCAAACCACCCGAACCTCTTCATCAACCTCCACAACCAAATCAAAGTCCAACTCTCAAACTACACCTCCATCTATACTGATATCTCCAAAGAAAGCGACAAGACAGCTGCTGCTGCCGTCATTCAATACATCAGTCTCAGTAGCAGGCTTCCCGACTACTCGTCCATCTTCTCGGCTGAGGCCAAGGCCATCCTCCTCGCCCTCAACTTTAATGAGTATCTCCGCTAGGCCGCTACTTTGCCATTTTCTCCGACTTCTCCGGCTGTCCTTACTTCTCTATTCAATCTTAAATGGGATAACCCAACATCCCACCTTCTACTCCATAAACTCCTTTCGCCCACCCTCTGCAGGAAAAGTATTATTTTCTTCTGGATACCCGGCCATGCTGCATCCCTGGCAATGACAGGGCTGATGCAGCCGCTAAGCTTGCGCCCTCAACTTCCCTCTACCCCATTTCTCAAGACCCTTTCTGACATCAAACCACTTATCGCTTCCCTTGTTCGTAAACAAACCTCATGAGACTCCCAAATTGATAACAAACTCCACGTCATCCAGCCCAACATTCCGATCAAACTCACCATCCACAACCTCTCCCATGTCGACAACGTTCACATTACCCGTCTTAACATTGGTCACACCCACCTCACTCACTCCCACCTCCTTATTGGCTCCTCCAACCCCTCAGCAACAATTGCCATTTCACCCTTACAGTCCATCACGTTCTTCTTGCTTGCCCCCTGCACAATCTTCCCAGAGCTTTCCTTGCTCCCCACAACTCAATAGCCGAGCTCTTCCAGAAAAACCCTCCGGATAAAATTATCTTATTCCTTCATCATGCTTCCCTTTACAGCCATATTTAGTTCTTCCCCCCACCCCCTCTCTGTGCTTTTTTTTCACCCTTGCACCTCCTCTCTCGATCCCAGCTTTTTGTCATTTTGTTTTTGTGTCTCTCTCAATCTCCCCTTGATTTCTTTCCTTCCTACCTCTGGAATGATCTAACCTCTCAGGCACAATTTGACCCTCATCAATTTAAGCCGTTATCAGACAAACAAACTAAACCTTTCTGAATAGATGCTCCTTGACAGAAGACAGGTAAACCTGCCAAATGTGTCAGAAACTGTCTGGCAAGAAAACTAAGCATCAACCTACGATAGAGGGAAATGGCGAGAAAAAAATATTTTGTGATTCAAAACCTGCTATTTTAGTTTATGGGTCATTTCATATAAGATGGACCAATTTTTTGAAAATCATCAGGCCATTGTCTTCGATTTGGCTATTTTTTTTGTTCTTTTGCGTACAAATTGAACCAACTATTATGCACTTCTACCAAATTTGAGGTCAATAGCATACTTACTTTTTAAAATACAGCCTCTCAAAGATTCTAACCCAAAAGCCTAAGAAAAATGGACCTAGATATTTCATTTTAAGGCCTTTTTGAGGTATCATAACTCCATAAAGCAATGGTTTTAAGCAATTTTCTCTATTAATAATAGAGATTATAACCCAGGATATAAAGAAAGAAAAAAGTTGGTGGTGTGATATATGTTTGGGCCCATAGAGGCCCACAAAAATTGGAAAATGTTTATTTTGCATATACTTCGTTTGGTTTGTGCACACACAAAAAAAAATGGGCAAATCCAAGACAATGACTTGATGAGCTCTGTTCTATCTTATATGAAATGACTCTTATTCTAGGGCGCTTGGACCGCTTCCTTAATGGAGATATATTCTGTAAGGGAAAATAGAAACAATATTCAATGTTACTAACACATATAGTCCATTCACAACCAGAACCAAAAGGTTTAATTTGTGGTTCCTATTTTTTTTTTTTTTATATGCTGATTGGTTTGCAAGTTTTGTGGCATTGCATATCAACACACTAGCGAACATCACAATTATACCAAATATGAAATAAAACAAATTTGCGAATGTTAAGATATAAGCAATTCAAGATTTTTACATTAAGCTCCGCCTACTCATTGATAAGCTTAATCTCGCCACCAAAAACAATAGGGCACATTAGCAGACCATGGGCTATCTGTGTGTCCTATATGACATAAATCCGGTGTATCGTTCTTGAGATATCGTATCTGTGAGCTGGGCGTCACACACACACACACACACACACACACACACGTGCATACACACATATAACATCTTGGCCGCATAGGTTCCTGATGCTATCGCATCAGAACCAAAAATGTAGCATAGGTCTAGAGATTTGTTTTTATAATATCTATGTCAATAAATTTGATTACTTATAAACATTGCTTAAAAACTTAAGTCCATACTCAGGGCATGAACTTGAAGGCTCATCAAACCGGTGCTTATCCCCATATATATATATACAGATATAAACGGATGAGAGCAACTGACTATCCCTGAATAGGACCCCAGTCCACCACAGGTAACTCCCAGGCAGTGCACTGTTGGCTGGTACTCATTTTAAACTAATAAGTGGACTGGAGCAAGTACATGTTGAGTAAAGCGTCTTGCTCAAGAACAAAATGCAGCGCCCGTGATGGAAATCAAACCAAGTACCGGAATCTGGTAAATTTAATAGACTTCAAACAAACAACCATTTTTAAGTCTGACTAGGGACAACTCCCTGGTCTGACTTGGCATTCATAGTAACTTCAAATTGTCCTGTTTATTAATCGGATAACTTTTATCCCGTAGTGGTGCCAAATAGGTAAAGATTTAGGAAAAGTGTATTATTTAGACAAATTGGTATAAGAATATCCAAAAAGTAAGTGATTTTTTAATCATCAATTTTCTACAACATGTGAATTCTCAAAAACAGAAATTACCAGCTATAACAACCCTTGTACGGCAATTCCAATATCAACCGTAATGAGGGATGTGTATAGGCCACACTTGAAATGACAACCATAGACATGGTAGGGGTCATTAGTATTAGGCTGCATAGAAAAAAACATCAAATTTTGTTAGTTTTGATTCTTTATCTAAATACTCCTCCATTATTTTTCATGAAACTCTTAAAAATGGCAAAATAAATTCGTTAACAATCCACACCCTGATAAAATTATTCAAAAAGTTACATTCTTGGGTGCAAAATCAGGGAAAATGTAAGACACTCTTTTCATTTGATCATGAACAAATGTGAAATTTGGGATAAAAATATCCTTCAAAAATATATTGACTGTTATTTAGTCATTTATTAATTCATTATGTCAATTAATTTAATCAAGGCTTCAAACCAACGGCTGTTTTAAAGGATTAGTTTAGTGGTCAAGCAAGTTTACATTATATAAAAGAGAACGTCAAAAGAAACAAAATGGTGAAAAAAGCATTCAAAAATCTTATTCCGTTAAGGAGATATTAAGGTTTAAAGCTCTGTCTTATCTGTGTAGAAATGACTGGTGTATTAAGTCTACTATGGAAAGTTGTGAATTCATCCTAACATTCCTAACAATTGTTATTGTATTTGAAAAAAATTAATTAAGTATTTCACTATTTGAATTATTTTCCCTCAAACTTTCTTCAGGTGGTATATTATAAATACCCTTCCTAGATTCGGTTTTAGTACGTTTTTGCATATCCCATGATGGTTTTTAAGCCACAAAATCATAGGACACAATATGTTAAAATACATAAAGACTCTAATAAACCAGCAGATAGTTTTACAATGATACAGACTACCCCACCCCTATTAAAAAAAGTCAACTAGACATCAATGATAGTATAGCTCAACCCATAACAATGCAAGAAGAATTGATTGCTTTTATTGCTTTTATTTTTGTCAGATGTATTTTTATGATGTTTTTAAAGTTTTGTTTGAGGTCCATTCCATTTTGGGGCAATTATTCATCATGTTAGAAATCCAAGAGTTTTAACTTTCCTGTATGAGTTGTATTCAGTTTCTTTGTTTGGATTTAATGGCACCTTAGCAGCCAGGCCATACGTGCCAAACGAGGCTAGTTGTGAATAACTGTCAGATCGGTTCTCAGTGATGACTTGGTTTTGTGGTGGTTGCAATAAGGTTCACTTCATAGCGATGACTGAAAAATTATGCTTCTAACAAAAGCTATGTGACATTCAATGCATGGTGCCATTATTTCTCGCTCAATTACTGACGTTGGCGAGGTCAAAGGTCAATTCCACCACAATGTATGGTTATAAAATACATTTTGTAAACATAAAACAATTTCTAACATTAACACATTAATCTTCATAAATATTAAATTACTTTCATTTGGCCTGTACTGAAAAAAGATTACTGACAAAACATATTTCAAAACGGACAAGTGTGTCATATTTAGCCGGTAATTGGCCAAAGTAGCAGCTAAGGTTGTGACAGTTAGCATTTCCCCCCATAAACGTACAGCTGTCATCATTACAATCTTTAACCGTTTAATCGTAAGGCCTGTTGTCATAAGTGGACGCACTTTTAACGCGAGTATACCGCGTCCTTACCGCGAGATCTCCACCAGGTCCTTAACAATAGACCTTCCATAGCAACCCACACTAATTCAAAAATAAGGCTTCGATATTGGCGGGCACAAACTTTTTTGACATGGAGTCAAGTGGTCCACCTTAGGGCCCCATGTGGGGTTAAGGGTAAAAGCTATGGGAAAATCCCCTGAGAGACCTCGTATTTTCCAAGTTTTAGAAACCCCCAAAAGACTGAATGTGTTCACGGATTTTTAAACTAATTTAGGATAATTACGAACGATCTAGTATAGCAGCATAACATTTTTGCAATTGTTAGGCAATTTGAAAAATATTTTTCGGACAATGGAGCCCTCGTAACGGCGTCACTGCTTTTTGAGTATGAAAAAGTCCAATGAAAAGGTCTGTTTGGCCCGTCCATATGGAAAATTCATATTAGTGTAATGTGCGCGAAGCGCATGAAATTTTACATTTTCAGTCTTTATAGGGTAATATTTGTGTTACTTTCTATCATGAAAAGATCGTATATATATATAGTCTGAAAAAAGGGATGTTTTCAATCTTTCAAAAGGTATGTTCCTTCTCTGAAAAAGACATTTTCTTCTTTAAAAGGTCATTTTTCCTTCTGAAAAGGCACTTTTCCCTCAAAAAGTTCCTTTTTAAACATTTGAGAAAAGTGGGGGACACTTTCCACCTTTTGCCCTGCCGGACCCGTTCTGGTGTAAAAGTAAATTTTGCCTTCCCCCCCCCTCCCCTAGTAAATTTCGGCCCTTATTTCCTAGAAAATTTGGACCCCCCAGACAATTAAGCCGTAGCCATCCAGTAAATTTGGTCCCCCATCATAGTAGAAATGATCTGCTAAGAAATTTGGTCCCCCTGTTGATCTTTCTTACAAAATTTGGTCCCCCAGACCATAAAGCCGTAGCCATCCAGTAAATTTGGTCCTTCGTCATAGAAAAACAGTCTGCGTTCATCAATACAGGATGCAATTTCATAGGCTACAACTTTGATGACCGACGTTGGTGCGGTGTTTTGAAAACAAAAAAACCAGATTTTCAAGCTTCAGTTTGAATTGTTTACATTTGCTCGAGGTGAGAAAAAGAAAGAAATTTATAAGAGAGTTGTGTCAGTATTGTCATACCTTAAAAATCCAGATTTGATCTTGTAAGAGTTTGCTTAATTACGCAACATGGGTTATCAGCTTATATTGTGATTAGTAATAGTATCCAGTCTTTGCTGCTGACCTCTTTGCGTAAGAGTGTTGCCGAATTTTATCTATGGATTAATTTCTGTGAGAAAAAACAAACAAAAAAAAACAGTACAATGTTTGTTGTCAACTCTAAAGTAAGTACAGCGGCACTGTATTCCGTACAAAAACATGACTAATTTCGGGTTTAGCTTATCACTTCAGTACACAAAATTAATTGGAGGAACCGCACAGACACGCTAGTAAATCGCCTAGTAAAATCAGTCCGGGGGACCAAATTCACTTGGTATTCCTTAGGAAATAAGGACCAGGGGCCGAAATTTACGGGGGGCAAAATTTATTATCACACCGGCGCATATGCAAGATACGTGGATTATTATCCGTGCAAATAGCCGGAACGTTTCCCAATTCCCCAAATTATTTAGCCGGCAACTTGACAAATTATTTTGTTTCGGCTTTTGATCAGAAGTTCATCAATTTTTCATATGTAGGAGCATCTTTGAGTTATAACAAACTTTGGAATTAACTCATATAGATTTACGTAAAACAGTTGTATAACTGTGAGTGAAAATACTGATGAATTTTTAAAGTAGGTTTTTCATCAAATACAATTTTGCATTAGTAGGCCTAGCCCATAAACAATTTAACTTAGGGGTTGCGCGAAATTTAGGCTAGACTGAGACATTTGCAGGCAAATCCCTCAGTATTTCAATGTAGTTTTTATTTTATTTATAAAATTTATGAATTTTAATGTATGTTGGTGTTAAGTATGACAATGAAATGATAAGTGCCTTAACCTTTTATACCTAAGTTACTAAGGTTTTTGTTTTTTCTCGACGACGACGAGTGAACACACAATTACAATGACGGGGTCGTCGCCTGCGTATTCGGTTATGATAGTAACAATGCTATCAGGAAACGCTTTATACGACCCGGACGAAAACACAGGTACGACGTACGGACAGACATAACATCGACAACCAAGTCAATGTCCACGGCCTTTGATAACCAGTTGTGGTACACTAGCGTTCTCCAAGCTTGCTTATCATTAATGGGATGCCCATTTCCAAATTAGAAATAGGTTGCACCTAGGCCATAGACCCTGCAGTAAGTTCTAATATTTCGTTCAAAACTATAAACCAGGCGGCTGGGTCCATATCATTTGATTGAAGACTGTAATTTAGACCCAGCTACAGATCTCCGTGGTGCAGTGGTTAGTGCTTTGTCCTCGCACCCACACGTCCTGGGTTCGTATCCTGGTGGGTCTGCAACCAGTGGTTCACAACTGGTTATCAAAGGCCATGGCCGTCTTGATATAATGTCCAGCACTGGATGCTTTTGGGAGGTTAAACATTGCTATGCTATGCTAGGCTAGTGAGCCTAAACCTTCACCTTAATCATTAAGTTAATACAATGCTGTTGCAATATTATGAAACATCACTGAAACAACAAACTTTTAGCTGCGTGGTCTTTTACAGTAAAATTCCTGCGTAGAACTGAATTTTTTTACCCTGAACAATTTAGTCCTTGGTATGAAGGAGATGTTTAATCAAATGATAAGCAATCATCAAGTAAAACTTATTGCTAGAAATGTATCAAAAACATTAATTGAAGTTTTACTGTTTGAGTCTTGCAGTTAAAACGTAGAACTAATTTTTTACCCTGATACGTTAGGCGCTATGCGCATGAACACAAGTCAGAGAAAGAGCAGCATGAGGGTCAGTGTATTCAAAATATTTACTGTTTGAGTGTTGCAATTCCAAAGTGTAATACATTTGATATGTGCATGCACATGCACCAGTATTACATGTATTGTTAAGAGCGTTTCATGATTTTGAAAAAAATGACCAAATTATTATTTTTTTCTTTTCTGTTTCCTTCTAATTTTGACCATTTATCGTTGTTGTTTCTCTCCAAATTTTACAATTGCAATTGGAAACCAAACTGTAGTAAGTGTGTTTAATTTTTCAGTGAGAAGGGAGTTGATTTTGATATGGAAAATAAAGTCTCCCAGAAAAATCTAGGAACATTTTTTTTTGAGAATTGTTAAATCCCATTGACTTTTGATTAGTGTGTGGTGTCAATTTTTTAATGGACATGGGCACATACCCTAATTGGTAGATTTGGAGATCTGCTCTATTGGGTATGTGGATGTGTACTAGACCCAGCTGCCTGGTCTGTAGCATTTCATCAAAACTATGGACCAGGCTGCAGGCCGACCTTAAAATTTAATCCAAAACTATGGTCAATATGGATCCCGCAGTCGTGGCTACAGCTTGCTCCCATGTCACATATATGTTGTTGCGCCCTATTAATTATGATCATTATATATTGATTCATTCAATAAAAACTCAGCAGCCATGGTTTTGTAATATCTACACAAAAAAGTTGATAATATCTTGCTTATATCATTCATAGCCCAGATGTCATAGCCTTAGTCCATGATTTGTGGCAAATTGAGGCGAAACAAAAGCCTTCAGGCAAGCCCACTCTTTTCTTTTACCTAATTACTCATTGATACATTGTTTATACAGATCCAGACATTTTACATTTCTGCCCGACTAAGATAGGTTGGTTGGGTCATAGGGCTATGAAAAATTGACTGTACTATACTACTAGCATTAGTTTAATACAGTAAGCCTAACATTACTCGTTAGTGTAGTGTACTCCCATTGGTGATTTGAGTCCAGTAAAAGCAGTGTCAAAAACCAATTAATGTTACAAATACATTATCATCCAGTCATTGGGACATCTTAAGACTTGAGACAATTAGAATGCAAGATAATCTATGACATAAATCATTCACATTTTGTAGACTGGGAGTCGAGTGTAGCAAGATGTAAACAGTATGTAGCCTACATTTGATATGTAGTGCACATGCAGTGCATTTATTTTGCGCCACAATCTTTACATCATGTGTGGATGTAAATCATCAGCCTGGGTAAAAAGTGTACCAGTCATTAGTAAAACCAATCCTTGAATATGCAGCATCAATCTGGGATCCACATACCACATGACAAATTAACAAATTGGAATCAGTCCAGAGGAGAGCAACTAGATTTGCAACCAGGAACTACTATGATGACAAACAGCCTGGAAGCATGACAACCATGTTACATCAACTGAACTGGGAAGCACTGATGGTAAGAAGGACCAACATCCTCATCTTGCTTTATAAGATCCAGAACCAGATAGTTGCCATACCATCAGAGCTCTTTATCTACTTGCAAGTGACTGTAGAACGAGAAGAGGTCATACTGTTCAGGTCCCAACATCAAACATCATCCACAGTACATCATACTTCCTTAGGACCATCCCTGATTGGAATAGACTACCCCCATCAGCAGCCAATGCAGAAAGTCTGTATGGATTCCGTGACAAGCTGGGCAGACTCCACACTGTAAAGTTTGGCCGCAAAAACAAAAGGGCTATCATCCGTCTGTCTTGTTTTCCTGGTTTTCAAATCTGCAAATAAAATTTGGCCATTTGCGAGATGTTCCCCATGCAAAATAGTACCTCTCTTCATCTGCAACAACAGGCAACCTTGTCTACTTGGTTATACTTACGTGAAGACGTTACAAGCTTGTCAATCACAACCCAAATATTTCTTATTCGGAATTTCTTATAATACTGGATTTGAATGCAGACTGCGCTGCAGTACTCGTAACGTACGTAACGTCACTGCAATATACCTAGCGTAACTTTTACAAATTTACAAACAATCCAGTTACAAGTTCTGTTATCAGTCTTCCAACAACCATTCACCACTTGTGTATCATCTACTGATTGGCATTTAAGAAGCAGTTTTAGTTTTTAAAGGACACCACCATCTCTACTGGAACTGTGTCATTTGTTCAATGCAACAAATTCAGACGTCACAAACATGATGGTGGTTGAGGCTTGATGTCTAGTTCATCCATCAGAAACCTAGATCAAATTTATGTAAATTTATTGTTATTTTTCCAAACATTTATGCACACAATCTTTCGTAAAATTGATGAAAATTTCTGCGCATATTCACTATTCAACTTAACATTTCCCAAGATAGACTGAACATTTTGAACCATCGTTTTTGCATTTCTAGCGCAAAAAAGAAGACAGTCTGGGACAGATTAATGCCTGGGTGTGGAGCAGAAGGCATCGGCAGTTTTTAGTTTTAGTTGTCCTGTTCTGTTTTGTTGAACTTTTGAACTTTAAGGCATTATTTTTGAAAATTTGCCCAGTTGTTTTTTGGCCTGGCCAGCCTCATGCCGCAGAGTATAACGCTTTTTATAGAGTCAGTTCTATTTTGGAAGAAGAAGAAAACATGCGCAAGTTCAATTCACTGTTCACATTTATTTAAGGGTTTTTTAACTGTACGCTATGAAAACTATTGATAATTTTAAACACACACCTACCTGCCGTTTGTGAAGATGCATTCCTGTGTGTGTTTAACCATTTTTAAATGTGCAAGGAAACAAAGTGGGGCAGAATTTTATTTTCTTCACCAATTATCGACATACATGTAGTCTAGTCCAAGGCCCAAGCAAATTATATTGGTAAAATCCTGGTATAGTGGTAAATTTAAGTGCCTTTATAATGGAAATTGATGTGATATTTTTGCCTTTCTTCATTGCAAATAAAAAAGATATATATAAAAAAATATATTTGAAATGTGAGTCAGCAAAACCACACTGGAAATTGTAAACATATGAGTTGAGTTAGTGGATATGATTGCTACTATAAACTTTTGTTTTATAGTGATAACAAAAGAACATGAATATGTTCCCATATTTGCACTAAACTTTTGCCCAATGGAGACATACATTGATTTTTGCTATCTCTTAAAACATTTGCCACCTTTGGCTCTGTTGGAGCAAAAAAAGGGAAATTTGAAAGTCATGTTAGACTTAAAACAATTGTGATATTCATACAGTATATATATGATAGAGGACTATTAATATTAAAGAAACTAATTGGCGAAAAATATCTTGGTAGCTTATTACGTTTGGGATTTATTGCATTTCAAAGACTTCGCCAGTATGTTGAAAAGTAACCTTGCAGAATAAAGTGTGCAGTTATAAATGCAAACAGAACAGTTTATTACCAAAACCTCTTGAAGTGCTTCATCATCATTATCATCTTCTTGTACTGTGCAGGGCAATAAAAGGGTAATAACACTCCCTAGTACAGTACATGTTTGTAAAGTAGAACAAACATCACAGCCATTTGTTTGTAACCTCTTTTAAATAAATTGATTTATCTAATTATTGAATGACTAAATAACAATCAATATATTTTTGTAATTGAGGTGTTTTTGTTTACCCCAAATTTCAGATTAATGATCAATGATAATTGGATTTAATTTGAATTTTTGTAGTAAACAAATGTCTGGAATTTCATTCTTAAGGCATTTTGGAATGATGGTCTTCAAAAAATGTCCCACATTTGACCTTTTTTGCTTCTACAGAGGAGACAGATTATTTGAGAGGAATTTATTATACAATTTGTAGGACTGTCATGACCAGTGTAGGAGAAATATTAAGAAAAAAGTTTCTTATGCAGTCGAACACGAAGCCACATGGTAACTGTGTTAAGTGTGGCCTAAAGACATTTTGTTTTCGGGAACTTTCCTCTGACTGTGATTTTCTGACCCTTTGTGAAAAGTTCCCTTTTATCTCCTTTTTATTGTAGATTTACTGTACTAAAGATTGACGTAAGAAAGCATGACGATTTATAACTTGTATATCTTTGATCGGAATGGCACCTGTCTATTCTACCAGGAATGGGAGAGAAATAAAGATCCTGGAATGTCCAAAGAACAGGTAGGAACAAGCAAATGTCCTTATTTGGTCAAAATATATTGTGGCGTTTTCATTTTTTAACTTTGCACATATATTATCCATACCATGTGTAAACTCAGTATAAACTCAACACCAGCAAGAGCAATTATATCATGATTTTTCCATTGACTGTTTTACCTGAAAGGTCATGATTTTTCCATTGACTGTTTTACCTGAAAGGTTAACTTTTGAATACATATAAATTGTAATAACATAGACAATCGTTTGTTTTTTGTGCCATTCTTTTTGTAAGAAGGTTGATTTACCATCGGCTAACCTTTAGCTGTCAAAGAATAGCGTTAAAATGGCTTAAGTTTCCTATTTTATTTTTGCAACATCTTGGGTCAAAAGGTAGGAAAAAGATTTAATTTTGGAATCATTTTTGTTCACTTTCCTTCAACTTTCTGCAAGTTATTGACTTCACGAAATATAACTGAGTACAAAATAAGTTTGTTCCACTGTATACCAGTTTCACCCCAAACGAATGTAAGATTTTGTTTATACCCTTTTTTGGGAGAAATACATTTTTCTTTAGGCACACTTACTTTTGCATTTATTCTTTTTGTGAATTTCCAATTTTTTTGTTTCTTATTTTGGAAATCACTATAAACTTTTTGCAGTTGGTACTTTAATTACTCGCCAACCAGAAACTCACAACTATTTTGATTTGGCATAATGATTGCTGAGGGTCATGGTGTTTATATTGAAAGTTCAATCCATAATCGAACAATGAAGGCAAATCAAACCAGTGCTTATCCCCAGTTTCTTTGGCATGAGCTGATGAGAACACATGGCTCCCCCTTAAAAGGATGTGAGTCCATCGCAGGTCAACTCCCCTTACAGCTGAGTAAACTGGAGCAAGCAGAGTATTACTCAAGGACACACTGCAGGGCTTGCATTGGGAATCTAATCTGGTACCTTTTACATACATGTATGACATGACTCCTTAACCACTGAGCCTCTAATTTATGTTATAACTATGAACAATCATAATTACAATGAAAAAAGATGTTCCCGACTCCTGAGACAGTTTACAATCTGTTATCAAAATAATTAACTTTTATAGGATAAAATGTGATTTCATATAAAAGTTCAGAAAAATGTTCTTGTTCTGCCAAGCCAGCATTTTTTTCCCTTCAATATCAATATGTGTATAACAGTAAAATAAGGCATGATTTTATGATGACAGAAAGGCATGATTAAGCATACATGATCTGACAACACAGGCATTTTCCCATTCATGATCATGACAACAGGCATGTATGATCATGACACACAGGCATGCATGATCATGACACAGGCATGCATGATTATGACACACAGGCATGCATAATTATGACACACAGGCATGATCATGACACACAGGCATGATCATGACACAGGCATGATCATGACACTCAGGCATGATCATGACACACAGGCATGATCATGACACACAGGCATGATTATGACACTCAGGCATGATTATGACACACAGGCATGATTATGACACACAGGCATGATCATGACACACAGGCATGATTATGACACACAGGCATGATTATGACACACAGGCATGATCATGACACACAGGCATGATCATGACACACAGGCATGATCATGACACAGGCATGATTATGACACACAGGCATGCATGATCATGACACACAGGCATGATCATGACACACAGGCATGCATGATCATGACACACAGGCATGATCATGACACACAGGCATGATTCATGACACACAGGCATGAATAAGGACAATAGCATCTTTTATTTGTGTTTGAACATTTTACATGCCTGCAAATAAATAAATTCTTCAGCATTAGCCAACAATTAAATGAAACTTTAGCCATTTAACTACTTGAGCCATTCTCCAGTCTGTCACATATCTAACAGACTGCAAAATGGCTCTAACAGACCCGTAGGGACTTTCAGGGTTCTGCAAAGACCATTCCACAATCAATCACACATAGAAAGTATAGTATAAGACATAAAGTATTGTTGAATTGAGTTGAGAATGGCCCTTTATAAATACCAAACCATTTCTAGATAATAGTGTTTAGATTGGTAGTGACAACCAGCGATGTAGCTATGCTGGTTGGTGCTGAATGCAGCTGTCCAGCACCTGAAAAATATGTCCAGTAATGGGCCTAGGAATTGTGTCTAGCATCTGGCATATAAAGTGAAGAGAAATCATAAACAAGGTGTAAGTAAAAGTATTTTGATTATATACTTTTTACTTGTTAACACTGTTTTGCATTTTAGAATGATAATGCATAAAATGACAACTGTCGGAGTTGGAATTGATTATAAAATTTTCCACAGTCCAGAATAAAGGTGTGGAAAATCCTTCCCCATGAAAAATTGCGACAGCAATAATATTTATGTAGTGAATACATCTTTATATACTTTCCTCTTTCACAATTTAATGTACTTTTTATCGCACAATTACATAGGGACATTTTTAGAGCACATATTTATACTGTTGTTTACTCACAAGAAATCTTAAAAAAAATAAAAAAATTCTTCCCACAAATTCCTGATTTAATGTAGATTTCTTCCAGCTCCATGAAGTGCATAGCATCATTGAAAATCCATGCAAATTTATGTTTTCTAATGGGTCTCATTGTCATATACCTCTTTGACAGGGTGTTACCCCTACACCCCTACAGGGCTTTTAAGCTAACCCTTGCACCCTGGCCAAAAATTGTCACTGATTTCCTGTTAGCAACATCCCTGGTGAAAAGATAAGCAAAATTGCATTATAAAGGTGTTAAAACAATGAAAAAATCCCAATGAGTGTCCCATTGAAATTGGTTCATACTTAGGCCATTCATAGCAATGTTCAAATGTTGATATGCAGAATTTATATGTTAATTTCTGATGTGAATTTCTTGTCTGGGACTTTCCACCAGAATTTTGTAAGGGCCATTGCAGATATTGACAAGAAAGGTTTTGATTGAGCCCTATCCTTATTAAAAGTAGGAAAGATGTTTCATCTTTTCAATGTTTGTGATTTAAGAGAAAGATAGATAAGATAGAATTGGGTTGTCTACCCAATCAATCCATAACAAATCCTCACATTCTAACTTTGATCATCCTCAAGCTGGACAGGGGTGGAACAAATATTTCACTTTCTGTGATCATAGAAAGTCTTGAAACAATTTCTGTTTATATACCACATATACTATATTTTTTTTCTTTTTTTTTCTTCTATCTTTCCTTTACACCTTTCTTCCCCTTTGCTTTGCTTTTTTTTTTTTTCCCTTTTGCTTTCTTTTCCCCCTTTTCCATTCTATTTTGCTTTTCTTCTTTTTCTTCCTGGAGACCTGGAACAATTTCTGGGACAGTTGGTGCCATGCTCCACTATAAATTCCCTCCACTAATTTTGAAAACTAAATGTTTTACTTTCAAAATTTAAAGGTCTTTCTCTATATCTTTATTATTGTTATTTAATTAAAGAATTAGTTAAAGAGTCAAGCATGTCCATTTTTCATGAAAGAGGACTTTAAAAGAAACAAAATGGTGAAGAAAGCGTTAAATTTTTATTCCGTTAAGGAGATATTCAAGTGTAAAGCTCTGTCTTATCTGTGTAGAAATGACTGGTGTTGTAAATCAAGAATGGAAAGTTGGCATCTTCATTCTAACATTCTTAACAATTGTTAATATATTTTAAAGAAAGTTTATTTGATTTTTTTCACTATTTTAATTCATTTTCTACGAACTTTCTCCAGGTGGTATATTATAGATATCCTTCCGAGATTCAGTCTTACTACTTTTTTGACATATCCCATAGTTTTTAAGCCACAAAATTGCTAGGACAAAATATGAGAGAATACATGAAGACTTTGAGAAATCTGAAGCTTTGACATCACAACTAGTCTGATTTCAGTCATTTCTACACAAATGATACCAAATTTTAAACTTAGATATTTTCTAAATGAAATAAGATTTTTAAATGCTTTCTTTACTAATTTTTTCCTTTTGAAGTCCTCTTGATTGACCCCTGAACTAATCTTTTAAATCATTAAACAAAAATTTTTTGAGAAAGATATATAAATATTTTTGATTTGGGATTAAAGTAACCAAAAAATGTTCAGATGAAAACCATTTTTCCCTCCAAAATTCATACAGAAAACATCATTTAAATGAGTGATTCTGGTTCCTTTTAACTCATCAAAGGCTGCTTTTTGCTTTTTAATTGAACGTATGTTCTCATCGTTTTCCTCTGTTTCTTTCTATTCACAGGAAAACAAACTGATGTACGGTCTAATATTCTCCATCAAGTCCTTCATTAGCAGAATGTCACCTGTAGACTTGTATCCTTTTAACATACAAATATACCTATGAAAAGTGAGAACTGAAGATAATCATCTGTTCCAAATCAAGAATATATTTGTTAGTTGCTAAATCTGTTAAAAATGTATGCTATGTGTTTTGGGGCTGTCTGTAAAGTATGTATGTACCAGAGGCAGAGAATGGAGCTTCCGTGGTATTAAAATTTGTCGGACATTTTGTGACATGTTGTACAACTTCACTCACACTCATTGGTAATTTGATATTGCATTTTAGTGGTGGATTCCATTTTTCATCAAACAGACATAACTCAACGATCCTTTCTATGAGTATGACTGATCAACTGGTCAAGATGTGTGAATCTATGCCAGTCAAATGTGACAAAGGTAAAACTGATGTGACATTCTGTTCAAAGGGTGCCAATCAATATGTGACATTTGAGACGTGACAAATTTGGAATTTGTTGGCGTAATATTTTGTGTCAAGCCATCAATCATCACTCCATTCTCTGCAGGGGAGGAAGAGGGGGGGATCAAGCCAAAGTGTATGGTTTGTGTATGGTGAGGTTATCATGTTTATATGTTAAAGTGTAACTTTCAACAAATTCATTCCAGGGTAACAAAATCAACATCAATAGCGTCTCAAGCGTCCCTAGATGTTCATGCCAAGGAGCTCAAGGATTTGGTCAAAAGAGCGACTTCTGTAAAAAGCAAAAACAAAGAAAAGGCCATTGGTTCAAAATGTTGAAATAGAGCAAAATTCATGTCAAAATACATCCCAAATTCCAATGCAACGTACAGTACTTCCAAGATTTTACCCCAAAAGGTGAAAATTTGAGTCAGCCAAGACAAAATTTGCTTCTTGTTTCTCTGATTACAGTATGTCCCCACTGTCCTCTATAGAGTCCAGTGGCGTGTCTAAGGGTGGCTATTGGGGGCCTATAATTGAGGGCCTATATGGTTCCTAAAAAATGTCGTAGCCCCCAAGTTTTGTCAAAGCCATAAGCATAATTTACTGAAATATCCTATAAATCCTAGAAATCAGAGATGTTGGTAATTTTTATTCATAACAACTGAATTACCATTAATTAATGTTGGATCGAAACTCTTCCAGTTTGCACTAAAATTCCTCAGTTTTCGACTAAACATCTTTAATTTTAGATCAATAACCTTTGATTAAAAATTAAAATAATTTTGGACCAAAAATCCTCAAGTTTGAACCAAAAATACAATTTTGGGAACAAAATGTACAATTTAGGGCTAAACATAGTTTAATGTGGACCAAAACCTACAAATTATGACCAAAACCCTTCAATTTTGGACCAAGATAAGAAGGTGAACATTTTAATAAAATATGTTTTTAGGGTGCATAAGCCCCCAACAAAAAGCCCCCAAAAAAAAAAAAAAAAAAAAAAAAAAAAAAGAAGCTAGACACACCCCTACCAGAGTCCACCATAATTCATCCCCTTTACCTTTAAAAATGGTTCAAGTACAAAGTTAAAGTTAATCCATCTGAGCCATAGGGCCAGTGCCTATTGGTGCTTATCTCTATTTAAGAGATTCCTGAGCATATTACTCCCCCTGGATGCTAGTCCTTCACAGCTTAACTACCCAGCAAACTGGTACAGGTATTCATTTTACAGCTGAGTGAACTAAAGCTCAAGGACACCATGCAGCGTTTGCAGTGGAAGTAGAACCCGGTGTTTTTTTGCATATAATCATGACTCCTTAACCACTACACCTTAAGTACAAAGGTACCAAACAGACCTCCATGGTGCAGTGCTTAGTGCTTTGTCCTCTCACCGGCATGTCCCGGGTTGTATCCCGGTGGGTCTGCAACCAGTGAGTTCACAACTGGTTATCAAAGGTCGTGGCCGTCTTGATATAATGTCTAGCACTGGATGCTTTTGGGACGTTAGATTTTGCTATGCTATGCCATGCTATGCTATGCTGTACATTTTTGAATGACATAAAACTCTTTACAACAAAACCTCACAAATTACCTTAACTATAAAGACAACAGCAAGGATGGATTTATGAACTTCTGCACGAATGCATACAAACTTCACTTTTTTGAACCGCCAAGTGGACTCAAGTTCATCTTAAACACCAGCCTCAATGTTGGATCGCTGAGGGAAAGTTTGCAATACATATACAGCTCTGTAAGTTTTTTTTCTTTCAAGTTTATAGAATATTTTGTTGTTCTTCTTTTGTTGTACACTACCCATGTTAAAGGATAGCAATAAGGGATCCACTGCCTATAACAACCGAAAGTCTTCTCCAGGCACACATATTTTCTGGCTCTTGGCCGTCAATTAGCAACCAGAGTTGTAGCAAAATCTTTGTCAAGTGTGGTTGGAGGCTGATACATCTTTAAATTTTAAGTTATGTTGTATAACATTCCTGAAACATGCAGTGTGTAAGCTAGGCTATAGAAGATAATGGCTTCTATTATAACAATTACATATGCCCTAGAACCATAAAATTCCTTTTTTCAGTAAAATAAGGGGATCATATTGGTTGGATGCTGAGGTATAAGAAAGACATGGTGAGAACTGCAAAGGGAGCATCAGACTTATTCTGTTTTACCAGTGGATGCTCTTTTTGGGTGAGAGAGAGCCCTATGAGGGTGTTTCAGCTGACCTCACGAGGTCACTTGACTTTGTTTACATTGCCCTTTTGTCTGCTGTACACTTATTTAGACTTACAAATGCTTGTATGTAGTTATATAAGATAATTTTTGTAAGATAGTTATGCCGGAATCTTGCTGTGCCATTGGTTGCGCTAATAGACGTGTGCCGGGATATAAAACGATGTTTTCTCGATTTCCATCTGATCCTGATCAACATTCGATGTGGGTTTCTGCTGTATGACTCAACTTCTTTCAACCTTCAGTATAGGATTGGCAGTGAGCACTTTATGCCAGGTGTGTAGGCTTTGTCTGCGTATAACAAACATTTAGATGGCGTTCACCTAAAAATTACTCTTCGTATACCCGGTGAATATATAAAATGTTAGGAAAATATGAAGTAAAATTGCTGCCGCTAACAAAAACAATAAAATTTGCTGAACTGCTAGGTAGGTTAGCAGGCAGTACGTGTGATGTGACTCAGCTGTGTGTAGACTAGTAAAACGTAATGATGCTTGCTTGACAATTTGGCTTCCAGATGACTTAGAGTCAGGTGATGAAATCCCTCTATAGATGTCTTTTTTTTCTTTTTTTTCTGTAGAAACTTGTGAAAAGGTGTTCCTTTAGCTGTATGATATGTTTGTCTATATTGCTAGAGCAGCTGTATAGCTTGGAATTAGAAATGTTTGTTAGTTTATTTGTAATCACAATTTCTATCTATGTTGCATACCGGAATTGACACCAAGTCAAAGACATATTGCACATCAATACACACACAATATTTTACAGTAGGACAGAATCAGGATAACAATTTCTAACCCAGGGGTTGGTTAGTGGACAAGATGGTTTGTCCAACCCAGAGTTAGACCTCCCCATCTTGTATGATTGATGACAATAATAAGAAACAGAATTGGGAGAAATGGATTTGATCACTTGTTCTTGGGACATTCAAGTTTGTTTAAATGTGGTGTGTGTAGAACGTCCCCTGTACAAAGATGAGGTCATGCACTAGTTATGTTAGAGTACTCTACATAAGCAGGATTTGGGTGCAGGAGTTAGGTTTTTTCCATATTTATATGTTTTGTATGGCAATCTTTTTGTATATCTGGTTTTTTTATTTATGATTTTGCCGCCACCCCACTTTCAGTGGGCAAATCCCACTTATAGTACTTTATCTTCTTGAGGATCTTATGAATTATTCTGGGCAAAAGTTGTCTCAGCAAGGGTCAATGTTTTATGTGGTCAGAAAAGTGGGACGGGCAGGGTAGGGTTGAGGTAATTTATAAATGAGAAGTTTGTAGAAGAGGACATTTCTTTAATGTTTTTCAAACATAGCCACTTGAAAAGCTTACTTTAGATTTTCCAAAATATTTTGTTCATAATTATAACAGATATTGTGGCAAAAACCTTGACTGTTTTAAAAGTTTTGTTTTCAAGATTGTACCTTTTCCTGTGATACAACTTATCGTTATTAAATTAGCTGAAATTATAGTGTTAACGGTTATTATTTGCCTGTTTCATTTGCTCTGCAGATATTTGTGGAATATGTGGTAAAGAATCCGCTTTGCCCATTAAATGAACCAATACAAAGTGAATTATTCAAACAGAAGCTTGACACTTACATCAAAGGTTTACCTGCATTCTGATTGGAAAACTTTCAAGGATCAGGTGCCTGGAGAACAAGAGGTTTGTAGAAGGAAAGATACAAAATGTTATTTATTTTCACTCTGTGGATTGCATTAGGAACTATTGGTGAACTTCTTTAATGCTGATGTGCCACCACAACCATTCAAGTTTGCATCTTATTTCTGCAAAAACAATTGTATTTGAAAAACATAATTCACACTTCAAAGACATTTTTGGGTTCTGGTCTGTTCAATGTAGGACCAAGACTCCAAGAGACGGTGAAGTGGTCAAGAAGATGGATAAGAGGAGTAAAGTGTTCACAGCTTCACTGCATGTGACATCAACTTTCACATGGAAGCTGAAATTGCTTTCAACATATGTCTTGTCATATAGAATTAATATTGCATTAAATGACTGGTGACATGTAGAAGCAAGTTTGCTTTAAATTGATGTTTGACACTCACTAAATACTTAGTAATTCCTATTTGTCCAAAATGATTATTGAAAAGTGTGAAAAATGCATTATTTTTAAGTTCAGAATAATCACTTTCTGTGGCGTCCGCAAATTTATTTTAATATGTGACGTTGCAAGTTGTAGACCCCCACAGGACTGCCTGTGTAAATGCATACAAAGTAATTACAGACCTAAAATGTCGTCAGCATTAATTTAGGAAATTTCATCCTCTGATACCTCAGATACACAAGATTCCTTTTGAGAACTTGTAGGAGACATTACAGACCCCATAGTATACCTGAAGATGCAATCCAACCATAAATGTTTGAGATATCACCGAGGGAAGTTAGCCACTCTGAGCAGCTGAACACGAAGTTCAACAAACCTTCGCGAATGCCTTCACAACACCACAGATTTAAGGTAACTTACGAATACATTTTGGAAATAATCAGTGCCTTTCAGTCTTATCCGGTACATGCACTGATTCATACAATTCTCTCCTTTTCATCTAAACTATACCATCATGCGGTCTATTTCCTAGAAATCACCATAAGAAAGCTAAAAGTCTTGGCCTACAACTGGAATCAAGCTAGTAGTAGCTGTAAATACACACAATACACGCATTGTGTGTATAGGCTAGGCCTACGTACGGCCAGCCGGAAATCAGTGATATCACTTTCCAACTTGACACGTCACTAAATTGTTATAATAGAACTTAGAATAGGAAGTTAAGTCGTTTATATGAGCGTCAAAAAAAGGTTTTTGTTGGATTGTAGAAGACAGATATTTTTTTTAACTACATATGTAGTAGTATGTTGTTCCAAATGAAAAAATGCATCAGTTGATACCAAAATTGCTACATGTCACCAGTCCTTTACATTAAGAAAGGAGCTTAGAAGGATTTGTCAAATTAATTTATCTTACATAAAACATATAGGATTGCACAATTATTCACACCTTTGTGAAAGACTGTCCCCTTTAAGTTTTCTACTGATGGATGAGCAAAGAAGTTAGCAAACCTTTGTTCAGTAAGGTTTATGAGCAGGGAAATGCTCATAAATTTCAACTTCTAGGAAATACATAATCTGTTAATATTTGCATAAACAGGACATATGTAGAGGTGACAACTCGTGTATTTGAGCATTCCACTTTGTGTTATAAATGTTGGGCGATACATTACTGAGCATCCGGCCAAGTTAACATTTGCAAAAATAGGTTATAGATTAAATTCCTTTACATCACCCATGTTATGTGCAGAATACAAGATAAGAAGCATAGCAAAGGCTCTTTGCAGAGAAGATTTGTATCATTAGGAGAAACATAATGCTTCGTATTGGGTTCAAAAACGAGGGGTAGTGAGCAACAAGTAAAAATTTTTATCATGGGAAAAATGATACGTTTCAAGAGTGGCTGTTTCTTCAGGAGCTGAACTTTGTATCATGTTTGTTGGACCAATATTTCATGTTGCCTATTAAAACTTTTGTGAGACTTAAAGTATATGGACAGGTAGCAACCACTTTGCATAAATTGATACAAATGCCTTTCATAAACACTCACCACAAACACTTTCTTACAAAATTAATCTCAAAATGTAAAAAATCTGGAATATTTTTAAATCTCCAAACATATGCTCATTATGTATTGGGTTTTTTGTGATGTGAGGGTAGGACAGTACATTACGTGATCCACTCTGATTGAATGACACACAATGGTACGATAACCTGTAGAAATTCTCTATTAACTTTCCTTTTGCCCTATCCCCAATTGTTTACTCACTCAATAAATGAATTATAACTTTTTATCACTCGGAATTACTCTTGATTCTAAGCTCTCCTATCACCCCACATCGACACCCTCAAAACCAACTCTCCCAAAATCCTCAACCTCCTCAGGGTCCTCTCCAGCACTTACTAGGGAGCCACTTATACCGCTCCCTTTCCAGGTCTCAGCTGGACTATGGCAGCTTCATCTACGCCTCCGCCCGCAAACTTTACTTGAGGCACCTCGAGGTTTCTGAAAACACTGCCCTAAGGCTCTGCCTTGGTGCAACCCATACCACCTCATCACCAGTCTCCACGTAGAGGCCAATGAACTCCACTTTGACCTCAGGTGCACCAGGATTGGCCTCTCCTTCGCTGTTCATATCCTCACCGATCCGCGAAACCTTTGCTTCCATTCCATTAGCTCTCCCTCCTTCACCAACCTTTTCAACATCAACAAATGCATCCCCCCACCTTTCGGGATCCGGCTGCACTCTCACTTCACTAAGCAAACATCAACATTTTCTCAATTGCCAGACACACTATCTCTCCCACGCCCACCTGGGTTATCAATCCCCCAAAGTTTTTCATGGCCTTTCCTCCTACATGAAAGCTCTCTACAACCCGGTCTTCTTTTGCTCCAAATACTGCCAACTCAGTAGACATTTCCATGACTTCTCTTTCCTCTTCACTGATGGCTCTACATGGATAGGCTCCTCTGCAGCCCCCACTGCCTGTCCTGGCCTCGCCATCTCCTCAAGATTGTCCATTGGAGCCTCAATCTACTCTGCTGAAGCAAAGGCCATCCTCCTGGTCTTAAACTTTGTTAACTCTCCTTCCGCCCCCGTTTCATCATCTTCTCTGACTCTAAATCTGTTCTTACTGGCATCCTCAACATGCTCTGGTTCAATCCACTCATCCTACAAATCCTCAATTACCATCACGCTCTTTCCTCCTCAGGGGAATTTTTTTTTATAATAATTCTGGATCCCCAGTCACGTTGGCATTCCTGGTAACAAGAGAGCCAACAGAGCCACCAACAACGCTCTGTCGAATCACATCTCTCCTTTTCCTCTCCTGCACTCAGACCTCTGTTTCTCCACTTCCAGCTACTTTAGTAAGACCTGGAAAGACACCTGGAATTTCGACACCAGTAACAAACTTCACACTATCAAACCCAAAGTCAGGACCAACATCCCTTGGACAGTTGCAACCGCAGGAAGGGAGGATGTAGTAATCACCCGCATCCGCCACACCTTTCTTACCCACTCTCACCTACTCTCCGGCTCCCTTGCTCCTCTCTGCCCTATATGCAACACCGATCCCTTGATCAAGCATATCCTCTTAACCTGACCCATATACCTGAACGCCAGATCACGCCTCTCCCCCTCCATCTCAATTTCCGATCTTTTCAAGAACAATCCTACCTCCAACTTCATACCCTTTCTCCGCATCAGCAATTTATTCCACCTGATCGAAACCTCCCTTTCCTTCCTTTTTTTGCCCTACCTTCCTTTTTTTGCCTTACCTTCCTTTTATTACCTTAATTTCTTTCCCTTATTCACCTTCTCCCCCTCCTTCCCTTTATTCCACCTCTCTGTCCTCTCTCTCCTAACTCAAACACCTTAGTTTCTAACACCCTCTTGGCACATTTAACTCTGACTGCCGCGGTGCCGTTAAACATCAACAAACCAAACCATAACATTTTTAAATTGAATTTATTGATACCATTTTTGTACAATCATTTATTCTTAATTTTGTTCCAAAAATACTTGTATACATGCACTAACGTTATGTGAAAGTTACAGTGTACGATACAGTTATACCTACAGCCTGGTGTAGTGAGTTGGCCAATCATAAAGAAATAGACATACTGGAACTGAACTTGAATCGATATTTCCTCTTTATCCACAAGAAAATGTCACACATTAATTAATAATACCATTCATAGTTAGCAAATTTAAGTTGAAGCAGTAAACAGGTAACGTCCTAGTAAAGTGGTGCAACTTTGGCAAATGATTTTTGATGTAGCCTGCCATTACGGCACAGCTGACAGAGTGACTCACTAGTGCTATACAGTGAAAGTTATGCATTGTAGGTGCTGGTACTTATTCTCACATCACACATCTTTTATTAATAGCGGAAGTCCAGCCGTTTCTTGGGGCATACTTTTTCTCGAATATCTCAGAAATGAGTGGAAATTTTTGATAGAAATTTGAAATGTTCAGAATAAGGAACATATTTATGGCAAAATCTCTACCTGTCCATATACCTTTAATACTTTTTAGTTTGAATGAATCTGTAACCAACATGTCCTTGGTTTTATGTCAATTTTTCCACTGTTCAGGATAAAATTTTCAGGAATGACCTTTTCACCATATGATGACCCTACACATGTCCCCCATCTAAAAAACAATAATACAAATTAGTTCAAACAAAAGGTCAGGTATTTTAATTTCTTACACTCATTGTTTGTTTTGTTGTCATTACAGAGAAAAGTAAAGTCCAAACAATAAAGCATTGTGTATATTCCATTTATTAACAACAATACAGCATGGTTCTTGCAATGGTTAGGTTCCGCACGCCATTAAAGCAGGGTTTGAAATTTTAAAATTTTCACTACTGTTCCACAGAACAGTACTTTCTCAAATAACACTGTTCTGGATCAGATTTTACTGGTCCAACTATTTTGCTGATAACAGGACAAATTCCTTTCTTCAATATGAGCTTTATTAACAACTACTTCCATGGTTTATATGTGCAAATATATGTCGGTTATTAGTATTTACATGATGTAGCATCAAGTTGCGTACAATCGTACACATGCAAGCAGCCTTGCATTCATGATTAAATGTGTTGACAATTGTAAGGAAGGTGGGAATAGCTTTTTTTTACAGGAAGAAATTCTTTTTATGATATACTTGTTTGACAACATGCATTTCATTTTAGCAGAAATGAAGTTGTTGATTATTGATGCCACATGCTTGTGAAAAGAACACTGTTCCATGTTTGAAAATTCACTGTTCCTGCATAAGCAGCACTGTTCTAGGAACAGTAGGAAATTTGACCGTTGTATAAACAGAATAGATTTTGAAAGGGCAGCTTTAGTGCTACATTTAGAAGCAATGAAATTGGTTCATTGCAATAGGTGCATTGTATGACCAGTCTCAACTCTGGTTGTGTTCTCATTCGGAGCTGGAAAAATCTTTGGTTCTAGCGGTTATAACTGTGGGAAAATCAGGAAGTTGCAGGAAGAAATAAAATTATTCAAAAAATGCATATATATTATTTTTAAAAAGATTTTTTGAGGAAACAACTGTGGTAAATATGTGCTCGAAAAACGCCCCCCCCCCTTCCCCCATGTAATTGTGGTATGAAAAGTATATTAATTGCAAAGGAGGGCAGCATATAAAGATGAATTCACTACAGTAATATTATTCCTGCCATGATTTTTTGTGGGAAGATTTTCAAAAATTTTATTCAAAAGCATGGGAAATTTTATAATTAGTTCCAACTTGGCTCTCACTTATCTCTGGATCATGATCCCTGATGATAAACCAGCTCGCTTTCGCTGATTATAGAAAATACCATGTGTTCTTACCTGAGTGCTAGCTTACAATCAGACCCACTGCTGGCAATCTTATCTTGGGGCATAAATGAACCAGATTTTAACATCAAATTGGTAAAATTGAAGGTAAAATTGGTAAAATTATTGGAAGTTTTTGTTAAATTGGGCAACCGTTTTCAAAAATTGAAGAAACTTTCCCCCAAATTAACAAAGTTTCTTGAAAATTGAAGGAGATTTCCCCCAAATTGAAGGAGATTTCCCAATTAGCAGCAACGTTTGAAGAATTTTTTTTACCAACACCAACTAAAATATTGTGGGGAAGGGGGGGTGATGAAATGGACAGTTTTGCTGAAGCAACGGTCCACTTAAGGATCATTTGAAGGGGTCTGGGGGAAAAGCACTGCGATTTTAGGCATTCCATTAGTTGTTCTGCTTCTTAAAGTTTCAAACAGTCAGACCCGACCTGATAAATAACCAGGTCGGGTCAGATTTTTCCTATTTATTTTCTTTATTCTGAAAACCTTAGTTGTTGTGGAAGTTGGTGCTGAGTATCATATCAGCAATGGATGAAGTCCTTATTGTGTGGTTATTTTAATTAAGATAAAGTGGTCTTTCTATTTTCTACATTAAGTTTGTGGTTATGATTTGCTGCAACAAATTTTTTAGGAGAAGGACAAGTCATGCCTGGGCTTAAAATCATGCCTAAAAATGCAGTCACCTTGCTTCATCCAAATTACAAGTCTCGATATCCAAAAAATAGTAGACATTTTACAACCAAACTTTTCTGGAGGGCTAAGCATAACTTTAGTCCCCCATCCCCTAATTTTCTTGTTGAGGACTGTGCCTCCCCCTTTCACCCTGGTTCCGCCGCCAGTATTAGCCAGTACAATTTTCCGCTAACCTAGAAATTAAGTTTTGGGGCTCTTGTTCCACCTGAGAGGTCACCCTTCCTATGACCCTGGCTGGAGGAATGGGGATTTGCTTTTCATTTTAATTAAGTTTTTTGGTATGTTTGTGATTTTCTGTAACTGAATATATGTTGATATGTCTACAAATCAATAAAGTGTATGGAGTATGAACAATTGTCACTACCCATGACTACTTTTCTTTTCTCTACCTTGTTCTTTATCCATATTCATATTGCTTCTAGTTAGACTTGTAAGGACAAATTGTTATCAATTTTTTCATATTTGTACTCAAAATCTTTCTTTTCATCTTCTGTATTTTGTATTCTTTAGATATTCCTTATTCCATATATCTAATGAGTACAAGAACAAGAATTCCTCAAAATATATTTAAAAAAGTTGTAACAAAAGGAAGTGGTGTGTTTGAGTCCGGGAGTCCTGTCCCCATGAGTTAAGTCATGGGGGTCAATAGGATCAAATAACTGTTGAACCACTTCTAAAATTATCATAGGACCAAGAAAGGTCAAATGTTGACAATTCATATAACAAAGTAGAGAGAACTTTGATCTTGTCTTTGAGCAATTACCATTTTTGTTAATGTATTTTAAAGAAAGTTTATTTGATTTTTTTCACTATTTGAATGATTTTTTCTGTAACGTTCTTCAGGTGGTATATTATAAATACCCTTCCTAGATTCAGTTTTACTACTTTTTAGACATATCCCATTGCTTTTAAGCCACAAAATCACAGGACAAAATATGATAAATACATCAAGATCATCAGGAATCTGAGGCTATGACATCACAACTAGTCTTCTTTCAGTGGTTTTTAATCTATACAAATGATACCAAACTTTAAACTTAAATATCTTCTTAACAGAATAAGATTTCTGTATGCTTTCTTCACCATTTTGTTTGTTTGAAAATCCTCTTTCATTAAGATAGACTTGCTTATGGCGGTGGAAAGTTCAAAAAGTGCCCTATTTTAGAAAAAGAAAGGTGGTTGCCCTTTTTCAGAAGGAAAAGTGACCTTTCAAAGAGGACAAGTGCCCTGTTTAATCCAAATCCAATCATCAGTTCTTGAGATATCTTGATGGCAGACAAACAGAGGCAAAAACATGTCTCCACCTCCTATTTGCACCCTTCCCCTGTTCCAATATGTTTTAAATTGTTAGCACTTCTTCCTAAAGCAGTAACAAAACCACACACCAAATTTAATCTAAATCCAATTATCACTTCTCGAGATATCTTGATGACATACAAACAGACAGACAAAGAGAGGCAAAAGCATTACCTCCGTCCAACTTTAATGGCGGCGATATTTATATATATAACTAGAATATTGGCACTCTGTGAAGTGCATACCTCCACCCGGTTGCATTTCCAACATAACTAGAATAATTTTAGAGTTCATTTGATCCCATACCCAATATAATCTACCTCAGAAATCCTAGGCCCACTAAGGTTTATCCCCAAGTTTTGATCTGTAATGAACATTTGCAATCTGAACAATTAAAGATTATCTTCTAACTAAATTCCTTTCAAGGCCATACCATTGTTTTCAATTTATTCAAGTGAAGCATCATTGTTTAAGCTCTATTCAGCCAGGATTCACTTTCCATCATTTTCCATTCATGGCAGAAACCAATTGTTTCATTTTCATTGATTTCAGAGACCACTTGATGTATATAGGCGGCCGTTTGGGCCAAAATTAAAAAGGAAAACAAAAAGAGTAAGAAACATAAATATAAGAATGAAATGAACAAAAAAGAAACCAATAAAAAAAGGTATGTTATAAGAAAATATTAATTGAATATAAAATAGATTAAAAAATTCAATACAAAATAAATAAATACGAAAGATGATAAGAAAAATATAAACTAAAAAGGAAACAAATTAAAAAAACAATTATGAAAAATTTAAGTATATAGTAATAAGAAAACGACAAATTAGATGAAATAAAAAGAAAACAAATCCAAGTAATATACAAACTGAAAATATATCTCCAAATATTACTACTTATATGTAAACATTGATATATCTAATAAAAGTGCTTCTATAATCAGTTTATCTTTAAATTTGTCTTTAAATCTTTATCTCTAAATCAATATATCTTTAAATCAATGTATCTTTAAATCAATTTATTTATAAACAGAAATGTAAGTATAGTCTCAGCCTTTTATATATACAAACAGAATTATAAGTACAAACAAATCTATGCGTACAAAAAGATATATACGTACACAAAGATATATATGTAAAAAAAAAATAGGGGGGAAAAAGGATATATATGCGCAGCATTTTGCGCACCACAATGCAATGTAACATGTGTTGCCTACACTTGCAACCTGTTACCGATTATACTTGGCAACAGTTTCACTGCGCATCACAGATATTATATATGCATATCGGTTTCGTTAACGTACTGTTAGCCGGGGCACTCCCATCTAATGCTTCCGACAAAAGTTCAGTTGCCTCTACAAATATCGGGTTGGAATTTGTTTCTGTATCCTTTTTTTTTTACATGAGGTTCTTAAATACCCAGACCAAGCGTGTCACGCTCAATTGGGACATATTTTTTGTCAAATAGGCTCACAGCAGTGATCTTGGTGTCATTTTAAAGAATTTTAATAGTTCTTTTAGAAAATATAAGTTTTTGATGAAAGTTGTGTTGAAGAATTTTGCAAAAAATTGGAATAAAAGAGAGAGAATTAAAAAAAAGCACAAAATTTAACTGAAGAAAAAACATTTTCTCTTCAGAAGCTTCCTTGCCATACTTCCAGACCTACCTTTTGCTTTAAAAGCCGTGAACAACTGCCAAAGACATCAAAGTATCCAATTCTGGTCGAATTTTGACCGCCCATACCATCAATATCTTTTTTGGCAAAATATGTCCTAAATTTGATGATTTTTAGCCTTTTTGAGACCAAAATTTGGAGAAAAAAAACGGTAAGTTCTGATCGCAATACACCTCCCGTACGCGAAATGTATCGTATATCGTTAGAAAAGCCAAGCATATTAATGAGTGGGTGGGGCTTAGCGCAAAAATCTTAAACTTTTTCAATCTTTACAAGTGCATGCCAGTTTTGCTTCTTATGTGGCATGCTTATGTCGTAAGATAGTGTGCACATGCTTATTAATTGATTTGATTAATTTTGAAATTAAAAACAAAATATATTTTGACTCCACCCACAATGTGTAAATTTCTATTTAATTAATATATTTTATACTGTTGTGAATTACTGCCCTTTCATAAACCTAAGTTCCGATGTTTATTGTTTGTAATAGCATTATTGTTCTCCCAGGACAAAGACTAGATTAATTATTACTGAGATGGTGGCAAGCAGTGTGTTCCTTCTCAATTGCAAAGGATGTTTTTACGGGTTGTTCATCATTATAGTGTAACTTTGTTAATCATCTTAAAAATTAGCTTAAAAAAAAAAAAACTTTGATCTAGTGGTCATATCATGGACATTACCAAGTTAGATGTCCCTGGTTTAATTCCTGGCGGGTCCTCATCCATCAGTTCTTCACAGGTGGATTATCTCTATATAACCTTAGCTGTTGAAGAGGATGTAAAATACCCAATATATCTATGTACAATTTAAAACTGAATGTAAAACTTGTCAGTTTAAAACACATGTATTTATAGTGTATTAGCAACTACCAATCAAAGATTCATCCCACAACTAGGAAAGGGGGAAATTGACATCAAAGACTTATTCGCACAATTAACTGGGGCTTAATGTTGCTATTGCTTTAAAACAGGACCTGTAAACCTCTGCAGATTAGTTGATAAAAACAAGTATTCTTCTAATTTTAATTACTTAATGCGAACAGTGGTTGAGACCCCTTGGGGGGAGGGGGGGGGGAATCCACTGGGAGCACGTAAGGCTTTATGTAGGTCTCTTTTGCTCAGTGGTACAACGGAAACAGTATGTGATACACAGATGCATTTTCCCGACTGTTGTCTGTGCCCCCACGCTGTGCCCCCTGCACACACACACATTGGAATTTATCTCTAACTTGGAATTAAGCCCACACGGCTTGGAATGAAGCCCCCGCAAAGCTTGCAATGGAGCCCCGCACAGCTTGGATGCAAGTCCACACACAGCTTGGAATTAAGCTTTCTCTAAACAGCTTGAAATGAAGACCCCACAGCTTTAAATGTATGCCCCCTCACAGCTTGAGCTTGGAATTGAGCACCTTCCCCCCCCCCTCCCCCCACCATCACAGCTTGGAATTAAGCCCCACGCAACTTGGAAATGAGCCCCACACAACTTAGAAATAAGCCCCCACACAACTTGGAATTAAGCCCCCGCACCGAGTTTGGAATTAAACCCCGTCAATTGCACCCCGTGACGGCACTTTCTCCTGCTAAACTCAAAATTTCTTTAAAATGAAAACGCTATGAACATAACACTTTACACATGCACGAAATCATCCCAGAAAATCCCGCCTTTGACAATTTCGTTTATATTTCATTCTTCAAATACATGCACAACTTCGTGATGCTTTGGCAGCAAAGCGTAACAGTGTTAAAAAAACATTTCTCTCATTGCATCTGGCCGTCGTGCGTAACCAGGAAACTGAATGCTTAAGGCGTGGAAAACAAAGGAAAGTTGAATAAGTCAAAATTCAATGAATCGCCCGAAGTAAAGAGATTGTCATCTGTTCATTGCAGCTCCAATCTTTTTCCATTGCATGCAACACGGTCTTATCTGAAATGCAAATTATCATACGTGGCAGCTTGGAAGTATAAAATATGGGCGTGGGGAATCGGACAGGTATAGGAAGGGTGATCTTCCAGGCTCCCATGGGTGGAGAAGGGGGGACCTAAAATTTTACGGTTTACAAGCGGAAATTTGCACTGGTACGCTGCTAATCGGGAAAACTAATTTGGGGAAATTTCCTTTATAGTTCATTTCATAGTTCATAGTTCCTTCATTTCCGGGAAGCTTTCTACAATTTTCGAAATTTTTTATCCGCAATTCTTTTTCGGGAAATTTTATTCATTTTCGGTAAATTTCTTCAATTTTCAGGAAATTGTCTTTGTTTTCGGGAAATGTTGCCAAATTATACGAAAGTTTTAAACCAAATTTTTGTCTCATCAAGTGCCGTGCGTAACCAGGAAACTGAATGCTAAAAGCGTGGAAAATAAAAGGAAAGCTGCATGAATAGGTAAAAATTCATTCCGTTTAGTCTGTCAGTATAGTACTATTTTTCACCATAAATTTAGCAGTTGAGGGGTATTTTTGCTTTCAACATTCACATACATTTGTTGAAGGTTAATGATCTTGTAAAGTTTGGCACGCAAAATATGCTAAAGGTCACGGTAGTGACGATAGATTCCCTTAGATTCCCGATGATAATACAATTGTTTACAGAAAATTCAAAACCATATCCCCTCCAACATTTCAATTTCAATAAGATTTGTCTAAAAGCTTTGCTTGAATGTCTGAAATTGAGGATGCTGAAAAGGCGGCCTGCATGTATGACTTATGTATAAGACAAGTAATCGACAATCATGCACGCGCACCTGAACATATAAAAACATTGGTAACTCGTCCAAAAATACCCTGGTACAATGATCAGATCAAGGATCTTAAAAGAGAGAAACGCAAAGCGGAAAAGATTTGGCGCTATTTAAAATCTAATCTTAGCTGGATTACTTACAAAGAAAAGCGTGACATCTACACAACCGAGTTGAATAATGCCAGACAGTCAATATTACTCTAGTGCTATTGCTGAAACAAATGGTGATCAAAAGAAACTTTTTAGAATCATGGATACTCTGCTTGATCGAAAGCCCATCACCCCACTACCTCCTCACAATGATGCTTCTCATCTTGCCTCAGAATTTGGCGAGTTCTTTGTTGCAAAAATTGCCAAGATTAGACATGAGCTGGATAGAGAGGTTGTGACCACACCCTTTGAGTTCTGGAGAAATGTTCCCTTATGGACTTCATTTCAGCTCTTGACAGAGGAGGATGTACAAAATCTGATACTAAAAGCAAAATCTACTCAGTTCATCCTCGACCCACGACCCACTTGGTTATTAAAGGAGAATATCAATGTTTTGCTTCCAACTCTTACTAAACTGGTTAATCTTTCTTTGCAGCAAGGGAAATTCCTTAAGCAATGGAAAGAAAAAAAAAGGGGCTTGATGTAACATATGATAACTATCGACCAGTATAAGCAATCTTAGTTTCTTGTCTGAAATAGTTGAGCGTGCTGTTGTTAAACAAATGATTAAGCATAGTCAGCAGCATGACTTATTACCTTCCTGTCAATCAGGGTATAGCCCATTCCATAGCACAGAAACTGCTTTAGCTAAAATTCAGTCAGACATACTGCTGCAACTAGACAAACAAAAATGTATTATTCTTGAGTACTCCTTGACCTAAGTGCGGCATTCGACACAATTGATCATGGTATGCTTCTCAAAACCTTTAAATAAGCGTTTTGGCATTGATAAAACCATCTTAGATTGGTTTGAATCCTATTTAGTTTAAAGGAAATAAACAATCCTTATCAGCGATGCCGAATCAAGGGCATTTGATGTAGAATTTGGTGTGCCTTAGAACTCTTGTTGTGGACCACCTTCCCCCCACCCCCACCCCCCCCACCTCTTATGCACATGCTTCTTCTATGTTTGATGCTTTGATAGCCGTTTCTCCCAGTATTCATGGTTATGCTGAATGGCTGATGACCACAGCTTATACATGTTGTTTAATGCTAATGATCCATCAAATGTGATCTCAGTCATAGCTGAAATTGAAGGTTGTTTGAAAATAGTGAAAGATTAGATGATTTACAACAAAAAAAAAATGAACGATATGAAAAGTGAAGTCATTATTTTTGGATCCAATTACCAACTAACAAAACTAAATATTGGCAGTATTGCTATTGGTAACGATAGTGTCAAATTATCTTCCACTGTCAAATATTTGGGCGCTTGGTTAGATCAAGGTATGACAATGGCTGACCATGTCAATCATAAATGCAAAACTGCATTTTACCATTTATTTAACATCAGAAGGTGCATGGAGTTTCTGGACAGAAGCTCTGCAATTTCACTTGTAAATGCACTTGTGCATAGCTGCATAGATTATTGCAATGTCCTCCTTGCAGGTGTGCCAAGTGTTACATTAAAAAAGTTGTTGTGTGTTCAGAATTATGCTGTAAGGCTCTTCACAAGAAGCAACCGTTTCACTCCATCACTTTATTGACTGCAAAATCTTCATTGGCTACCTGTCTCATATAGAATTATATTCAAATTTTTAATACTCATTTTTAAATCCCTTCATAACATGGCCCCGTTATATCTGACCGAAATGTTTCATTATAAACAAACTTGTTACAGCCTTCGCTCTCAAAACCACCTCATCCTTTATATTACCAAAAGTTAACTGACATATGGCGATCGCTCTCTGCAAATATTTGGCCCAAAACTTTAGAATGACTTACCTCTTTCAATCAAATCTGCAAGACTCACTTATTTAATTGTGCTTTCAAGTCCTCTTCATAATTTCTTGTTCTTTGTTTTCTTTATATTTCATGCTTATCTTATTTACACATTTGTATTTATTTTCTTTATATACATATTTTGTTAGGCGCATTAGAATAAGTTAGTTAGATAATGCGCCATATAAGTGTAATAAACTTAAACTTAAATACTCATAGGCGGATTTGAGGGGAAAGGGGGAAACTTGCCTCTCCACTTTCTTTCCGTTCCTAATTTGTACACTTTATATGGTAATGTTTTTCATCTTAGCATGATTTTCTTCCCACTTTTAACTTCCCCCCCCCCCCTCCTATCCTTCCTTCACTTTCGGTAGGCAAATCCCGCCCATGACTATACTATTGATTATTAACAGATTGTTCACCCCGAAATGACTGGAAAATTAAACCAATTCATTTCCTCTTTGCTAAACATTTTAGTTTTCGATGTCGGATCCATGGTGAACGCCAGAGCAATCATGCCAATATTATGCCACGACATCTACGGCATTGTTACTTGCAGCCGCCCTCACTCAATATTTATTAAATAGTGTACACGCTGTGTCACGCTTAAACCATTCCCAAAATAAACTCCGTATGTACATACATACGTACAGTATATGTTTATTTGTACACTGTATGTATGGAGTGTCAGGGCAGTGATGCGTGAATTTTTGGGGCCTTGAGATTTTCGATTTTCCAATTTGTGGAAAATCAGAACATCGCTGATGTAAGGGTGCGAAACTTTCATGCCCTGGCGCCGGAGTCTCCCTTCGCCCTGGCGCAGATTGACATTTGGCGCCGGAAGTCTCCCCAGCCCTGGCGCCGGAGTCTCCCCTGGTATGAGTCTCTCCTGGCACCGGAGTCTCCCCGCCCAGGCGCCGGAGTCTCTCCCTGGCACCGAAGACTCTCCCTGTCAAAAGTCTCCTGGCGCCGGAGTCCCCAGAGTCCCTGGCGCCGGAGTCCCTCCCCGCCCTAGGCTGGCGCCGGAGTCTCGGGCCCCTGGCGCCGGAGTCTCCCCCCGCCCTGGCGCCGGAGTCTCCCCCGCCCTGGCGCCGAAGTTTCCCCCCGCCCTGGCGCCGGAGTCTCCCCGCCCTGGCGCCGGAGTCTCCCTTCGCCCTGGCGCCGTAGTCTTCCCCGCCCTGGCGCCGGAGTCTTCCCCGCCCTGGCGCCGGAGTCTCCCCCCGTCCTGGCGCCGGAGTCTCCCCCGCCCTGGCGCCGAGTCCCCGCCCTGGCGCCGGAGTCTCCCCCGCCCTGGCACCGGAGTCTCCCCCGCTCTGGCGCCGGAGCCTCCCCGTCCTGGCGCCAGAGTCTACCCCGCCCTGGCGCCAAAGTCTACCCCGCCCTGGCGCCGGAGTCCCCCTTCCCTGGCGCCGGAGTCTTCCCCCGCCTTGGCACCGGAGTCTCCCCCTGGCGCGGTAGTCTCCCCCGCCCTGGCGCCGGATCCCCCTCCCTGCTCTGGCGCCGGAGTCTCCCCCCGTCCTGGCGCCGGGTCTCCCAATGTTAGGCAGATGTAACTGCTTTTAAAGTTTTAGTCTGCCAGTAGAGAAAATAGTCCAATGTTGGGCCCATTGTCTTTAGAGTAAATCAGCAATAGATTATAAGCGCGCAAAGCGATAACATTTCACAACATTGATCTCTTTCAAGGCGATGTTTGTATTACTTTTTTCAACAATTCAATAAAAAGATCAGAAAAAAATCTAAAAGGAACGTTTTTCAATGTTTGGAAAGGTACATTCCATCTCTGATAAAGGCCACTTTCTCTCTTGAAAAAAGGTACCTCTTGGGCTTTTGACATAGTGTGTGTGTGGGGGGTGGGGAGGGGGAGGGGGGGGGAACGGGAGGGGGGAGGGGGAGGGGGGGGGCAGGGGGGGCGTGCCATCAGTTCCGCCGATTATGGTCTAAGGGATGATAGCTATCTATCGTTGAAGGCCTTAAAATGTATTATCAGGTACCATGGACAAGACTTCGTTAAGCGTTTAATGTTGATGTCATTTCCATACAGTTGCTGGCAGACTGGTGACAGAATAGTGCACCTTCCTTGGCTGCTGTAATAATCTGATGGTATCGTTTAAAGGTCTTTGGTTGACTGGTTGAAGTGTCAATCCAACTCAGCAAAAAGTAGATTTCATGCATGGAAGTAAAGTTGCTGCCTGAGATATTCTTCCACAGCCTAACATACTTGAACTTGAATTTATGGGTCAATTAGATAGTTAGATATATGGTTTTCTGGTGTCGCACGGTATGATTGTCGGTCTACAGGTCTATATATATATATATATATATATATATATATATATATATATATATATATATATATATATATATATATATATATATATATATATATATATATATATATATATATATCTATATATATATAGTTAAAAGTTATATATATATATATATATATATATATATATATATATATATATATATATATATATATATATATATATATATATATATATATATATATATATATATATATATATATATATATATATATATATATATATATATATATATATATATATATATATATATATATATATATATATATATATATATATATATATATATATATATATATATATATATATATATATATATATATATATATATATATATATATATATATATATATATATATATATATATATATATATATATATATATATATATATATATATATATATATACATATATATATATATATATATATATATATATATATATATATATATATATATATATATATATATATATATATATATATATATATATATATATATCTATCTATCTATATATCATGTGTCTATTAGTGAAGTTCAAAGTTGTTGGGAGGTGGGGAACAAATACCCACTTCTGATATGTCGGCTCCATAGCCCCCGCTTCAGGCGCTAAGCCTCCCTCTGACGGGAGTCTCCCCCTTACGAGAGCCTTCCCCTGACGGGAGCCTCCCACTGACGGCAGCCTTCCCCTGACGACAGCCTCTCTTTGACGGGAGCCTCCCCCTGACGGGAGCCTCCCCCTGACGGGAGCCTCCCCCTAACGGGAGCCTCCCCCTGACGGGAGCCTCCCCCTGACGGGAGCCTCCCCCTGACGGGAGTCTCTCCCTGACAGGAGTTTCCCCCGGACGGGAGTCTTCCCCTGACGGGAGTCTCCCCCTGGCGGGAGTCTTCCCCTGACGGGAGTCTCTCCCTGACGGGAATCTCCCCCTAATGGGAGCCTCCCCCTGACGGGAGTCTTCCCCTGACGGGAGTCTCCTCCTGACGGAAGTCTCTACCTGACGGGAGTCTCCCCCTGACTGGAGTCTTCCCCTGACGCGAGTCTCCTCCTGACGGGAGTCTTCCCCTGACGGGAGTCTCCCCCTGACGGAAGTCTCACCCTGACGGGAGTCCCACTGATGGGAGTCTTCCCCTGACGGGAGTCTCCCCCTGACGAGAGTCTTCCCCTGACGGGAGTCTCCCCCTGACCGAAGTCTTTTCCTGAAAGTAGTCTCCCCTGACGGGAGTCTTTCCCTGGTGGGAGTCTTCCCCTGACAGAAGTCTCCCCCTTATGGGAGTCTCCCCTGACGGGAGTCTTCTCCTGACGGGAGTCTTCTCCTGACGGGAGTATCCTCCTGACGGGAGTCTCTCCCTGTGATTTTCTTAATGAAACGTAGTCCATTGGGCAGTACGACCAACGTCTTTGGCGGAAAGATTAGAGACAAATCGCTCACTCATTTTCAAAACAGAGATGATCCTCCCCCCTCCCCCTCCCTTCCAATTATTTGAAGATTTATCAATTCAACTATACCAACCTGGAAGGAAACATGTAACTGAAGAAATCCTCTCCGTGGGCAGCTAATTTTCCCCTTCCCCCACTTATCTCCATGCAGCACCGACCACCCATTTTTATTAATATAGGGTGATAATCACAGTGCCTGAGTAAGTTTCTTTAATGTAAAAATCAGGTTTACTTCTTTGGAAGGAGATAGTTTGTCAAAAGCTCCTGCTGAAAAGGGCGCTTGCCCGAAAAGTGTCTGGTGGGGGTGGGGAGGCCCGGCACGGACCTCCAGAATCCAGTTCTGCCGTCTCTGTCCCTCACTTAAGAAATTGAGATGATCTAAAAATAAAATTGCCACGCATTTAACGCATGGAAGTAGCCGGGAGGGAAGGGGGGAGGGAAAAGGGGGGAGGAGGGGAAGGGTGGGGGGAGGAGGGGAAGGGGGGGAGGAGGGGAAGGGGGTCGATAGGATTGACCTAAAAAGTAAATGGTGAAATGGTTAAAAGGTCCAACAAATATTATGAAAGGTCCAAATATTTTCCTTGGCGACTCCTCCCACCCCTCCCTTTCAATCCGAAATGCTGGTTACACTCCTCCAACGTGATGTGGGATTTTGCTTCAAATATTGATACAATATGTTGGAAATATTTAGTAAGGTATTTTATTCTTATACCCATCTTTACTCAGTTCTGAATTGTTGCCTCAGTTTTCCTTTTATGACACTATCACGTGGCAGCAGAGCTCAAAACCCTTGAACTGTTGATTGGATGTACGAGATTAAGAAAGCAAACAACAGACACCAGGGTTTATATAAAGCTGTTGACGCTATTGATATTACGGCAGCGAGAGACTAAATTCCATTTTGAGAACGTAGAATGAACGGTTTTACTTTGCTTGATTATTACCATAAAATTGGATAAATCCCTCTAACGTGTTCACTACAACCACCGTTTCCACATTTCAAATTATGTTGTGACGATACCGTATTGCATCGTGTATCGCGTGGAAGCTTTTCTACCCCATAAAGACCGAATCAAGGAATTAATCTTCAATTTTCGTGAAGACGTTTAGTGAAGGTTTTTATTCGAACCATTTCGGTCACCTGTGGATGAAAAAGAGATCATAGCAAAACGGGAATATCTTCGGAATACAATCGCCATGATTACTAACGGCGGCTACGACTCGGACGACGATGATACACCGAAAAACGTCGAAATCTTCACCGGCTGGAAGCTCATCCAAGCCAATACTTTCACAAACTGGTGCAATGAACAACTGAAACCAGTTGGAAAAACAGTTGAAAATATTCAACTGGATTTTCGAGATGGAGTACTGTTGATAGATTTAGTGAGACTTCTTTTGACGGGGGCGGGACGACCGTTGAAGAAGCAGCGTCTGAGCGTAAAACAGAACCCAAAGATGCAGGTACAAAAGGTCGGGAATGTTTCTCAAGCTCTTCAGATGTTGGAGAGAGATAATGTAAAGTTAGTCAACATTGGTAAGCTTTCTCTGATTGTCTTTCATAACCAGTGGCGGTGATTTCTTTTCAACATTTGGAGGGGGGGGGGGGGGGTGAGGGAATTCAGACGGGTCTAGCCAGCCATATAGGCTGGCTTCATTTTTTTTAGGGGAGGGGGAGAGGACAATTATATTTGTCCCCCACAAAATTATTGGAGGAGACATGTCCCTACGTCTCTGGGATTGCCACCTAGGACATGTTCATAGTGAAACACCATTGGGAAATACCAACAACGTCATTGGCGTAAGGTCGGATCACATACTAATCACTCATGTTTTGGAAATCGGAAAACACAGACAAAAAAACACTTCGTTTGTGAAAATGCTGATAAATTAAATGTTTATGCCTTCAAAGAAATATTCAGGCCCATAGTCAGCATGGGGTATGCTGGAAGGGGGTAGGCTGTGCCCCTCTTGCTCTTGTGAAGGTATGTGCCCCTTTGTGTAAATATGATCAGAACTAAAAAAATATCACAAGAGTATATGGAGAATCTGCCCAAGTGCTCCCTCATGAAGTGCTTGTGCCCCAAACTTGCGAAATGTCCCAGTGTCTATGGGCCTGTGAGCTGGCTCTGGCTCTCTTGCAAAGGTATGTTCCAGCCCCTTGTGAAAATATGATCAGAATAAAAAATATATCACAAGAGTATATGGAGAATGTGTCTAAGTGCCCCCCCCTCCCTTGAAGTCCTAGTTCCCCCACCCTTGCGAAAATTTATGGCTATAGGCCTGAAAATACTCCTGTGAATTTTCTTATTTATGAAAGAGAAGTACATTACAGAAACAAATCAGTGAAGACAAAAAAACATGTTGTTATCTTATTCTGTATGGTTAGTACATTTAAAAGATTTCACCAGCACTGTTGCAGTGTGATGTCATACCTGCAGATCAAATGTATTTCTTGAAAATTAATTGCCTCTTCATCTTAAACGATTCTTGGGAACAGTTTTGTTTACTTATTGAAATAGGGTATAACATATGCACTTTGCAAGAACATGCTCTGCCCATTTAGGCCTAGGCTACACTATAAATAAAAGGAAAATATATTTTAAAACTTTTTTTAACTTTTTTTTATTTGATAGAAATGCATGAAAATTTATCTTGGAAGTTGGATGTACAATTATGATATCATATTCAACAGGCCTATACTGCACTGGTTACTTTTCAACACACTGGTGAAAGCTTTTAATTGGAATAAACTATCAACATGCATGTTTTTTTCACCAATTTGGTTTTGTAATTGCCCTCTATCATAGATATGAAAAATGAATATTCATAGGAACCTGCATTTAATGATATACATGGACAGCTTAAAGATTTGTTTTATTCATCCCATGGGTCATTCCTGCCAACACAAACTGTTAAATTAATTATCTCAGAAAAATTTAAAATGCATGCCATTTGTGATTATAGGACTTCATTTTGCCAATTTTTGAGGGTCGATATCTCAGGAACCGATTAATGTTTTGGGCTAAATTTTACAGGACTTCTAACCATGGTAATGATGGTACTAACCATGGTATTGATGGTACCATGGTAACTGGTATAGTAATGATGGTACTAACCATGGTAATGATGCAAAATCTGAGAAGATAGGTGTCAAAATCAATTTTTACTTGTTGAATTGGCATGAAATGACCCCCATATCAAAAATAGCATATTCTGAGTAATAATGTCTTTATCTTTTAGAATATTGGTTTTCTAGCTATGGTTGATCAAAGTTTAAGGGTTGTGTGACATGTGGAAAAGGTGCGATGTATGAACAAGAAAACAACTTAAATATATTCATGTATAACTCTTTCAATTTATTTCATTAATTTTAGTACGATTATACCTAAATGTTGACTGGGGGTGGGGTTAAAAGAAAAAAAATGTATTGTCAGGGTGAGATACGATCCATTGAACCCCCTCCCCTAAAACATTATGATTAGATGAAATAAAAATACAAGGAAAGGATTGTTGTTAACGAATTTATCTTGCAATTCTTATGTTTTATAACCAGGGATGCAAAAGTATTTAAATAAGAATCAAAATTTGACAAAACATGAGATTTTTCTATGCAGCCTAATACTAAAGACCCCTATGGTTGCCATTTTAAGTGTGGCATATATTCAACTCCTAAAACTTTAAAAACCTGTAAAATGGTGCATTTTGATAATAACTGGAATATTGACTGCATGCTTTCAAGGTTTTAAATCAATTTGACACAACTAGCTAATGTTGCCTCTACATACCTTCCTGTTGATGGATCTTAATGACTTAAGGTCTTTAGAACATAAACAAGAATTTTATTTCCTGAAAATAAAATACAAGTAAAATTTTCAATGTATCTAAGGCAATCTGCTTGACCCCAATATATTTCTGACCCCTGTAAATTGTGCATCATGACCCCTATAAATTTTGCATGACCCCATAACTTTTGTAGTGAATGCATGACATCCATAAATTTTGGATGATGAAGAACATTTTTGTTTGTGATCCTTCAAAAACAGATTCTGATGCTTGTACGGAGAAAAGGTAAAGTAGCTCAGTTGGCAGAGCGCACGGCTGAGATGTTGGAGGTCCCAGGTTCAAACCTCGGTCTAACTCGATTTTTCCACAGCTACGCAGACAGATACACCAAACATCTAAGTGGAAGCAGCTCCTCATTCAGCTGTTGAGAAAAGTGACGATGGTTAAATGGTGCACACCGTCCTTCGGAGGGGACGTTAAGCTGTCGTCAGCAGGAGAGTCACCCCTGCCTGGTTCTCTGAACCTTATTCGAGAGGAGAAGCATAAAAATGCGGTGTTCATTCACTCTTTCTTTCAAGTACTAAGTTCATGTGCGCCCCACAGGCGGCCAGAGAACTAGTCAATTGGGGTGGGGACGCAATTAGAGGCGCAATGCCAGAGGCCCCTAACTGCGAGTGGAGTCAGCGTTGATTATGCCAGGGGCCGATTTCAGCAATTTAGAGGTGGTAAAATTGGATTTAGACACATTAATAAGATTGTATTAATAGTATTGGACACATTAATAAGATTGTATTAATAGTATTGTTATGCAAATTGTGGACATATTTGTATGGATCAAGGGGGCCCAAGGTCAATTTACAGAGAACTTTAGAGGGTCTTGAGTCACGACTGGATGATAAATAAAATCTCTTTTAGACTTTTTTTAGTTCGTTGGGAAATTGAATTATTTTCAAATTGTTCTTTACATTATTTTTTTGGATTTATTTGCTGGAGGCCCCCTTGTGGTCAGAGGCCCTGTGCTCTGCTGCAGTGTAGCCTCGCTGCGTTACACCACTGGGCCCAACAATAATTTCATTGGGGGGGCCAGTTACTATTTTCGCCCCAGTAATGAAAGAATAGTGAATTTGATGTACTGTAGGCTCCAACAAGTAATTCAAAGTTATGGCAAATGAAGTTCGCAGATCATCCCTCCAACATTTTTGACCTACTCATCATAATTCAAATCGGTGAGTATTCCATTTACAGGCAATTTATGACAGTGACTAATATTCTTGTGTCAGTGTTATCAAGCCCATGCAGCCCACACCCAACATTCCTTGGTGATAGCGCTCAAATCCACTGCACCGTTTGCGTCATAACTCACTCAAATAAGAACTTTCAGCGCAAACACTCGGAAATTAAGGGGCAAAGTCTGGAGAAAAACAAACATTTAATGAGGTAGACATAATTGATATATATTTATATGCATATATCCATCCTACATGCTGACATGCTAAAAGATAGATTTTGTGGTACATTGTGAACTATCATTAGAGATACCATTTTGTTTTCTTTTTCTGTCAGCATTTTATGAGAAAACATGATAATTCAGGATTATTCAGATACTGTAAGGATTTTTAATATTATGAAGGCTACCAAGCAACATTTCTCATAATGCACCATGGAGCTCCATCTGGAAAGTTTTCAAAAGTGGAGGGGAGAACACTAAAATAGCCTACTTTCAGTTTGAACAAATTGGGTTTGCCCTTAAAAAGGTGGGAGTGGGGAGGGGGACTAAACTGGAATTCCTGAAAAGTGGGGAGGGGGAATGGCTCCTTGAACCCATGTGTCCTATATACCTTTAGTGTGTATTTTGAATACAAAATTTTCCCACATTGGAAATAAAAGAGGTGAAATTTTAAATAGGATACAATTTAAAAAAGCTTTCTGGCTAGATTTGCATGTTAAACAATATCTCTTTTTATTCTTAGACTTTAAACAATCAATTTACAACTGAATGATTTACATAGTTACCCATTATCTCGTACCCTCTACTTGCTGATGTGGGGGAAATATCATTGCTACCTAATGGCTTGCAATTGGAAAATAATCTTAGATAATCCTTTGTTTGAGAATCTTTTAAAGTAAAGAATACTTGGTGATCCTTCAAAACAAAAATATATACTGTATGATAAGATAGAGAATCTGCCAAAGAGCTTCCTCTTGAAATTTCTGAGCCCCTACCCCCCCCCCCCCCCCCTTCTCCTTTTTTTTTTTTAGGAAACATCCTGGCTATAGGTCTGGGTCCACAATTATCATCTCAATATACTGTGTTTTATACAGATATGTACATATTTACAAAATATTTTGATTGAAATAAAAGGTACTAAAAAAAATCTTGTCACCTATCTTAGTTAAATCCCATCAAGGGTAGAGGGTACCCCCTGGATGAGACACCATCCCATTGCAGGTTACTGTAACCCTTCAGCTGAAATTGGTTTCACAGCTGGAGCAAGTGGGATGCAAGAGAGCAATCCCGGATACCTTGATACACGATGCCCTTTAGCTACTGCACTTCCTGTTACCTATATCTTACAATATTAATTGTAAAGCAAATTTATTCTTCATTTTGAATATACAGACATGAATTTATTATATGGGAATGTTTGTTTCATATGCTTGCGATAATCTCCTTAACCGTCATGATGAAATTTTTGTTCTAAAAAGTTTGCAAGATGTTTTTTTAGATCATGGAGCTATTAATAGTAGCATAATCAGATCAAATGACTGAACTGTCTATGACTGCACACAGTTGATTAAACTCCTGAATGACTGTTTATTTACCATGCCTGAATGCACAAAGCAGTTGCATCAAGAATTGCTTCTTGGTATTAGCACTGATCTAGTCTCACCATGGAGCTATTAAGTGTTAACATGGTCTCACAAGGTCAGGGATGTTTGTAAATTTGATATCTCTCTGAAAACAATGTGGTCTTTAAATTGGTTAGATACTGTGTGTTAGAAACAAAGGCCATACAGGAATTTCTGCAATATATAGGTTTATGCAGGAAATTGTACAGTAGCAAAGAAAGTTCTCTGTATGTCAAGAAAAGGCTGTTTTGCCAAGTTTCTTTTTATTTACTTAACACTGAAAATAGTGTTAGATAAAGGAATGAGTTTTGAAAGAAGACTAATAAAATTTATTAAATATCTATTGCTCTGAAACCATTAATCAATTGATAAATCATGGCAATTAGATTTCTTTTGTTTCTACTTGTAAGAACAAATTTTATGTAAAATATCGATAACAGATTAAGATATTTCTTATCATTTAATACAAATCTTTAAAATTATTCATGCTATAATTATTGTTCACGTACCGTAATTCTAAAAGCAATAATTTTAAGACTTCTTTAATTCTTCATGTGTTCTTTTTTACCTTTTTCATGATTACTACCCAATTGTAGTCAATCTCCAGTCTTTTCTTCTTAGAAATTTAGCACGTTAGACAGCGGTGCCACTAAAGGTCCTTATAGCGAGAGCTAATTTCCCAAGCTAGGGCCTACTCCAGAGTTTGGCCAGAGTTTTGTCTGAAAATGTACTCCCCATGTCAGAAAAAATTATTCGAATTTTTTTTTGGCCCAAGTTAGTTTTTGCCGCCTCTGCCCCCACCCCACCCACCAAAATATTTAGAGTTACCCAATTCCGACTTTTTCCTTAAAATATCCAACTCTTTAATTTCTTGCTCAATATATCCAACTTTTTCCTCGAAATTTCCAATGTTTTTCCTCAATATATCTGACCTGTTCCTCGAATGTCTGAAGACTTTTTTTAAATATCCGACTTATCTTAAAATCTCTGATTAGTACAATATATACCCGATCTTACTTTAAATTTCCACGGTTTTGCTCAAAATATCTGAAGGATTTTTTAAAATATCCGACTTATCATCAAAATCTCTTAATTTTTTGCACAATATATATCTGACTTTTACTTTAAAATTTCCAAGGTTTTTCCTCAAAATATATGGCTTTTTCCTCAAAATGGCAGAAGCCTTTCCTTCATTCACGATATAGTTAATGTTATATGACAGCATAAGGACTCCTGGTTCCAGGCCAGTAGGGAAGGGGTATGACGGGGGTGCTGTACCCCCACTTTCTGTTAGCCCATCTGTACAAATTTGTGTTTAGAAATTTTTATATTTTGGACTTGATCAGGGTCTTTTTCTAATTTTGACACCAGCAAAATGGATTTAGATATTTGTATAATTTTTAGAAAGTCAAATTTTATTTTAGTGCAATTTTTTTACATTTAATATACAGGTATGTGTGAATGATAATTGTAGGCTATAGTGGCAAAATTCTACTTCTAATTCGGGGATGGATTCAGTTCGGTTTCAAAATTCTGAAGGGAAATCCAACTAAAAATATCAACCACCGAAATAAACACATTACTTTGAGCAGTCATTTGGATTATGTTCGTAATTATATGGTTAATTATTATTATCATTTTTAAGTCAGTTGGGGCCATTTAAAGCATGGAATCATTAGCGCTTCCAGGGATAGTACACCCATAGACCCCTAACCACAGAACCATGCAAGGTTGTCTGCTATACGTTTTTTTTTTTTTTCATTGAAAAGTTTTCCATTGCCATTGCGGGCCATCAAAAACGGAATTTTTAGACCTCCGCCTTTGCGTCCCTAACAGGCTTTGTCTCTTGACCCTTGTTTATCCCCTTGGACCACACTACTCTCATGCCCTAGTTCCCCCCCCCCCCTACCTTGAAAGGTCAACGCCTAACTTTTCAGATACCTCCCCATATATAATTAATTTTAAATTGGGAAATTTTGAGCCCTTCCCGGCCCCCGTATCGAGAGCCCTGCGGCACTTTCTACTTCATTATTTTTACATAGCAAAAAAATGCACCCCCACCCACTAAACAATTTCTGAAACAAATTCCAAGTCAATTTTGGCGTTCTGGCAAGTACATAAGTGAGTTGTCACTTAAACTTAACTGACGATGCAAAAAAACTAACATAAGTGCCTGTCCTAAGATGCGTAAAACTTGTATCTGAATCTGAATCTGAAACGGTTAAGTCGGCAAAAATCCTTCAAGAGGACATGAACGCCAACCGAGCGTAAAAAGTATGAGTAAAAATAATATAAAAAAACTAGTTAGCAATACAGGTGTTAGTAAGTTTAGCTTTGAAACAATTGAGACTTAGTGCATGAACAATGTCTGACGGTAAAGCATTCCAATCCTTTAGTGTGTGAGGGAAGAAAGAGTGTTTATATACATTCTTTTAGCATAGGGAACCTGGAAATTAAGGTCATGATTATTTCTTGTATTAGTTCTAACGGTGGGGATAAGTTCATCTTTATTGATGGCGACAAGATTGTTATTGATTTTATATAGCATATGTAGCCGGGTGTTGTATCGTCTTGTTTTAAGCAGGGGCCAATCTAATTTATAAAGCATGTTTTTACACTAGATTTATAAGAGTAGTCTGCCATACAGAACCTGGCTGCTCTCCTTTGAATAGATTCAAGTTTATCCACATCGCACTGGTGATGGGGTCCCAGACTGCAGATGCGTACTCAAGTACTGGCCTGACTAGAGCTTTATAAGCAGTGGATTTAACGTCGGTGGGACAGTTTGAGAGGTTACGTTTTAAAAGGCCAAGTATAGAGTTAGCTTTCTTGGTTATGTTATGTATATGTTTATCCCATCTAAGTTTATTATCAATTTCAACACCTAGGTATGGGTGGGAGTTGACATGTTTTAGTGGCTGGTTGCATAAGGTATAAACAGGTGATTTAAAGCATTTCTTAGAGGAAATTGACAAGATGTAGCATTTGGAGGGTTGAAATTCATTTGCCATTTGTTTTGCCATTGTTCAAGTTTGTTAAGATCATCTTGGAGGATTTGTTGGTCAGAGGGTTATCAATTGTTCTGTACACAAGGCAGTCATCAGCAAACAGTCTGACTGTGCTGTTTATATTATCAGGGATGTCATTTATATATAAGAGGAAAAGTAAAGGACCCAAGACAGTACCTTGTGGTACACCGGATAAAACCTGTTTAGAATCAGAGATTTCACCATCGCAAACAACACGCTGGATGCGGTTGTTGAGGAATGATGCAAAATTTGTAGATACCAAATTTCTCACAAGTTGTCATGTGTAGAAGGGTAGTCCACATATTCCTTATGGTTATTCAACAATCAAGGCCTTCAAATAAAAATGTAATCTTATTTAAAAAAACATTAAAAAAAAAAATGCAGAAAGACACACACAAAATCAACTGGCAATTATGGCCTAAGCTGTTGCCATACTAAATCAATGCAAAAATCAGCCTAACGAGTAGGACACAATTTCTCCGGAATCGGAAGAAGTTCTATCCCCCCAAAACCTTTAATAATTAAGCAAACAAATATTAAGGTCCTTATCTAAACTTAACTGTTCAACTTAATAAATTCCTAAGGTCACCCGATGGTGGTCAAAATTGGTTGAGATTTAAGCCCACATGTCTGTTCACTTGTCCGTGAATTTTAAGTAAACATGTATACTGTGGTCTGCACAGTGCTTGCAGTCACTACACTAGCTTCCCAATATGTAACAAACAAACTAAAATGGTGCATTAACTACGGAGATGTACAAACATGGACAGTAAATAACCACAAGATTTATTTTCGTTGGCATTCACAGATAGCCGTATCGGGTGTTGAAGTTTTGTCTGGATGTAATGAAAGAACCTTTTGTGTTTGAGTAAACATGAGGCTGCCCTCAACCCGATATCGGGTTGGATTTTTTGCAAACTTTTTAATGTATAAGTCACAGCGTGACTGTGCAAAACGCTCTGAAAAATTGTACATATTTTGCACTTCAAACGTTATAACTAAAGAGTCTCTGAATATTTTGTTCCATTTCAAACGGTATAGAGAACTTTAATTTATTATCTATTCTTTGAGACCATTTCATTTAATTATTCCCCCCAAAAAAGTACTGTACTTTGCAAACTATAAAACGTGTTTTTGTTTTTCAATAAGAGCGCAAGCAGAACAACAAGGTTATTGCCTCTTTGACCTTTGTAACCTATGAATGAAAGTATTTGGGAGTCCATTTCACAGGGCCTGACAATAAACATATATCTGTTTACCATATATATAAAATCCAACGTGATTGGTGCAAAAAAGGGCCCGTACTTTCCAACAAATAGAAATGGATGAGAGAAAATATTTCTTGTCCGCTTATGTATCCCTTTATTCAAATTCTGATGTAATCTTAGCGCTCCCAAGCCGCGTGGACTGTACTATTGTGTGCAGAGGGTTTCCTGTTGTTTGTGTATTGTAAACATGATGTAAAGATACAAATAAGCGTTTTCCAATGTCGGGTTTTGGCTGATTTTCTTCCATTTTTAACAGTTTTCTTGTATATTTTGTTACACTGCGATATATTTCTTATTATATAACTGTATTCATCAGAAATTAAAACATTATTTGGCTGAAATATTATTGACAACAATAAAAGTGCAAGAGCGAGGAATAATGACAACGTTAGGTTGCATGATTATGATACCAAAAATGAAGAACAATGCTATTTATTCAACTTTTTGTATGAATTAATATCTGTTTATTACATCCTTGAATATACTTTTAAAACTGTTTTTGAAACCAACCTGCATAATAATGGTACAATCCAAGTCCTCTTAAGTTTATTTATAGTTTTTCCGTAACACATTACAGCTAGTTTTTTTTTTTTTTTCCTTATGCGCATTTTAAGGTAAAACATTCCATATATGTACATGAATTTCATTATTTTTTAAAAAATGGAATTTTTCTTCATTGATTTTCATCAAATTTTTATGCCATATTGTCCTTACTTGCATAGAACATTGTACCACTCCACAAGAAAGTCTTGTTAATAAAATTTGTAATTATGGACAGAAAGCTATTATAAATTTCACATATTGATTTACTGAATAATGATCAGACAGTTGGGTGCTTTATTGATATAACACTTATTTGACTTTTTTGAAATTGCTATAAAAATATGCAAAAATCAATTTTGCTACCTGTATTGGAATATAAGTCTGAGTCACATTTAACCAATTATGATCACACTGTGGCTATAGTCTGTTATTTAATATATTTGAACTTTGCTGCAGGACCTGTTAATGACGAGGATGCAAAGACAAATTAGATTCTTGATTTTTTGTCTCTTTTCTAGCAATGAAAAGTGATCTGTACATAAAAATACAGCACAGATTTGAGTTAAAATTTTGAGGAAAAAGTTTGATATTTTGAGGAAAACCTTCAGAAATTTGGGGGAAAATGTCATATATTTTAGGAAAAACTTCTAAAATGCTGAGGAAAAAGTCAGATATCTTGAGGGAATCCTTTAGAAATTTGGGGGAAAATGTCACATTTTTTTAGGAAAACTTCAGGATTTTTAAGGAAATACTTTGAATATTTCGATGAAAACTTTCGATAATTTTGGGAAAATCAATGACAAATACTTTTAGTAGAAACTGAAGGATTTTTGAGGAAATGCTTCAGAAATTTTTAGGAAAACCTTTGGAAATTTTAGGAAAACCTTCAGAAATTTAAAGAAATAAGTCAGAAATTTGCTGACTCTAAACTGTCCCTGTGCCCCCCTAAGCTATGCCACTGGGCACAAGCACTTCAAGAGGGGGCATTAGGGCAGATTCTCCATATACCCTTGTGTTATATTTTTGTTTGGTTTTGTGCAAGGGGGGGGGGGGCAGGCACTCATGTGTTTTGATGGTTTCTTCATAGATCTAACACTCAGAATAACGTATCTTTTATTCCTACCATCATGGCATAGTATTGATGCTGTATGCCTTGTTAGGCATACCATGCATGCATTTTTACCATTTATGAATCAAGCATTTCTGAGAAACAGGTGAATAAAGACAATGGGTACATATGCATTTAAAAGGTTTTGTATTTCTTTTATGTTAAACTTTGTCTTAAAGTTTGCATATGAAAAAAGGAAAATAAATTTGATAAATGAATATGATCATTTGGAGATGAGATATTTTGACTAAAATGACTTTTAATTACATATTCATGCCCAATTTCCTTTCAAGATTCAAGAATGATTTTTTACTTCATTCATATGATAAAGTGATGATTCACCAAAAATCTATGACATCACTAACCATTTACACTAAATATAAAAGCTAGCAATGTCACCGTTATCCAAATGATGTCCATAGATGTGGGTTTGGGGGGAGAGGAGGGGGGGGGGGAGTAAATTGGATTGTTCAACGGCTCCCCCAAAGGTTCAAAAATCAGGTCCAGATTTTGAGGTTTTGATGTTTGCTTTTGATCTTCAGTAAAAATTCACCTCCACATACAGCTTAAAGACAATGCTATTTTGAAACAATTGTGGATTTTCTTTTATGCCATCAGCAATTTAATCATTCTACAATCCCCTCCCCCTCTCCCTCTCCCTCCAATCCAATTGGATGGCTACACCCCTGATATCCTAGAATATCTTGATGTATACCGGTTTTGATTTATTTATTTATAACTTTTTTCCCCTATTTCGGTATTTGATCATCTTGTTTCAGTTTGTTCCTGCCAACAGTTTAATGATTTCATATTTTACCTCTCACATTTAATAACCACTAGGTCAGTCATGTCAACATTTATTTTTCTCTTTTAGTTTAAATTAGTATATCAATTTCAGTATGTTTTTCATTTATCTTTCATGGTTTATTTTGTTTTTCTAAGTTTAAGTAATGTTTTTATTTTAGATTGATTTTGAAAAGTTTTTCTCTCATTTTCATTACCTTAGTATTTAAATTTGTATGATCTTATCTGTAAGTTAAATTTTAATGTATTATACACTAACGGGCCACACATGACAATAAATATATCTTGCCTTTGGTAATTCTTAGCTAAACAAATATATCTATTGCTCACAGGAAATGAAGACATCGTGAATGGCAGTGCAAAACTTATCCTTGGTCTTATCTGGCAGTTAATCCTGAAATACCAGATTAGCGGAGGTGATACAAGCAACAAGAAAAGAATCCCTCCAAAGAGGCTCATGCTGGAGTGGATGAATAGTGTGCTCCCTGAAAAGCACCAGGTGCGAAACTTTGCAAGAGATTGGAATGATGGGATTGCTTTGTGGTAAGAAGTTTGCATTTTTCTGTACATGCAGGGTCATAATACCCAGGGGACAGGTTGATATGTCCCCACACTTTTCCTTAGAATTTTAGGAACATCAGTACATTTTTGGGGAAACAAAGATTATCCCAATTTTGCAAAAATTTCCTAAACAAAGTTGGGGACTCCCATACCCCCCTTGACTATGCCTTTGGTAGGGGGTGGTCCCCTTGTCAATTAACCTTGCTCCCCTATTTCTTTTGTGAATCTAACAGGTTTTTCAACATTTGATGTTCAAGAGGATGACTTTTCTCTTGCAGGGGACAAAAACAGCTGTGGCGTCTTGACGTCATACTCCAATGGAGGTCTGTTGGGACATCAAAACTTTGACAAACTAAACCAAACTGTAGCCTCATCAGTACAACAAAATCATGCTAAACTGCAAAACAGTACATTGCAAAAGATATTAAATCCATAAAAAAAATATGAAGTTAGGGAGGGGAAATGTCCCTGCTTTCTCCTCTACCCACCTGTGGATTTGACCAACTTCTTTTACTTCCACCCACAGTGCTCTGATCAATTTCTGTGAGCCGAGTCTCTGTCAGGATTGGGAGAGTTACAGCAGTCTGGAGAAAGTTGAAAACTGCAAAAGAGGAATGACCCTTGCCAAAGACAAACTTGACATCCCAATGGTGCTAACACCGGAGGATATGGCAAGCCCAGAGGTCGACGAACTGAGTGGCATGACCTACTTTTCATACTTTGTTGGTAGTGAGGGTCCCGGTTGGTATGCCACGCTCAATTGGGTGAGATCTAAGGTTCCTGAGAAGAACATTAAAAACTTTGGTGTAAGTTACAAAATATTCTTATTATGTTGAAAATTTTCATTTCTCTTTAAAGTATCAAAGATCAGTGATCCCAGGAGATGGGGGATGGGAGGGGTGAGGGAGGGACAGGGACAATAACCTTCAGTAATTTTGTCGGAGGATACAAATATGATTTATTCCCCCTTTATAATGATTCCCCAATTAAAGAAAAATCTAAGATTTGGATTAGTATAAAGTCATGTATGATTTGGAAACTTATCGTCTGACAAACCCAAAATAAGGCCTGCATATTCTTTCTCAGTTTAAAACCACTACAGTATTAGGCCATCTTCCAAGAATTTTGCACACCAAACATTTGTATTAGATTGCTCTTAGAGGATTTCAAACTTGAACACATATTTTATCAAAGATTAACCATTCTATTTGAGCAAATGCTCATTACCCACCTTGAGAAATCTTACATTTGCACCAGAACTATGGGTTAGTAATTAACTTTTCTTCACTAGTATACTCTTTGATTATGGTGACATGTTCTTTCAAAAATGAGAAGTGACAAGAAAAACTTGGAATTTTAAATGGTGGAAATTAATAGCAGAAAGTCAGGAAATCTTTAAAATGCACTGATGCAGTAGGCAATGTTGACATATTTCAATGATTAATCTACATGAAATGTGAAGAGGAAGATGCATAGGAATTTAGTTGGAGGGGCAACAGATGGCTGGGGATGGGAAATAATCCTTTTCATTATACATGTATTTCAAGCACATGATTAGCATCTTTGGGGGTTGGGGAGGGGTGAGACAATTGCCACCCCTTGTCCCTATGACAATCCACCTGTTGGGAGGTGTGTTGAATGGCACTTCACTGATACAGTATAATCACTTCATAAATATGTTTATTAAAATTCACAGGGGTAGCCAGCCTTTCAGAGTGGGAGGTCACTGAGGGAAATATTTGGGCCTTTTAGCATATTTTTAGACCTCTCTACCATTTTACCATTACCATTTTACTTCTTTTTTTCTCTTTTTTTTAGGAGGGGGGGGGGAGTGTTATCATATGACCCTATTGACCCCCCTCCCCATTACACCATGGCTACACCTATGAATTATTGCAGTAGTTCCCTTTCACCATTGCAAGCTCTGACTGATTGTGATAAAATTTACATTTGACCAAATTAGTATTACTCAAAATCAAATCATGCTGTATAAAGCTGTATGTATGCACAGCAAACTCTTACATGAATTACCACAACCAAAGAGGAATGGGTCCACCTCCCCCAACCATTAATGAACCCTTTTCAATTTTTGATCATTTTGGAAGGAAATCTTAATGATCCTTCTTATTTGCCTAGCTGAATGCATCTATCTATGTTGCCCAGATTTATTTCATGCAATGCCTCGTCACTTGGAAAACTGTCTTGAAATCTGAAATGGGGGACACTTTTTAACTGTATACTGCATTAATGCAGGGGTCGAAATTGAAATTTTGTGCCACTGAAATGTACTTTCTCAAATAATACTGTTCCGGATCAGATTTCACTGTTCCAATTTTTTTGTTGATAACAGGACAAATTCCTTTCTTCAAAATGGACTTAATTTACAACTCATGTGCAAATATGTATGTCAGTTATTAGTATTATATGGGCCACAAAGCAGTATTTCAAGTTGGAGGGCACACATTTTTTACACAACTAATCTGAAAGACGGAAATGCATAATCAGTAAATTGGTAAATAATTAATCTCTTCGGTCCTTTCTACTTACCACCTTACTCCCTCCTCCCCCCATAAAAAAGAATTAAAAAGAAAAAGATTATTGTTTTGAGTTTGACGTATGCATGATTTGTTTATTTGGCTATGAAATATGGAAAAACACAAATACATGTGATCGCATCAGCGATGTAGGAAGATATTTGACACTGGGGTAAAATTTTATTTTTGTATAAATATTATTTATTTTTGTATGAATATCTTACCATGGCCCAAAAACTATCACTGCATCCAGGCCTAAAGGGAGTGTTCATAAAATGATTGGAAAATTTTGGTAAATTTGGCAACATATCCCGAAAATTGTAGAAAATTCCCAAAATTTTCGAAAATTTACAATTGAAGCAAATTTCACGAAATTGAAAGAAGAAGATTTGCTGAGAATTGGAGAAACATTCTCCAAAATTGAACAAAACCCTCAAAATTGAAGAAAATTTCCCCCAAATTGAAGAAAACTACTTGAACTTTCCAGAAAATGAAGGAAATATCACAAAAATTAGAGCATATTCCATGAAAATGAAAGAAATTTTATGAAAATAGCATTGCAAGGTTTAACGTCCGGAAAGCATCCAGTGCCTGGACATTATATCAAGATGGCCACGGCTTTTGATAACCAGTTGTGAACTCACTAGTTGCAGACCCACCAGGATTGAAGAAGATTTGTCCAAAATTAAAGAAAACTTCTTGAAAAATTCCAGTGCAGGTAATTTAACAACAATGAAGCAAAATCCATGAAAATGAAGGAAATTTTACGGAAATTGATGGAAATTTCCTGAAAATTTAAGGAAATTTTCCCCAAATTGAAAATTTTATGAAGAAAAGATGCCATGGAATATTTAACTCTTCAAAATCATTTCATTAGACCATTAATTGGGTGACCAAAATTGTAATTTTGGCAAAAAAATTATGGGGTTGGGGGGTTTGGCCCTGGCTTGCTTGGATCCTATGCCACTGCATGCACGTTGTCTTTTTCAGTTAAGAGTTTAAAACGACGTTGTATTGTAGTAATTTAAACAAATATTTTGCCAACATTATTCACGTTTTCAGTTCTTGTGGCTTTCACACTTCTTTTAGAAATAATCACGCTCTGATCAGATGGGACATTTTATTTGAGTTTGTCTATTTATCAGTTTTTACTTGACATGATGTGTCATTCATAACTTTTGCAACAGTAATTGTTACAAAATTGCAGGTTATCGATGTTATAATTTGCAAAAAATATAATGGTGAAAATATACTTAACGAAAATTTGAAGAAAAATTAGAAGCGAGAAAAAAAAATGCAATAAGTAAAATTCGCTGAACTGGTACTGGTAGGTTAGCATGTAGTATGTTTGATGTACGTGTGATGTGACTGAGCTGCGTGAAACGCAACGACGCAGCTGCCCTGCAAAATGGAGTCCAGTTGCATGAAGCAATATCTTTCCTTAGAAGAAATGGTCCGTCATTCATTAACAATTAATGCACATTATAACCTCAGGCATTATGATACACAGCTATTTTTATTACCAGTTTGCAAACAAACTTCTCCCACTAAGACACTTCACAGGAATGAGTGATTTCAATCACAAAGGTGCCTTGATTATTCAACTCTTGCTTTATGTATATACATTGCACACAAATAGCCTTGGGCATTGTTTGAACTGAAACAATGTACTGAACAGGAAGTTGGGCTGGTAATTGTCATAGGAATGGCAGATAAACAATCATTGTTTGGATGGAAACAATATACTGAGCGGTTATCACCTGTCTACAGAAGTCAGGTTCAAGCCTGGGTTAACGCCAGTGTCAAACCTGAGTTTTCAGGACTAACTCAGGTGTCGGGTGTGGGTAGGCTTAAACAAAAACTTTTCGGCATGTGAGTTAGTCATGTGATGAAGTGCCTCTAGTGCAGGCAAGGTGAGAAAAGCTTTTTCTTTCTGGAAGAAATTCTTTTTATGATATACTTGTTTGACAACTTGTGCACCTTTTTGAGCAGAAATTGATCATTGATGCCACATTCTTGTAAAAAAAGCAACTGTTCCACTGGAACAGTGAAATTCACTGTTCCATCATTAAAAAAGCACTGTTCTCTAAACAGTCACGGTAAAACAAGGGCAAATTCCACTCCTGTAATGAAGCATATGAGCTTGATTTTGTTTGGGTTCAAATGTAAATTGATCAAAAATGTAATGTTATTGACACTAGATCAAGCATAACTTTGCCTAAATTTTGTTGCAAAAAAAATAATGTACCATTTGGAGAGGGAAATTTCCCCCCAGAACTCCTTGCTCGCATGCCTTTGTTCAGTAGTTAAAGCAAGACTATGAAAAAAGCTGAGATTCATGCATTACCTGACTAGACTCTAACCTGCATGTCACGGTGAACATTCACAGACTGTTGTACAATATCAATTAGAATCTGATTCACAAAATTGAAATTTTTGATAAAGCCTGAAGCTTTTTATCCAAAAGTGCAGATTTTGGGGTCAACTTTAAAAAATTTTGGGGCCAAAATGAAAGATGTTGGGTCGAATCGAAAATGGGAGGATATTTGGTGCAAACTGTAAAAGGTTTGGTCCAAAATTAACAATAGCTCAGTCGATACGATTGCAAGAAATGCCACACATGGTTCATTTGATATTTCAGTTAATTATATTTATGGCTTCCACAGAATTTTGGGAGGTGAGGGGCAGGCTACAATAGCCCCTTAGACACGTCACTATTTTCTTTATTATTATCCATACAAAAAAAAAATGCCAGGACAGCCCTTTTTTAAAGGGTGTTCTTGTAAAATATTAATTAGAGTCTGATTCACAATTAAAGAGTACCAGCATTTTTAACAAGCAATCAAATCAATTTGATAGACCTGATGTATAAACAAACCAGCTGTGTAGAGTTTGACTGAAGCACTCACCCACAATGTTACATTAATTCATTAAAGGATAAGTTCAGGGTCAAGTAAGTTTATTTTATTTGAAAGAGGGCATCAAAAGAAATAAAATGGTGAAGGAAGCAATCAAAAATCTTATTCGTGAAGGAGATATTAAAGTTTAAAACTCTATCTTAGCTGTGTAGAAATTTAAAAATTTTACTTTTATAATTGTTTTCCCATCTTGTGATGCTGTATACTGCACCCCACAGTGGCATAGCCAGCATTAAACAAAACTGAGGGGGTCCGAGACGGTTCTAGACCCCCCTCCCAAGACGAAGTGTTCAAATTTAGCCAACTTCTGGGGGAAATTTTGTTTTCCGAAAGCAAAACAGATATTAAAAAAAAAAACAAAGATTATCCCAATTTTATTTTATTTTTTTGTTGTTGGGGAGGGGAGGGGGTCTGGATCGATCCCCAATTTCCCCCTTGATAGGCCTCTGGATCCCTTATTTCCCCATGGATATGCCTCTAGATCCCCATAGATACACCTCTGGATCCCCCATTCCCACATGGATACGCCTCTGGATCCCCATTCCCCATGGATATGCCTTGGATCCCCATAGATATGCCTCTGGATCCCCCATGGATACGCCTCTGGATTCCCCATTCCCCTCATGGATACGCCTCTGGATCCCCATTCCCCCACGCCTCTGGATCCCCCATTCCCCATGGATACGCCTCTGGATCCCCATTCCCCATGGATATGCTTCTGGATCCCCCATTCTCCCATGGATATGCCTCTGGATTCCCCCCATGGATACACCTCTGGATCCCCCCATGGATACGCCTTTGGATCCCCATTTCTGGATGCCCCTGGATTCCCCATTCCCCATGGATACGCCTTTGGATCCCCATTCTCTCATGAATATGCTTCTGGATCCCCCATTCCCCTGTGGATATGCCTCTGGGTCCCCCATTTCCCCCTTGGATACGCCTCTGGATCCTCCAATACAATAGAGATTAAGAAACAAACCTAATTTTGTTTATTCTTTCTACTTGTGTTTGAGGTGCTCTCATATTCATGTTGCATGGGCCTTGACACTTTTTAGATGTCCCTTTATGTCCTTTTCACCACCTACCCCCTCTCTGGTTAAGCTATGGGTTAAGGTACTGTAATTTTACTACTTAATTCTATCATATTCTCAAAGCAGCCTTAGAGCTGCATATGCAAGATTAACCCATACTCTACCAGCACTTTTTTGAAAATGCGCTTGGGAAGCAGAGTCAAAGATGGGAACCCAAAACAGCGATAACATGCCACGTGGTAGAGTAAGGGTTGATCAGGGGCATTTTATTGAAGGGTCCTCTGTTTTCCAAGCAGCAGAATTGGGCTCGTTCCACTTCAGTGACCCGCTGGGCCGCCCACCAAGATCATACTGCGTATATTTTTGAGTTGGCACACTTGTCGCGGGTTCCTTAACCCTTACTCTACCAGCACATTTTTGAAAGTGCACTCGGGAGGCAGAGTCAAAGATGGGGAACCCAAAACGGCGATAATATTCCCTGCGTGGTAGAGTAAGGGTCAACTGTATCATTTTGACTAACACTGCTGTTTAAACAATTTGGGCATTTCCTTGACCAAAGGGTACTTTAAGTTACATATTTAACCTTAATTACAAGTAGTTAAAGATTAAGGAATTATCTCAGAAACAGACACACTAAGTTGGTTCATCAATGTGGGCACTGTGAGGATGTGGTTTTAAAGTTTTGGCATTGACAGTGTAAACAGAGACTTCTTTGTTGGGGAAACCCTCATTGACAAACTATGTTCCACTACTGCCAGATACAGGACAAGATCTGGCGACACAATATAATTGATATATATATATATGTATATATATGCACATGGGGGAAAAAAAGAAATGTATATGCACATGGGGGAAAAAGGAAATGTGCCCCCATGCACTTTCCCAAAAAATGTATAGTGCCCCTCAATGTCAAAGGTGCAAGAACTGGTAGAATGTGCACACACTTAAAAAAAAAGATATTACAAAAAAGCCCCTTTCAATATGAAGTGCCCCTTAATTACTGATTCAATAGTAGGAAGCTGGTGACTTGTCACTCCCATGTGTACAGGGGGGGTGTCCCAATTAGAAAACTGCCCTTTTCTAAAAATGCAAGCACCCCTTTTACTTTGTTTTGGGCTCACTAATTCTATCTACAAATTGTGGAGGAATATGCCCCCTAAAAGGTTGTGTCCCCCACCTTTTGAAAGTTTCCTACACCCCTGGCAGAGGTAAAGTATGGACCCATATTCCTTATTTTGTGAAGGAGAACTATAGCCCTGTCTGTTTGCATGTTCTGGTCATGAAGCTTAGGGAATTCCATTATTTTTCTTGATTTACAGTATTTATTTATTTATTTTCGTGGGGGCTATAAGAGATTTGCACCCTTACATTAACGATGTTCAGTTTTTCCACATGTTGAAAAATCGAACATCTCAAGGCCACCACAAATTTACGCATCACTGCCCCTATACCATAGTGAACGATTATACATACACTGTATGTATGGAGTTTATTTCAGGAATGGTGTAAGTAGACACAGCGTGTACATTATTTTAAAAGAAATTGAGTGGGGGTGCTGCGAGTAGCAATGTTATACATGTCAGGGCACAATATTAGCATGGAGAGGGGGCAGATTTGAGGCACAGTATTTTATTAACATAATCTAACAACAGTGCTATTTGAAAGGAGGTCTATGACTTAGAAGCCTTAGATACCATCAGGAGCCCTAAATAATATAATTCCCAAAGCAACAAACTGTTTATTTCAAGGAACAGATATCCATTAGAAACTATAAATTAGTAACAGATGATTTATCAAAATTGGTTAAAAAAAAATTGAATTTCAACCATTAATATGAAACTTACGTGTAAAGTACAACTATCGGAGGGGAGGGGAGGGGGCATCTGGGCGGGTGAAGCCTCTTTTTTTTTTTAAAGTACTTTTTTTAAATCTATAAAATATATAGTAAGCACCCCGAATTTGAAGGTCTGTTGCCCTTTTATACGAAAAATGAACCCCCCTTTCAAATTCCTGGCTATAAGACTCACAATAACCATGCCACCATCACTGTGTAACAGTAACAGAAATCATCATCATTATTGTGGAAAAAATTATGTAGAGATTTCAAGGCAATTAGCCTGGTAATCAACAAATTTATGCAAGAATTTGGCAAGAAGAAAATATTGTTACAAATGTCATCCAGCATGAATTTATTCATAATTTAAGAATGTTACTAAACCCAGACAGTGGTGTAGCGAGCATTAAATTGTGAGGGGGTCTGCGAAGTTCCTAATCACCCTCCCAAAGCAAAATGTACAAATTTACTTGTGAGGGCAATTTTGTTATAAAAAAAAAAAAACCATTATCCAAATTTGGGAAAATTTCCTCCCAAAAGTGTGTGTGTGTGGGAAAGAGAAAAAGGGAGGGGGGGGGGCGAGGTGGCAGTGAGCCGGACACCCTCCCCCTGCATAGCTATGCCAATGAATGTGGAATGTTCAAAGAACCATTCAAAATATTTTTTTCCAACTAATAAATTCCTGGCATCCTTTTGTAAGACAAGGGATTGCAAGGATTGATAGGTGCAGTCCTCTTAAGTATTTACCAACTTGTAAATATTTTATCCTCATACCATAGGAACATCAAATATTTGCAAATAAACAAAAGTTATGAAATAATAAAGTTGTTTTTTGATATTTTCTTTAACTTGAAAAATTCACCTTGTATTGTGACCCACAATTTCATCGTAACCATTTGGGTTTTCTCTCTTAACTGAAGTAAGAGGGTCAAGGGTTGTTACTCCCATCAAGTTGTTTCAGTATTTGTTTTGGAAGAACTTTTGATGTTTATAACAAACCAAAGTTCATATTGATCAGTTGATAATGTCTGCAAACGATTTATTTTGGGGTGTGAGCCATACAAATTTAGATGAGTAAGAATTAATAACAAAATAAAAAAATGATTATTATTCCTCTTTTTGGGGGAGGGGGTCTTATCTATAGCAACCATTGTTGTTATTATGGAATTACGGCCCTGGAATCATTCATTTATATGAACAAGTGCTGCAAAATATTACAAACATGAGAATATTGAAAATCATATCAATATATATATATATATATATATATATATATATATATATATATATATATATATATATATATATATATATATATATATATATATATATATATATTTATATATATATATATATATATATATATATATATATATATATATATATATATATATATATATATATATATATATATACATATACATACATACACATACATACATACACATACATACATACACATACATACATACATACATACATACATACATACATACATATATATGCTAGAATAACGAATATAGACTTGCTACTTTAAAAGTTTCATGCCCTTTCTTGTTCATTAGGCAAGTGTGGTACTAAACATAGGCCTAGCTAGCTTGGCTCTCTTTGTCTTGCACGCTTCAGTTCACTTTGGTGATGGCACTTTGATACCAGCTCTGGGACCTTAAGGACAGCAAAGAAAGTTACTCAATTCAATGGTCGATTGTGAAACATTCTAATACAACCTGTAGAGGCACTTCCGCACAATGCAGCTTATGCTTAGAAAAAAAGCTTGCAATTATGTATATATATATAAATATATATATATATATATATATATATATATATATATATATATATATATATATATATATATATATATATATATATATATATATATATATATATATATATATATATATATTATATATATTTACATATATATATATATATATTTTTATATATTTGTTTTATTTTATATATTACCATCTTTTAAACAGGAAGATTGGAATGATGGGATAGTGTTATGTGGTTTGGTCAATGCCGTTGGTGGCGACATTGCAAATTGGCAGGAACTTGATCCCGAGGACAAGGTCGGTAACTTACAGAAAGGTAAGCAGTGCTGGTGGTTTTATTAAAAGTAAAAAATGTCATAATATCAAAAAATAATATATAAAGTGTAGAAACCAAGAGTTGACAAAGAAAAGATGATGCATGGTGATTTACTTACACATTCCCTAACCCAGCTCCTCTCTACATTTTCTCTATGGATTTCAACAAATCTGAAATTCTATCTTGGGGAGAAATGGGGGGAAGGAGGGACGAGCAGGGCTGCTGGAGAATCATTAGGCCCCAGGGAAAACTACCTTTTGGTGCCCCTCGTACCCCAAAAAATTCTGAGGTGCAAAAAAAAAAGTTCATCAGCTATTTTAAGTCTATTTCATACCGTTTCCGCCATTGTCAAGTATGGTTTGCCAAATTTTGGCCCCCGTGGGTATGTTTTATTATAGAAAAGTTTACTCTTTTGCCCCCTCCCCCCCCAACATATGCTCGGGTGCATTTGGGGGCCCTGAACATGAGACATTACTTGGGGCACAGGAGATGAGTCCCTGCATGTCCTTCCTGTGGCACTAATTTCGACTGAACTAAGTCCTTTAATGATTCCTATATGTAATTTTAGGGATGAATGCAGGTCAGGTGCTCGAAGCAAAGCCCAACATGACCGCTGAGGAGATGTCCAGTCCTGATGTCAACGAGCTTGCTCTCATGGCCTATGCGGCCTCTTTCCGAAGAGCTAAAGGAGTGGTCATTGAAAAACCCCTAATATTATGGGGGGTGTTTGCAATGGTAGAGTTGAAACACTCGCAAGGGATTGAACTGAATGCGGAGGTGAACGAGGAAACAAAAGGAAATGTGAAGTGGACTGGCTTGACCAATAATGTGGTAAGATGAACTTAAACATCTCAGGAGAAAATTCCATTCCTTATTCGTGAATGGTCAAAAGGGCTTTGAATGGTTTCATTTGTTCTGTAATTTGGTCACTTCTTGAATGGTATATATACTTGGACCCTAGGAGACCTTAGATTATTAGAGAGGCCGAGACATATTCTTCACTTTTTATGACATTGCTCAGCTTAACGTATATCAACTTATTATACCACTTTGTAAACTATTGGAGGGCAATGGCCCCTCAGGCCCCATTGGCTCCAACGGCCCTGGCTTTACAATTTTTAAACTTATGTTGAGTTTTATAACTATGTAGGTGAAAATCACTCGCCAACGGTACCTAGCTACAAATTGAAAATTAATTTTAAAGTCCATTTTTTCAAAGTTGTGTGAGCTAGGAAGCCCTAGAGGGACAAATGTTCCACTGAATTCAGGCAAGTATGACCTGACAATTTTCTTATTTCTGTTTTTGGTTCCGATGCGATAGCATCAGGTCATGATGGCATGTGTGTGTATGTATGTGTGTATGTATGTATGTTTGTGATGGCCGGCTCGTCAATGCAATATCTCAAGAATGATATAATAAATTCATGGCATATGTGGTATACAGATAGTTCATGGTCCGTAGATGTGCCCTATTGTTTTTGATGGTGATGTCATACATGCACAGATTAATGAGTAGGCTGGGTTTAATGTAAAATCTTGAAATGATCATACTTTGATAATCCCACGTTTGTTTCATATTTGGGACAAATATGATGTTAGCTAGTGTGTACATGTTCATGGTACCAAAGTGTTAAATTTCATTAACATGCATAGTGGGCGGGGTCTAATATGATTTTGCTGAAAAGAGCTTGTAAACACAGTATCTCAAGAACGGTAAACTGGATTCATGTCATATTTCTTACACAAATAGCCCATGGTCTGTAGATGTGCCCGTTTGATTTTGGTGGTGATGTTATGGATATTAATGAGTAGACAGGGCATAATGTAAAAATCTGGAATGTTCATATTTCAACAACTGCATGTCTGTTTTGTTTCATATTTGGTATAATTATAATGTTAGCTGGTATGTACATTCATGATGTAAAAACATTGACTTCTATTAATATGCGTATTGGGCATGGCTTAATATGATTTTGCTGAAAGAGCTTGCATGATGAATATAACTCTGGCTATAAATTTTCAGTCTGTCTATTGCACCTAAACTTACCAAAGTGTTTATAACTTACTGATGAAAACACATTAGCTGTGGCTATCCTTAAAATTCTGTTCCAGCCAGTCCAAACCACAAACCTAAATATTATGACTAATATAACCAATTATCCTCCCTAAGATAAGCCTCTTGCTAAATGATTGACAGTTCATATGGCATGCATGTAATGAAACACCTTGTTTAACTAAAAGGTCAGTTAAGGTTATCAAATAAAACAATGGTTCCCTTATTGCCAGAAGTAGTTACAACTACTGTGTGAACTTTTATGAACTGTATTTACTGTGTGCAATTATCTTTGAAAACAAGGGTGTAATTTGAGTAACTGGTGTCTGGAATATTATCAGGGAGTGGAACCTGAGCTTAATTGCTTGTGGTTTTAAAATAACGAAAAAGATAGAAAAATGGTAGGAAAATGTCTGGCCCGATCTGCTTAACTTTGACATCGGGTCTGAGTGTTTATTTTTTTAAGGACAGGACCAGCTAATGATCCTTTAAAAGTCCAAATGAATCCTCAGTTCCACATTACACACATGACTTGGCCCAACAGTAACCAAATCCACAACACCACAATTCACAATAGGTTCCATTGTGTGCATATAGGTGGTTGGGAGTGTAATAACTGAAGCGTAAAATCACTTAGCTATTTGTGGTGGGTTTGGTAATTGCTTAAGCAGAGTCTAAAGTTATACCCGCCGAAGTGGACTGTTCTTTGTGGTGAATAACTCTATGGTTATACATTTTTAGTTCAATGAATCCAAATTCACTAGTGTTTGTAACTCTCAGATGAAAACATCATTTCATAAGTCCAAATGAATCCTCATCCCCACATTACACACATGACTTGGCCCTGCAGTAAAGCAAATCTACAATACCTGGCCCTTCACAGTAAGTTCCATTGTGTGCATATAGATGAGTGGGAGTGAAATTACTGATGCGTAAAATCACTGAACTATCTGTGGTGGGTTTCTTAAATGCTTCTAGCAGAATTTAAAAGTCTCACTCGCCGAAATGGAGGTTCTTGCGAGTGAAATGACTGCAAATTTGTAGCGATGATTGGGGTAATGTGTAAACATGTGCACGCTCTCAAGAACAGTACATAAACTGGATTCATGTCTTTTTGGTACATAGATAGCCCATGGTCTGTAGAAGTGCCCTATATATTTTGATGGTGATGTACGTCATTCATATTATTATGGCTTATGTAAAAATGTTGAAATGTTCATATTTTAGCAACCGCATGTCTGTTTTGTTTCAAATTTGGTGTAATTATAATGTTAGCTGGTGTATACATGTACATGTTCATTATGTAAAAACATTGACTTTCATTAATATGCATAGTGGGCAGGGCTTAATATGATTTTGTAAACAAAAAGCTTGTAAACACAATATTTCAAAAACTATGAACTGTATTCACGTCATGTGTGGTACACAGATATTGCTCATGATCTGCAGATATGCCCTAGTGTTTTTGATGGTGATTTCTTGCATATTAATTAGTAGGCGGGGCTTACTGAAAAAGTCTTGAAAATAGGATAAAGGAGCAACCGTTTTTGCATCATACTTGCTATGATAATGTTGTTAATTATTGTGCAAATGCTAATGTTGTCAACGTTTGTATTGATCTACATTGTGGGTGTGGCTTATTACTAGATATCATGGAACAAATATTTCTGCATGATATGCAATGACATGACAGTTAATACAAATTTTGCAATTCATGCAATCAACTCATGAAAAATAGAAGCATAGGAACCACAAAACCTTTTGCTTCTGGTTATTTTTGTTTTTCTTTTTATCTTTGTATTTTACTCAAGTTTAGGGTAGGGAGAAATTACCTTGGGTTTTCCTCTTTTTTTAATATAAAAAAGTACTGCATGGGCCCGCCCCCCCCCCCTCTTGCCCCTCCCCTTCTTCTGCCCCCTCCCCCAGCTTACGTGATTGCCTGGATCCACCTCTGCTCATAGATTGAAATCATGGTCTTTCTTATATGTAGATTGTACTTGTCATCAAGATCACCAGCGACAGGGCCATACCAGAGGACATCTCGGCCAGTGTTAATGGTCCAGGGGAGGCAGTCCCAGTTCTCCTCAAGAAAGTCAGTTTGGACACTCTGGAAGCAATGTTCACTCCCCAGCAGGAGGGGATACACTCGGTAAGTTTGTCACTTTTTCACAACCTCTTCCATAGATTATCTAGCAAAGGAGTAGGAAGCAGGGGGGAAAACTGCCTGCCCTCAGTGGATTTCACCTTCCCGGCTGCATGCTTTCTGCCTGGTTAATTAAGGGAGGTGAAATTGGGAAATCATTAACATAAAAATTTAGAAAATGTTGAAAAATTATTGGATGTTTTGGTGAAATTTCCTTAAAATTAACAAAATTTCCTCAAAACGGCCACATATTCTCAAAAATTTGCCAAAAGTTCCCGAAAATTAGGAAAATTTTCCAAAAATTAAAGAAATATCCTGGAAGTTGAAGGGGATTTTTCGATTAGCAGCAACTTTTGATGGAAACCTAATTTACTAGACTTGTCATCAGGAAATATTTTGTTTTTGCTCCCATGAGAGGTGATCCTTCCTACACCCCTCTTGTCTGGGAGTAACGATTGTTTTATGAGCATACAGTTCCAACACTTTTGAAAGGAAAGAGAGTTTTGCTGGAACAATATTTTCTTATTCTTGCATAATCTTGCCTGATTTTCTTTAATTTTTTTTTTTTTTTTCTTATTTTGTAGGCTTTCTTTTTTAATCAAATTTGTTGAAAATCATAACCACAAACTTACTGAGCAAATAGGACCACTTTATCTTAATTAAGATAACCACACAATAAGGACTTCATCCATTGCTATTATGATATTCAGCATTAACTTCCACAACAAGTAAGGTTTTTAGAATAAAGAAAATAAAGAGGAAAAATCTGACCCGACCTGGTTATATATCAGATCGGGTCTGACTGTTTGAAACTTTAAGGAGCAGAACAACTAATGCCCTGCTTCCTTGTTTTTTATGCAATTATACTCATACAGTTTTAATGAAACAACAGAGATTACCAATATTCCCACACTTGCCTTTGTGCATTACTGTCGTTAATGAATGTACCAAACATTAATAGGGCCTACTGTTTTTTTCTAGTGAAAATAATGCAGGCAGGTTTATTAATACCAACTGTATTTATAACAACTCTAATATTTGACTAATTTTACTTGTACTGTAAATCATTATGGACAGGTAGAGCAGCTGAACAAAATAATCTCTAAATTACAACAAAAACACCTGTTGTTTCCTAGTTTATCTCTAATTAAAGTTTTAAGAATTTAACAAAATTTGTGGTGTCTGAGAGAGAAGACATGTAAACATTAGTTCTTATGCTCCTTAAAGTTTTAAACACAGACTGGACCTGATATATAAGCAGATTGGGTCAAACTGTTCCTCTTTATTTTCTTTATACTAAAAACCACAAGCAATTAGGATAAAATTTCTCTTATCAATACAGTAGCTCTATTGTACTAGTTCTCCTGTTGGTCCTGGGTTGTTGTTAAAGTTGGTGTTAAGTATCAAATTAGCAAGAGATGAGTCCTTATTGTGTGTTTGAATGCTTATTTTAATTAAGAGAAGTGGTCTCATTATTTGCTACATTAAGTTTGTGGCTATGAATTGCTGGAACAAAGTTTTTTTAAGGAGAAGGACAAGTCATGAAATATTTATTATAAATTTTTAATGAAAATCATTATAATAAATTTATCATAATAAGGTTTTAAAATGAAAAATACTGTAACATGGTTAATTTTAAACCAATTTTGACATGATGATCTAGCCTCCGCATTAAAAAGTTGTCCAAATGAGGGGTATACCTGTCTAATGATGCATGCATCTCACTTCTACTAAAGAGAAAAACCCATTAAAGTAATATCGACTTTCAAGCATAGCTGGATAATTTCCAGACACAATGCATGTATAAAAACCATTCAAGTTGAGTTGTATCACTTATGCATGAATCGTGTCACGGAGTGTGGAAACTATCTCCTATATTTAATGGGTGAGTAAGCAAGCAATGCAAATCAGAAAGGTATGTAAGTTGATTTTTCCCACCAGTTTTCTATTAATGATCGGGTGTTCAGGATACAATTTTGATGTGGCTTCTTGATCGTAATGGATGAGACTTTTTGCTCTTTTCAAGGTTGATAGTTTTAGTTTTCTTCCAATAAAGTTGTTGATACCTGTCCATATAACTTTAAAAGGCGTTTCCTCATACCTCCTAGCTGTCAAAGATCACTTTGATAAAAAGATCTCAAGTTTGATCAAATAATTAGTGGACCATAATGATCATTAACACTGTTATGTCTTATGAAAAGAATGCAAGCAGTTTTATTCGTAACAGTTGTAGTATTCAGAATATAGAATACATACACTATACTGTAAGCCATGTTTTCCAATTCCTCCCCTTGTAGCTAAAGTTCAATTTGTTATCTCAAACATTTTAATCAAAAGTAATGTTATCATTAAAGTAAAACACTTCATGTATTGTCACGGTAAATAATATTGTCAACACCTATGGTGTAGTCAAACATTGCCTTTTATGCCAACTGGTGACTCACGCCTATTGGTATAATAACCTGCTAAACATTCCATCATGCATCATCATCCAATTATGCATAATGTCATTTTGGAATACTCACAGGTCATATATTTACATATGTGCTCAAGGCATGGGAAAGTTGGCCCTCTTGCTTGTCAAATGTGGTTCTAAAGTTCATTAAACTCAATGCAAGTTCATTGAACTCAATGCAAGTGATAATTTAACCAAGCTTTTTCAAGGCCTTATTTAGACACCTAGATATGGAATGTCTATCACCATAGGTATGAGGATCACTTTGATCATCTTTCTCTCTGTTGTTCATAACAGGTCAAACAGTGATTTTAATGTGTACCTGTTTTTAACCCAATTCCATGATTTAAATGCTGGTTCCTGCAGTGAATGTGTCTCAATTGGATTTTCTCCTAGGTATCACAAAATCTTTACTGTTGTTTTGACTATCATTAAACTTACTAACTTTTATTTAATGGTTTTGCACATTTGCAACTATGGGAGTTAACCTTCCCCACTTCCCAAAATATGTCAACAAAAGTGCCATGAAAAATTCTTAGTGTAGCCTAGGCTGCTGCTCATCTATTCTTCCTCCATGCCGAAAGGTTTCTCTTTAAGCCTACCCGCACCTGACACCCGAGTTAATCCTGAAAACTCAGGTATGACAATTGCCAACCCAACTTCCTGTTTAGTGTATTGTGTCTCCACACCAAACAATGATTGTTTATCTGCCATTACCATGCAAACCACAGCCAAGTAGACGAAGGCTATTTGTGTGTATAAGATACAGAAAGCCAGTGCTGAATAATCAAGACATTTTTGTGATTGAAATTACTCACCTGAGTTAGGTGTCTTAGTGAGACAAATTTTGCTTTCAATCATGGTGATAAAAATAGCGGTGTATCATGCCTGAGGTGATTTGTGCATTAACTGTGATTGATTGACGGACCATTACTCCTGCGGAAAGATATTGCTTCATGTCTATGCTTAGGTTTACATCAAATGCCATTCGCTCCACACAAATTCTCTTTTAGGATCTGCATCATTGAGTGATGTCAGAACTTTGGACCCAGAGTACATCCCATTCCCCCGGCCCTCTCCACATTTCTCTTGAACTCCTCATTTGGTCCCCTCACTTTTTATTTATTTATTTATCACTCCACGAAATAAGATACAATATCAATATAAATGGATAAGTTGCAACAATAATACTTGAAGAAGATGAACAAAATATATATACATCTACACACACACCCAATATATACACATATACAAACATATACACACTTATACACATACACATATGTACTTATAAGCATAATTACATAATCAGTATAAATGGAGTGAATGGTGAAGTAGGGGAAGTGTTAAACTTTTGCTAGCCAGTTCACCATCAAAGAAAAAAAACTTTTCATGAGAGAACTTTAATTAAGAAATTATTGCATAGTTATTATGCTTACTAAGAGGTGAATATATATCAGTTTTTGTCCTCCTCTCAGTTTTGGAAATCTTATATTGTTACCAGCGGTTATAATCTGTGGGGGGTTTGGTAAAAAAGTGGGGGAGGGGGTAACAATTAATGGGGTCAAATTTGCATACCTTTTAGTAGCCTAACAGTTATGGCAGATATGCATTTACAGAGAAGGGTTAACATTACCATGTACTGTTTACATGGCATTACTTAAGCAAACTTTAAGCAATAACATAGACTTAATCATAAAATAAGAATCTGAAGCACAATTTTTTTTAGAAAAGTAGGTAACTACCCCCTCATACCACCCCGTGGCTATGCCACTGATTGTTTTTCTTCTGAGGGAGTACTTTGCTCTTCTGCATGCATATCATTCTGTTTCAATCAAAACAAACCGAAATATTTATTGTTTATATTACCCAGCCCACAATGCAACATTCAATCATAATAGTTTTAAGGATTAAGTCAGTCGAGAACTGGGGAAGGATAGTGAATTCATGAAACAGATTGTGCAAGCGTATCATATTTCATGTGAATGACAATGTCAATGTTAGAACAGCTAATACAATACTGTCAAGCTGGTAAATTCTCATTTCGGAAGGTGGCATACAGTTGTTATAAAATCCCACGCTTTAGCAAACATTGTAAGTTTGAAGTAGTTAATATACCTCTTGATTGCATAGTTGTAGGCTAGAGCTGTAGGTTGCTCATATTAAAGGAATATTCCCCTGAATTTGTATTTCCATATATTTATGATAGAGGAGGGAAACAATGTGGTATAAAAATTGTATTGATATCTTTTTCTGTTTAGGAGTTATTGCATTTCAAAGATTGTGGGAGTGTTTTGAAAAGTGACCTCATGGTGAACAGTGTCATGAAGGAAAATCCAGTACAATTTTGGTGTATTTCTTTGAAATTTAATTGGCTCTTTCAAACCTACTCAATTATTTATCAAGATAAGGTATAATATACACTTAATAAGAACAGGCTTTGCCCATCTGCCCATGAGTCATACACTCTAAGTCAAAGATCTTTTTTATGTCATTTATGCCATTGCACCCTCACAGTCCATCACATTCTCCTTGCTTGCCCCCTGTACAACCTTCCCAAAGCTTCCCTTGCTGCCCACAACTCAGTAGCCGAGCTCTTCCAAAAAAAACCTCCAGATAAAATTATCTTCTTCCTTCATCATGCTTCCTTCAATAACCATATTAAGTCCTCCTTCCCCACCCCCTCTCTCTGTATATTATTTTTCCACCCATACACCTCTCTCGATCCCAACTTTCTGGCTTTTAGTTCTTGTGTTTCTCTCAATCTCCCTCTGTTTACTCTCCTTCCTACCTCTGGAATGATCTGACCTCTCAGGCACAATTTGACCCTCGCTGTTGTGGTGCCGTTAAGCTCTCATCAAACAAACAAACATTTATGTCATCATATTTTTCATTGCAAGGTCACCCAGCTTTCAATGCACTCGTGCAATCTTTGAAATGCTTTATCTCCCGCCTAAACAGAAAGAAAAATCAACGTGATTTTTACACCAAATTGTCTCTCTAATTCTTTGATAGTCCTAGTAATATGTATGACATTGAAAATTTATGGGAATATTTCAGTAAGTGAGAAGAGGGAGTGGATGTGAGGGCAGCAAGCCATTGTATAGGATCCTTTTCTGCTAACTATTGAGTGTACGTGGTAGTGTAAAAACTTTAAATTTCATATGACACACTTGGTGGGGGGGGGGGGGGCAGGGGTAGATGATACAGCATGGGACTAAACAAATAATTGATTTGTATTAAATACCTATAGCTTGCAACAGGAAAGTAATTGGAAATGGTTTTGCTTTTCAATTGTTGCTTTGATGAGATGTAATGCTTATTAATAGAATGACGGTTGTATTTTTAAAGGTTTAAAGTTATTCCATATAGCAAGGATGTCATACATCTGTGCAGTTAGTGAGCATGATTTATTACATTTCATACAATTAGCTTTTGATTTGTTCCTAATTTACAGTAAATCAAACGTGGCAATTTTCTAAAATTGTAAAAAATAAAGAAGTGGATTTTGTTTAATAGTTACGCCAGTCTATAAAACACTGACACATTACCCCATGATATATAGAAGGTATACATCACAAGGAAACCTACAGAGCAAATTATCACATGACTTTTATGGTCAAGATGAGGTGCTGTGTCTGAGCCCAAAACTTATCAAGCTGCTACTGGCATTTGTAAGTTCTGGTGATAGAGAGCCCAAACTATAGGAGTTCTATCTGTCTGGGAGAGGTCCTATTTTAAGGAACCTGTAAAATATCTGAGCTAATAGGCGTCCCGCAGCTGTTTTCTTTACAATTTGCAATAAAAATGAACAGAAAGATTAAGTGAGAGACCATTTTGTCAAATACATTGTAAGATTTTTCCTCATATTTCAAAAACCGCATGGTAACTACATATAGCAGGGAGTGGATAATATTTAGCCATTAAATTGATAAAGGTTGATCACTGTCAGTTCTAAATTTTGCTGGGCAAAGACATATTTCGCAGAGGGCTATTTAAAATTTAAAAATTATAACATTCTTTAAAGCATTAACGTTAGTATAGAAAAGCATCATGGGAAATATCACAACATGACAATGTCTATGTCATGAAAAATTGATAGTTTAAGGAACTTTTTGGTTCCTTATTTTAGGATCTCTCCCAGACTGTCTATAGGAGCCTGTACGTTGACATGGTTGGTATCAAACAGGTGCTATGATGCCAGAATGGTTTGAAGCTATAGGTGTTATGGACATAGATCCTGGGAGATGAGCGGAATATAAGCCTCAAACTTTTTGTCAAGGGGGATTTCCCAAACTGCTGAACTGATTTTTATTTGAATTATATATTGCAATTCATTATGCCCAATCCTCGCTACAAATTTTCAATCTTTTCACCCCAAGAAGATCCTATTTCGCGGGTATGAATTTTAGACTCTGCTAGAAGCAATTAAGAACCCACCACAGGTAGTTCAGTGATTTTACGCATCAGTAATTACACTCCCCATTTCATCTATATGCACACAATGGAACTTATTGTAAAGAGCCAGGTATTGTGGATTTGGTTTCTGCAGGGCCAAGTCATGTGTGTAATGTGGGGCTAAGGATTCATTTGGATTTTTAAAATGATGTTTTTATAAGTGAGTTATAAACACTGGTAAGTTTGGATGCATTGGACTGAAAGTTTATAGCCAGAGTTATTTATAATGTCAGAAATTCAAAGCTTGTTATCTAACGGAGATTCTAAAAGCATCATCAGCAGTGACATAGCTAGGGTTTTTTGCAGGGGGAGGGGAGCAACACAATATCAAACCCAAGCTAACTCTGCCCCCTCCCCTGTTACCAGAAATTCAAAGGTAAAGCTTAGGAAATTTGAGGGAAAGTTGAATGTGAAAAACCTTAAGAAATATTCAGGGAAAGTAGGATATTTTGAAGAAAAAGTCAAATAATTTGAGGAGAGTCTGCACAAATTTTTTGGTACTGATCATCAGAAATCTAGACTAAGTTCAAAAGGAGTGAAAATGCTGATCTGAAATAAATTTTCAGAAATGTAGACCATGTTGATATATTTCAGGTTTTAATAAAGACAACTTTTCTAGGAAATATTTTCTCTAAGTGTCTCTAGATCTTGAAGTACCTGAGTTTTCTTCAAATATTGTCTTAAGTGAATAATTTTCTTAAGAATAACTTATCAATGTTTACTTCTCCCTCTTTCATCCTGAAGGTGGTTGTAAGATGTCGTGGAGACCCTATCCAAGGATGTCCTCTCAACATCAAAGTAGAGGAAGATCAGTCATCTTTCCCCAAGAAAGTCCAGGTCGGAAAAATCACCACTGCCATTGTAGGAGAAGAAATACAATTTCAAGGTATTTTTTTTTTTTGAAATAGCATATCAATAATAGTGGGGGCCTGAAAGGTTGAAACAAAGAGCCTTTTTCCCTATTTCAAAACTTTTTAGATTTATAAAGAATCAGAAAATGTGAATTTTATTATTTTAGAAAGCACAGGAAATGGTAGATAGCAATCAATGAGTAATAGCATATCAATAGTAGTGGGGGCCTGAAAGGTTGAAAGAAAGAGCCTTTTTCCCCATTTCAAAACTTTCTGGATTTATAAAGAATCAGAAAATGCTAATTTCATTATTTTAGAAAATCAGGAAATGGTACATCATAATTTCTCAAATTAAATGTCTTTGCTCACATGTCAAAGGTCAAGTTACTTATGCAGTTGTTTGCTATTGGTAGGAATTGGGGTTGAAACTTGACCAATATGTAAACAAATTTTGACCAAGATTTTATAGGAAGTTCTGAATTCCAAAATAATTGAGATTGAAGTTTGACCAAGTTTTGGATTTTCATACCATTCTTTGGTGATGGGTAGGGTGCCATTTTTGATCTGATAATATTATTGCATTTAGCATTGTAAAATACTCAACTGAAGAAGTACCGTTAGGCGATTTACAGTGGATCAGATTTACAGCGGATCAGGTTTACAGTGGATCAGGTTTACAGTGGATCAGGTTTACAGTGGATCAGGTTTACAGCGGATCAGGTTTACAGCGGATCAGATTTACAGCAGATCAGGTTTACAGCGGATCAGGTCAACCACATCAGGTGTAAAAATATAAAAAGCTATCAGAAGCATTTGAAAGAAATTGTTCGTATTTTGTTCAAAAGTAGAAAGAAATGAAAGTACGGATGCAGAATGACTGATCCGAGAGAAAAGTATGGCACTTAAAAAAAAAAAAAGTAAATAAAAATATCTGAGAAAACAGGTTCTCTCAAAACTGATGCGAATGAGGGTGATAAGCTAATATGGGACTTTACTTACTTACCTGTTTCAGAAACCTTATAATCATTTTCCTCATTCTTCTTGTTCAGTTGATGTGACAGAGGCAGGACAAGGTGAGCTTGGAGTGGAGATGGTGGATGGAATCAAAGAATTGTCACCAAGGATTGTGAAGGAGGGGCTGATATACACAGTAAACACTATTGCACAAGATGTTGGAGAATACACTGTTAACATCACATGGAACAAAGAACCAGTCACAGGTACTTTTGGGGATTCAATAATGTGAAAAGGGTGCTTTCCAAAGGTGGGATGGAAGGGGGTGGAGGAAAGAAGGGCATTTCTTTTAAGTTGTTTTCACATTTGTATTTTTATTGTGAATGTTTGTAAATACATGTAATATTGCTATTTTATCTTAGTTTAATTTTGTGACTTTTCCTACCCTTTCAGTATCCAGATCCTGGCCACACTACTTTTTGTGACAAAAGTGTATATTATGATTATAAATGATGTGATTGATTGCCATAATTAATTTGCAGCGGTCTTTCTTCCTCCCTAAGAAAAATAAACTGTTGCCAATCAAACAGCTTGTTCTATGTGAATGCAATTCTCTTATCCAAAATGGTTTATTGTTTATTGCAAGATATCTAAAAGAAGGGGCAGAACTCAATATGTAAATTGCTGAACCATAAAAAAGGTGCAAAAATGAACTATGATGATCAACACAAAATTTTATTATCCTTTGAAGTGAAAATTATATGAATATGAGCGTTATATTTGTTCTTGAAGTATATTCTGTAATACTATGAGTAAACTATATAAAAGGTGCAGTATTAACTAAATTCATTGTTCAGGCCATTTGCATAGCCTATTTTATAGCCTCTATTTGATCCTGGAGGTGCAGTGGCTCAGTGATTAAAGATTCATGCACATATTTGAAAAGCAACAGGTTCGATTCCGTCGTGCACATTGTGTCCTTGAGCAAGACGTACAATTTACTTGCTTTAGTCCACTCAGCTGTAAAATGAGTACCAGCAGTGCTGGGGAATTAATCTGCAATGGACTGCAGGAGAGCCATGTATTCTCATCTGCTGGTGCCATTGAAACCACAGATAAAAACACCGGCTCTATGACTTAATGTATTCAATCATATTTTGTCTGTGATTTCTGAGGCTTAAAAACCATAGGATATGTCAAAAATGTAGTAAAACTGAATCTAGAAAAGGTATTTATAATAAACCACCTGTAAAAAGCTTGAGGAAAAATGATCTAAATAGTGAAAAAATTAAATAAACTTCCTGTGGAATACATACAAATTTTGAGGAATCTAAGGCTGTGGCATCACAATTAGTCTGATTTCAGTCGTTTCTACAAAAAAGATAGCAAGCTTTAAACTTTAATATCTCCTTAACGGAATAAGATTTTTGAATGCTTTCTTCACCATTTTCTTTCTTTGAAGTCCTCTTTCATATAAGATAAACATGCTAAACTACTGAACTAATCCTTTAACGGAATAAGATTTTTGAATGCTTACTTTACTATTTTGTTTCTTCTGAAGTCCTCTTTCATATAAGATGGACTTGCTTGACCACTGAACTAATCCTTTAACAGAATAAGATTTTTGAATGGTTTTTTCACCATTTTGTTTGTTTTGAAGTTTTTTTTCATATAAGATGGACTTGCTTGACCCCTGAACTAATCCTTTAACAGAACATTTCTTAATGGTTTTTTCACCATTTTCTTCCTTCTGAAGTCCTCTTTCATATAAGATGTATTTGCTTGACCACTGAGCTAATCCTTTAATGTAATAAATTTTTGAATGGTTTCTTCACCATTTTGTTTCTTCTGAAGTCCTCTTTCATATAAGATGGACTTGCTTGACCCCTAAACTATTCCTTTAAAAATAAATTCATCAATTGGATTCATTCAAAATATTTTCACCCTCTCAGGATGAATTCACAATGTGATCCAAAACAAAATAAAATAATTAGTTTGGATCAATCAAAAAGAAATTATTAAAAATAAATAATTCCACAATTAATGGATTCATCCAAAGCTGATCTAGAATGATCTAAAAAGAATTGATCAAAGATAGATTAATCCACAGTTTATTCATCCAAAAGGATTTCATTAAAATGGAGTTATCCAGGAAAGATGAATTTAAAATGATATCATCGAAAACACTTTAATTTAAAATGAAATTTCCAGTTAAGATCTACTACAAAGAATTGATCAAAAACAGATTCATCAAAAAAAATTCATCCATTTGGATTTTATTGAAATGGGTTCTTCCAGGAAAGATGAATCAAAATGATATCACCCAAAGCAGTGCAGATCTAAGTTAGAAGAATGTTTCAAAAATAATGAAATCTGATTAGATGAATCTAAAATGATTTTTTCTAATTGGATTCATCCACTAAAGATGAATTTAATATGATACCATTCAAACTGGTGTGATTTAGAAATACAATACCTAGTAAAGATCTAAAAAGAAACACAAAGAAGAGTCTGTAATTAGTTTATCTGATTTAATCCAAAATGTATGGATCCAACAAGGAAAAATTCAGAATTATATTATTCATGATGAAATAACCATCATCACAAGGAATGGTCTATCAATCATTCATGGGTTTTGCACAAAGACCTCCAAGCATTTAATGTATATTTTTTATTTAGGCTCCACCAAGGACTAATCTGATTCACATCATTGAAGAGCAGTTATGTGGCTTGAGCCCAAGATGAATGACCTATTGTGTATAGTGTAACAGTAGCTGGTTGCTAACAAGTGAACTGTGAATAGACTATGAAGATGTTGTCACTTAAGAAGATATAGATTACCCTTGTGTTGTGTATGGTGTAACAATAGCTGGATGCTAGTCGATGAATTGTGAAGAGTCTCTCGGGTTGAATGGTGTGAATTACCCCTAATTTAAAAAAAAATTGAAGGTGTCGGGTTGGAGGGGTCTAAGGGCCAAAAATTCTTAATGTAAAAAGTGTTTTTTTTTTCTTTAAAATTATTTTTTTAATGTAGCACTCGGTAAAAAAATGAAATACAAATATTCATCAAAGTGAATTGACTAAACAGGAGGAATCCAAACTGATAATCCACGAATGTCTAATATAAAAATTGAATTGACCAGTGCGGATCTATTTACAATAAGCTTCAAAGAAGACTCGAAATGGAAAAAAGTAATCCAAAATTATTTACTTAAAGATTAAAACCAGTGTAGATGAATCTGAAATGAGTTTACCCATTCGAAAATGGTTTCATTCAAGTGGATTCATCAAGAATGTACACATTCAAGTTAGATTTACTCTGTTTGCCTTTTATTTGCATTTAACCAGTCTGGTTCGTACATCTGATTGGGGGATACCAGAGTTCACCCGTTGGGGAGATCAGGACATGCGCAGTACAAACCTTTTCATTAATGATGATTTGCCATAGTCTTTGGTTTGGTTGCTTTTTGTGTTCACTAAGTTTTATTAAATAAAATGAAGATACAAAAGTGCTATTTGACTTTTATAATATTTATTACAATTTTAGTTGGAAATAATTCCCGAACAAACTTCAGAATATTTTTCAGGCAATTCCTTTAAGCACGACTGCCTAACGGTATCACATAATAAGAAGTCACCACTTTTCTTAAAATGTCTCAAATATTTCATGGTAAATATTAAAAGCACACGGTGAAAAGATGATTTATATGCCATTAATTTTATCGTTAAAAACATGGAACCCTGTTCTAGTGGTTGAGTTCGCTGCGCTCGAAATTTGTCTTATTCTTATACAATTCTATACAAAATTTGAATTTGGATAGATGCATTGTGGGATACTTCTGTACAGTTTCACGTGATTGGGAGAACAAAACTGTTCTCCCGTTTGGGGGTATGAACTGGACTGTTAACAAAATACCATGCTTGCCTTGTAAAAAAAAAAAAAATTTGCATAAGAATTTGCATAAGAATTTGCATATTGATGCCTGAGAATGCAAAAATGTTGTAAAATGGTCAAATTTTAACCAATTTTGATGATAATTTTAAGTGCTTTCCTGGTTTTTAATAGAATTGTATGTAATTTAGCTTTGTTGTTGTGTGTATATTTCTATATACTTTAAACTTCTCTTTGTTATTGTAGTCAGTATCCTTTTCATTTTGTGTACAGATGAAAAAGTGAAGCTTCGAGTATTTGACCCACACAGGGTCAAAGCTTTCGGAGATGGTCTTTCCAAAGGAAGGGAGGACACAGAAGCCCACTTTGTCATTGATGCCAGGAATGCGGGTAACGGTGAACTCAAAGTGCTAGTTGAAGGTATGTATATGGAGCATGTAAAGGTTATGTATGCAGGGGAGTGGTAGGGTATTGTGCCCCATAAACATAAAGAGATTATGGTGGTGCAAGTGGGGCATTTCCCCCTCACGTTTTAATGATTTCATTTCTTTATTATGGTCATTATTTGTATTTTATGTTTTGTGATTTCCCCCACTTTTAAAAGAATTTTTTATATTTTCTAACACTTCCCCCTGCCCCCATGAATAAATGCATATGCATAATATTGTCCCCCTAATTTGTATATTGAGAAGTTTTTTAAATCTGTAATACTGCATTATTCTAAATATTTCCTGCAATTTTGGATATGTTTGTGTTATTATTTTCACAATTTCCAAATGTGAGTCCATCATCTGCAGTCTTTCATGCAATCAATATTAATCATAATAATGGGAGGCATATGCAGGATCATGTGGGAGGGGGGGGGGAAGAGGCTTCCCTCCCCCCACTGCCACTTGTTTACTTTTTTTTAATTTTGGGGTAATTAAGCCTTCTTCTCTTATTATGTCTTTTTCTCATGAAGGACCACATTGATCAACAGCAGTGATCAAATTTTGCTTTTGAACCAAGGATGCAAATTGCCAAAATTGAAAAATCAATCAAGTTTTTTTTGGAAATGAGAAAACCTTTGGTTGGGTAAAACGACCTTGCTTGTCAAATTATTCTTGGCCCATATAATTGTGGCAAGGAGAAACATTTTCCTTTTTGTTTTACCCTTCTGAATTACACCTTATACTGTATTTTCAGGTCCAAAATCTATGGCCAAAGTGACCATCGTAAGGAATGAAGAAAAGACGTACACAGTGACCTATATACCAACAGAAGTGGGCACTTTCAATATCAAAATTACATTTGGAGGCCGGCAAATCAAAAGTAAGATTTCAATTTTTTGCTATATTTAAAGGTGTAGTGGTGTAATAATTTCTATAGTAATTGAAATAGTATTAGAATCTCAGCAGATCAGGTTTGGAATTTTTAAAAAGCACTTTTAGTTTTTGAGTTATGGCTGATCTAAATTTGATCAGTTTTTAATTTATGCAAAATTTGTGATGGATGACTGGGCAAACAGCTCAGAATCTGTATGCACGATGAAATAGCCATCCTTAGGAGGAATGGTCCATCAATCATTCATGGGTTTTGCACAAAGTCCTCCCAAGCATATAATGTATATTTTATTTAGGCTCTGCCAAGGACTAATCTGATTCGCATCACTGAACAGCAGTTATGTGGCTTGAGCCAAAGATGTATGATCTATTGTGTAACAGTACCTGGTTAATAACAAGTGAACTGTGAATAGACTATGAAGATGTTGTTAGTTAAACAATAACTGGATGCTAGTCAATGAATTGTGAAGAGTCTCTCTCCGGTTGAATGGTGTGGATTACCCCTGATTTTGAGAAAGTCAGGTTGGAGGGGTCTAAGGGCCAAAGATTCTTAATGCTAGATCTGTATAGGTAAAGTCTATTCCTGCTAGAATTTCATTACAGGCATAACAAAGACTTAAACTTTTGGTTATAATTTGCTGCACTATTTCAAAGAATTACGCTAGACATTACAAAAACAGCCGATTCATAAAAGAAAATCCCAAGTTCACCTTGTTATACTTTGCAAAAGGAGATTTATGCCTGAGTTCACTGTAAAATGGTCAATTTGATCCAATTTTGATGAAATTGTTCGTTACTATGATGGTCTTTAATAGGTTTTGAAGCAGCCAAGCTAATGTTGCCTGTACAGATCCACATACCTTTAAATAGCTACAAGTACAGGCAAGATATAACATCTGAAGAAATAAAAAAATAAAAAGATGATTTACCAATAAGTTCTTCCGCTACCTGTCTTTTAGACTCGCCGTTCAATGCTCAGATAACAGATCCTCGGAAGGTGCGAGTTGTGGGGTTACCCCAATTGGATGAAAACGACCAGAGAATCATCTATACTCAACAGGGCTACACTTTTGAATTTCAATGTGAGGAATCAGGCCCAGGCAAGTCATGAATATTCATATCACTGTATCCACATATAGCCAAGGACGTCGCTAAAACTTTAAAAGAGGGAAGCCAACCTCCACAGAGATATATTCAAGTGCATTTAGTCTATAGGACCTAGACCTCAAGAACTTTCGACTCATGTAGAGGAGTAACAGAGCTACGATCTGTAATATGGACATAATTCCCATTTCATGAAAACCAAATTGGGAGAAAACAAAAGAATACAAAAAGCCTACCCAAACTGATGGAGCTGCGGTCCCGCACTTTCTGCCAGAAAAGTATGTAAGGAAGGGGTGCAGAATATATTTTTGGGGGCACATAATTAACATTCGAGAATTTCTACATACATTCACTCAATAAGTAATCTGCTTGACATATTTGGGGGTGTGAGGTCAACTGAAGAAAACTGAAAGAAACAAAAACATTAGTTACGTGAAAATCAGGTGATGAACTTTAATTTAAATGTTTTACAATTTGGTAGACATTACAACATCTGGCACATCAGTGTCCCCACCAGAGCGTTAGATCAGATCATTAAATGGCATGTATTGGTGATGCTATGTACTTGCCCCTCAATGATATACCCTCACACAAATTCTTTCCTGCTATTTGTGCCCTCAAAAGTTTAATTTTACAGGTTCGTAAAATATTGATGTACACAGTGTCTGCCCCCTATGTAGCACACCTACCCATCTCCTGCCCTTTCCAGCTCCCCACACAAGCAAAAAATATTCTTGGCTTTCATTTCATGCATACATTTGTTATATATATTGATTTCACATTTGTTTGTTGAACTGTTAATACCATGATCTCTTTCCCTCCCCAGGACATCTGGAAGCAGAAGTTCAGGGTCCTGACGGAACAAAGCCTCTGACTATCACAAACCTCTCAGATGACCGACACGCCATAAAATTCATTCCTGTAGAGGAAGGTACGCAAAGGCTTGATCAAAGGGCAATTTGTTCCCTACTTTTTTTTCCTTCCAAATTTATATCTGTTGTATGGTTATTTTCTGTATCTTAGCATGCTTGTGTGATTTGGCTCCCCCTCCCCCAACTTTTGGTAGCAAATTTGACTTTGTGACTTCGCCCCCACTTTTATTAGGCAAATCCCGCCCATGAAGGTATTGCAAAGTTACCCTTCTTTTGAGATTTTCATTTTACTTTCATAAATTTGTTAAAAAGGATATGGACTGGGATGTGCAACTGAAGTTTAATCCGTTTAAAATATATAAAATGTATAGGATATTTTTTATAGGTTTACAATATATCATATCATTCAAAATCAAGTGATATTGACAAGTTGACTTACTTAAAACCAACTTATTTGTCATTTTTTCATCATATACAATTGTATGAATATATAACTAGTGATGATATCGACTAGCTCTCTTTTAATCAATATTTTCAGGTGATTACACCATCGTCGTCCGCCATGCTACCTATCAGGTGAAGGGCTCCCCCCTTTTATTCGTTGCCAAAAGATATGAACTTCCTGTTGACCACACGAAGGTGTTCGTACGAGGGGCCGGTATCAAGGAAGCGGTGGCATATAACTTATCTGAGTTCATCATTGACGGGTCAAAAGGAGGCGCTGGTATGTTATGTATATAGACCTTTTCAAAAAACCTAAGCAAATGTGATTACTCCAAAACTTTGAGTAATCAATGGCTGAGGAGAATCTTCCATTTAATAACCAACTTCAGCAGCAGTTGTTGTCAGTAGCAACATTGTACGTGTGCATTTACCATCATGTCCTATGCACGTGGGATGAGTGTTTGAAAGCATTTTTTCAAATAAATTGTGCAGATGGACAAGATTCCCCCAGTATTTGATTGGTCGATAAGATTCCTCCAGTGTACAATTGGTCAATTATGGACACGTGGAATTTGACCATGTGACATTATTTAAATTAGTTTCCCAAAAATTTATCACAGAACTCGCCCCTTGAACAGAACTCCATCCTGATTTTCTATGCCTGTGGCATTTCAGTAACCGCTTGTGGTGGTTTGCAATTTCCAGTTTATTTCCAAATTATTCCACTTCGTGTTTTAACCAAATTTTTGCTCTTAAAAATTTTGAATTTTGTTTTATTCTGACAAATTGTTGGAAGATTCAACTTTTAAACATCGAAATTAACACTATTTTTCGTATTTTCATGTAAATTTATTTTGAAGTTGAAAAAAACAAGAACAGCATTTTAACAATAAAACCTCCTCCTGGTATAACGGCAACACAAGGGGAGTTTTTATTTCAACAACATCAATTTGTGTTATGTCTATGGAGTTTTAGGTATAAAGTAACTTGTAAAGTGTATTTCTTGTATATTCATAAGTAACCAATGAATAATTTTATATTCAAAGAAGCATGAGTTGAGCTTCCCTCACTGCCCACAACTCAGTAGCCAAGCTCTTCCGAAAAAACCCTGCGAATAAAATCATCTCCTTCCTTCATCATGCTTCCCTCTACAACCATATTTAGTCCTCCTTCCCCACCCCTTTTCTCTCTACATTTTTTCCACCCATATACCTCCTCTCTCGATCCCAGCTTTCTGGCTTTTAGTTCTCGTGTTTCTCTCAATCTCCCCCTGTTTACTCTGCTTCCTACCTCTGGAATAATCTGACCTCTCAGGCACAATTTGACCCTTGCTGTTGTGGTGCCGTTAAACTCTCATCAAACAAACAAACAAACAATTTATGTGTATGAGGATCTTGTAATTGTTATTGCCTACCATTTTCGCACTGCATGTGTTTGCTTTACGTAAGTATGCTCAATGGTGCATAACTCCTGACCTTACACACAAAGAGTAATTGCTCTATGTGTATATTGCACTGATGAATGGAAATGGCAAAACGATTGTTTATCGCAATAGTGTCAAGGGGAAGAGGTTACACTAATGGGTCGCATACATTTTGAAAGTGGCTCAGAATTATGCTGCTGAAAATGGTGCTATTTTAATGATTTCTGCACCAAATAAAATAATTAAACCAGTTTTCAGGGTATAAATGATCTAGGTAGGAACTCTATGATGTTAAAGTTTTTCTGTTGTGTCCCACAGGATGTGACAGGTCTGGTATTTCAAACTCCATGCTCAAAATCTGCCATCTTTTAATTGAGAATTATTTTTTAATTTATTGAATGAAGAGAATATGGACTTCAAATTAAGTGTTTTTATTGAGGATTGTATTTCAATGGTTATGACGCTACAATAAATTTTAGTAATGCTAATTCAAAAATGTATGGCATTGTTTTTATTCGCAAAAATCATGAAAATTGGCAACTTGAGGAATGCAGATGAAAAGTTCGGTACTAATCAATATTTTAATAGCCACCTTTCAAAATGTGATATGAAGAATGGTATCGTTTAGATATTTTTACTGTTTCAGAAACATAATATAAAATATTTATTACCCCAAAATATTTGTTGAAGAGTCACAAAGCAAAGTGAAGGAGAATGATATTATTTGAAATTTGAAATGAACGAGGCTAGTCTAACCTGAAACTTCAACAGCTAAAGTTAAGAAATTGTTAGCGTGGTACGTAACTACGTATGCCACTGTTCATCTGCAGAAGTTATACAACCTGAATCTTTTTAATTTGAATAGATTATAAAGGTAATGGAAACTTATAGTATAGTGCACATTACTATATGAACATAAAATGGGCTTTGCAAACTTACAGGTCTTAGTTGGCAAAAATCTACTGGACGTGAACGACAACCGAGCATAACAAGTACTGTATGAGAAAAAAACAGTTAACAAGTTTAGTAGTAGGCTAAGTTTAGCTTTGAAACAGTTTAGACTTGGTGAATGTATATCAATGTCTGGTGGTCTGGCGGTAAAGCATTTCAATCTTTTAGTGTTTAAACAGTTAGGGAAAGACATTCTTTTAAGCATAAGAAACGTGGAAATTACGATATCATGATTATTTCTTGGTTTGATTATTAGGTTTGGGATAAGGTTATCATTATTAATGGCGATGGTTGTTATTGATTTTACATAGCATATGGAAGCAGGTGTTCTTTCTTGTTTTTAGCAGGGGCCAATCTATTATTTATGACGTCTTTATTTTATTATATAATTTATACCTACATTCACCTTGTTATCTTTCTTTGCTTTTCGTTTTTGAGGAAACTGACTGAGTGTTGGTTTCACATTAGAAGGACAGACTGACAGAGCGTGTATGAGTTAGAGGCACCACCGAAAAGGGTTTCCCAGTTGCATGCATGCTTTATATGATGACAAATTGTGAAATTATTAAAATAAAATTGAAATTTTGTTGAAATTTTATTTGATTTTGGCCAAAGTTCTTAAAAATTTCTCGGAATTGACAGAGCTTTCCTGGGAAAGTGAAGAATTTTCCTGAAAATTAAAAAAAATCCTGGAAATTTGAAGAATTTCAGGAACTGACGAACATGCAGGAAATTTTTGGAAAATTAAAGGAGATTTCTGAAAAATTGATTGAGATTTCTTTAAAATTCATGAAAATTTCGCAGAAATTGAAAAAATTTTTTGTGAAAAGATATTTTTTTCTTCCTGAAAATGAAGAAAAATTCCTGTAAATTCAAAGAAAATTCCTGAAAAATTTCTCATGATTTTTTCAAGTAGCGTGGGCAAAAAGATAAAGGCCTATTTTTAAATTATATTGCTTTGAAAATTCATTATTGCTTCCATTATGGTGTATCATGGCACTGATGATTGAGAACTTACCTCCGTATTCAAAGGTTTTTGGTTCTATATTGTAAATTGTGGCCCTTGAAAATTTTGGTCCAAAATTGAAATTTTGGATAAAACCTGAAGCTTTTTATCCAAAAGTGCAGATTGTTGGGTCAATATTGAGATTTTAGGACCAAAATGAAAGATGTTTGGTCCAAAATAGGAGGATTTTTGGTGCAAACAGTAAAAGGGTTGGTCCAAAATTAATAATAGCTCAGTCAATACGATTTCACAAAATGCCACACATGGTTCATTTGTTATTTCAGTTAATTATATTTTAGCTTCCACAGAATTTTGGAGGTGAGGGGGAGGCTAAGCCCCAATATCCCTTCTTAGATACGTCACTGCTTTCTTTATTACTAGTCACAGTCACAGACTTATCTTAGTATCATTTAAAGCTAATCTAGTCACCCCAAAACTTTCTCTCAGCGAATTTGATCTCTTTTATATGGAAAATTGCAATAACCTGTATGTTTTTAATTTCCTACTCCAAACATTTACATAATTATTTCTACAGAAAATAATTCAAAAACCCTTTACTGGGGAAGGGGGGGGGGGAGCATCTCATTTCGGGTGAAATATTAAAACATCATCACTTCCATCTATTTTAAGCAAGGCATATGTAACATTCCTCTGATATTCTACAAAGAGAGTGACCAAAAAAGAATGAAATGGAAATTGCATTTGGGGGAGCAAGGGGCACTTGCCCCGCCCCCTCCACATTTTACCAAAATTGTTATATCTTCGCATGGTTATTTCTATTGTATTTGAGTGTGAATTTGAGAATTCTCCCCCCCCCCCAATTACCCCCTCACTACCCTTTTGACTTCACCCCTTTTGGTACACAAATCACACCTATGAAGTGCAAATGCTGTTTGGGATTGAGGTATAATATATTTTGCATATAAACATATCTTCAGGAATAGTCACAGACCTGAACAGTTTCTTGCTCTTCAGAATTATCGGGAAAGTAAGTGAGCCCCCAGGTCATCTCCTTTGCCGTTAATTGTACACTAACCCCCTCCCCAGCCTATTTTACCATTTTTGATCTAGAATATTTCATGGGAATTAAATATTGTCGGTATGTCCATCGCTAATTTTGTGTGGAGAAAATATATTTCGTACAGAGTAGGCAGTAATTTACTAAAGTAGCTGGGTTTTGTTAGGTTAAGAGGAGGTGGAGGGAAGGGGGGAGGGGAAAGGGGAAATACATTTTGCACCCTTCCATGTGCCTTATGACTTATTAGGTTGTAATTAAGATCAAAGCAAATGATCAATTTCATTAGTACAGACAGTGCTTAAAAACTTGTGCAAATTTCAGACTTCATATTACGCATCATTTCACAAGTTTAACTTTCCTTCAAAGGACATTTTATACTCCTTGGAAGAAGCTGCTCCCCTTTAATAAAAACTCTTATGTGTTGGTGAAAATCAAACTCATGGTTCATTTGAACAGCTTGTATGGAATTAGACAAATCACAGTTTTGTGATTTGGGGAAATCAAGAAAAAGATAACTTTTACTTTAACTGGCCCTGTTCTTTATGAGGGCCGGTCAAAGTGTTCTTGGTTTTAAGCAAAGCCATTTCTAATGTTATAGTATGCTCTACTATCTATCTGTCACAGATATTTTCCATAAAAGTGTTAGAAGGCCAGCTTTATTCCGTCAAATATCACTCAACCATCCTATCCCACCTTCCCCACCCAGCTCCCATAAAATATAATTCTAATAGGTGTTTAGAATAATTTGCCACAATTTTTAATATATGGTTAATCACATCCCCCCCCCCCCTTCCCCCCACTTTCTCTCCTTGTTGTGATGTATTGGCTAATGCATTGTCAGTTTGGGCCTGATATTGCATACATAGGCGTTTACGCATTTTCTAGCATCGAGCGTGCGGACACCCAATCCAAATGCTCACACATATTTTTGCATACAGTATGCATAGAGCATTAGTCACAGATTTATCTATCATTTTAAATCAATTTAATTAACATTCTTGTGATACTCTAAAAAGGACTGGCCAAATCTATTTTATAAAGAAAGAAGGGGAGCATTAGGCGGCATTTGGGGAGCGCAAGGAGCACTTGCCTGCCCCCTCACATTTTACCGAAATTATATATCTCTTGCATGGTTATTTCTTTTTATTTGAGTGTGATTTTTTTGCCCCCTGCCACCTTACCCCATCCTTTATTTTCACCCTTTTTTGGTATGCAAATCATGCCTATGAAGTGGTAGGGTTGTGTGTGTGTGTGTGTGTGTGTGTGGGGGGGGTATTGTCTGATTAATGTTGCATATAAACATATGCAGGAAAGGTTGGAGATTAGTGATCAGCTTCTTACTCCCAGAAACATCATGAAAGTAAGTGAAGCCCCAGGTCTGTGCCATGAAGTAAGTGAACCCCCAGGTCTGTGCCATGAATCCTACCCTACCCCCTCCCTCCCCCTTCCCCATCTACCACATATACACAAACCTAATCTCTTTGGCATTTTTTAAATCTAAAATATTGTTAGGGAATACAATGTTGTTGGTATGTCCGGCACTATGTCCCCCTGGTGCCACACCCACTGGCATAACTAGAGTGCTTGGTACGTGGGAATTTAGCACTCAGGACTTCATAGTCAACATATTGTACAATACAATTCTAGCCCTCCCCCTTCCCTCAATATGGATTTTTTTTCGGACTATGGGGTTTAATATTATCCCGTCTCACTACATATTGTCGCGCTGCTGGTGCCCCCTGTATAGCTGCAGTGTAGGCTACATATTACTTATTTTTTGTATAGACATTGCCGCTTTTCCAGTACATTAATTTATAATTCTCTGGATTATGTAATTTAGATGATACCTGACCGTTTAAATAAATTCTTGGAATTTGGGGTGCCTTAAATTAAGGGAAAATACCTAAAATAATGTGGAGATCAAAAATATTTTCCTTAGATATGTATTTAAAATGCCCAAGAAATTAATCAGTTTTTTTTTCATACTACATTCGGCTGTTTATTATACTGATGTTCTTTTGCGATATGAGCCTACACTTAGACTTACGCCTATACAGTTTTCATAGTCTGGATCTGCTGAAGATGATAGGTTTTACAGAGAACTCAACGAAATTGAAAATGTTTACAACCCCTGTGTGCTGAACTAACCTATAAAAAATGTTAAAATTATGCATACTTACAGGACATCCTGGCGTCAAGAAAAATGAAAATAAATCTAAAATAAATGAAAAATATTCATAGGAATCCTAGTAGTCAGTGCATTAGTACATAGAACTAAGGTACATTTAGACTAGTGTAGCGTACACATGATATGCTTAAATTGAATGTTTTTGTAAACAAATGACCAGCCACGTTACAGTACCTCTCTACCGCGGCAAATTCAAATTCTCAGGCGTTTACGCGCACACACGCTTACTGTATATTGAAAAACTAAAGCACCCACCACAATGATCTGTTTCAAGACAAAATAATTCTATTTTTTTTTATAATATTTTTTAGTTGTAAGTTGTATTTGATATGTTCATCATTTGTTTTGAGGCACAAAACGTGGATGTAGGCCTAACGCCATAATGTATAGTGGCATATTGGCAAAGAAATTATTTCTTAAGCCTTTTCTCTGGAGTTTTATTTGGTCCAGCGAGTTATTTGTTTTGCCGCAGAAGAATAATCTAACAAACATTTCATTCAAGTAATAGTAGTGATTACCTTCAATATGATATTCAAATTATTCATAATCATTTTTAAAGAATACTTTATTTATTTTTCAAGGACAGTCACATTTCAAATTAGACCTCTTTTATCTTAAAATAAGGACTGGCAGGGCTGTAATTCTTGGGTGGACAGGGGGACTTAACCCCTCCACTTTCAGCAGAATTTGAAAGTAATACATATGATTTTGCAAAACACTGTCTCCTTACTTTGTGGAAATATGGCCAGATGTCTCCCCCTCACATATCTCCACTCTTTGAAGAGAATTACGATCCTGATGACTCTGTATTCCACACACTAACTTTTTGGGTATAGTCGACTTCCTTTTCAAATGAAATAATTTGGATGATTAGGTTACACCCCACATCCATGTTTCACTTTATAATCTATCTTTAAATCAAGAATAAGATCATGAAGGCATAATGAAATGCAAAACTGCCGATAATTTTTTGTTATAATTGAAGAGGAGTGTCAAAATTAAAGAGAAAAGTGGGATGGGGGAAGGTATGGGAGAGGATAATGAACCCTATAATTCAAAATGAAGAATTCAACATGCCTGAATTATATGTGTAATAAAAAAAAAAAGATGTAAACATGTCTCTTTCTCTCTCCCTCCCCAACAATGAATTAAGTATTCCAACTATGTTTGCTCAAAGTTTATCTTTTTATGCCACTCTGACCTCCTTATCTTTCCTTTTTTTTTAAAGGAGTTCCAACTGTCACGATGACCGGAATGGAAGATGACATCAAAGTTTCTCTTGAAGCACTTTCAGGACAAGGAGAGAATGTTTATAAGGCCACTTATGTCCTTGAGAATGATGGTAAGTAGGCATAGGTGAGATTAGGGACAATGAGGAATGCTCCCACCCCCTTCTCCCTTTTCCATATTCATATCTTTTGTATGGTGAATTTGTATCTTAGTGAGATTTTATGATTTTCCCCCTTAACTTTGTGGTAGACATATTCTATTGAGCAAATTCCACCGCACACACACACACTTTTAGTGGGAAAATCTCACTCATATAAGTAGAAATTGTTTAAGAAACTACTGTAGCCACAGACATTATAAATGGTTCTGCTTAAAACCAGGAGCATCTGAACCTGCCCTCGAATGGAGCAGGGTCAGTGGAAGAAAAATTTATATATTTCTTTGTTTCCCAAACCACAAAACTGTATATTGTTTCACCTCTCCAAGGCTCCTTTAAGATAACAACTACTCCCCATTGGTGTTAATGGTATTTTTAGTGACACACATCTGAATATAATGGCAATCCTTTGTAATATAAGTAGTAACCATAATCAATGCTGGCATTGTTTGTCTTTGCTGCTGGGGAAAGGTGAAATGAACTATGAGCATGGAACTATTTATACTTCAATGTTATGATGCAAAGTTAATCTTGTGGAATGATGTGCTTAATTTGTTGCTTCAAAATTACAGGCCAAATTTTTAAGCAGTGCCTTTACTAATGAGATGCAAGAAATTGGCTCATTTTGTACTCATTTCAATTATCCCTGCCTTGAAATACGAACATGCTCAATTTGACACAGCCATTTGAGCACCATCGAAGGACATTTGATTAATGATTATTTAATCAGCTAGCCTCCCAGATGGTTGGCAAAAAGAATAAATGATTTTTTGTAATTAATATAGGAACATTGTAGGGTTTTTATTTTAATTATTCATACCTTCCTAAGTGGCTTAATTTCGAAATTTGGGGCAGAAATTGTGTAAATATCAAAATTGTTGTGTTCAAGGACAGATTCTGATTGGTCAGAATTCAAAATTGGTATCAGTTTTGAGGTAGGCAATGTATTTGTACTAGATGTGTGGACAATACAAATTAAGAAAAAGAAACAATATGACAGTTTGCATTAAAAACAACAACAGTATTCATGAAGCAACATCTTTCCTTAGGAGAAATGGTCTGTCAATCATTCACAGTTAAATGCACATTATTACCTAAGGCATTATGATACACAGCTATCTTTATTACCAGTTTGCAAACAAACCTCTCCCACTGAGACACTTAACACTGATGAGTGATTTCAATCATAAAAGTGCCTTGATAATTCAGCTCTTGCTTTGTGTAATCTTATACACAAAAATAGCCTTGGGCTACTTAGCTTTATAAGTTGAACACACAATTACAATACACAAAAAGTACAAATGCTATCACGAAACGCTTAATCGACTCCAGACGAGAACACAGGTAGCTGCGGACAGACATAACATCGACAACCAAGTCAATGTGCTTTGATAACCAGTTGTGGTGCAAATAGAAATAGAAACATGGAGCTATTAACAGATCATTGTTTGAATGGAAACCCAATTTACTGAACAGGAAATCGGATTGGTAATTGTCATACCTGAGTTTTCAGGATAACTCAGGTACCGGGTGTGGGTAGGCATAAAGAGAACCTTTTTGGTATGTTTGTTGTCCAACATAAACTCCTTACTGGAACATGGCCAGGGATCATAGGTGTAGGAGGTAGAGGTTGCCCTCTACTGCTCCCATATAATGTTTTGGGCAGGCTTCCAAACAAAATTCTGGTTAAGTTATCCTTGGCTTGTGTCAGCATAAGATAAGTTTGTGGCAATAGTCTATTTTCTCACTAACAAAATCAAGTTTCTATGGCATATGACAGTGATTTGTACTTGGAATTATACATTGCAATATTGGGCTGGGTCTTGATCATGAAATAGTTGTGAAAAAGATGGTAAAATCAAATCACAAGAAATTTTATCATAATTTCATTTAATTCTTCAACTGTGCGCTGATAAAATTCCAAACTTCATGTGTGCCTGTTTTGTCACTTGTATATAAAATATGCTCCAAATGTTACTTTTATTTCTCCCTTTCTTTCCTTTTCCCTTCTCCCTCAAAAAGATCTAAAGGATTAAAAAAAAATATCCTCAGTCTACATTCAGGCCTGTAGCCAGCGTGGAGCTATGCCCCCCATTGTGATGGCTAAAGCCTCCTTGCATGAAATCAAAACAAAAAAAATGTAACTGTATTCACCTGTTTCCACACCTCACCACTACACAGTGTAGGAAGAAGTAAGGGAGAGAGGGCTGTAGCTGTTGTAACTCTCCTACACCTCAAATGTTGGTCCAAAAATCCTTTGAACTGACTAATACTGGTACAGTAGCATCAATGACAGTCTGTGGAAGGGCATACATTCAGACACAACTATAATTACAAGAAAATAATGTCTCTGTACATTCCGTCTAGAGTACTTAGCTTAAAGTTTGATAGAATGACCTCTGGTGAAAGAAATGTCACTAAAATCAAACCAAACTTGAGTATTGACTCTCTCTAAAGTTTCATATTCTTAAAAACATCTTATCAAATCTCCTTGCATTCTTCTGGTCAATAATGTTGTGACAACGATATATTGCGGGTCTGCTCAAGTGCCCTCTTTTTAAGTGTTTGTGCCCCCTTTGATAAAAGTCCTGGCTATTAGCCTGTCTGTATCTTACTATTTGCCACATGTTTCTTGTTGTAAATTATAGGAACCTATCTGGTCCACATATCTTGGTCAGAAAAGCAGATCACTGGGTCACCATTTAAAGTCTTGGCCATAGGAAATCCACATGCAGAGAGAGTCAGCACCAAAGGAGAAGCCTTGAAGAGTATGATCAAAGGGAAGACGTCAAAGGTCACTGTGGATGCCACCAGAGCTGCTAAAGGTTTGTCACTTTAGGCCCAATAAAAAGTTATCAGCTTATCGCTCACATCAGCTTAAGAGATTCCCAGAATTATTTTTCTTTCTTAAAGTACCATATTTTATCTCTCAGATCAGTAATTCAGCGTCCGTACTTCTATTTCTTTCTACTGCCACCTCCTCACTGGCTCCCCCACCCCTCTGCAACAATTGCCATTGTCCCCTCATAGTCCACCATGTCCTCCTTGCCTACCCTTGTACAACATCCCCAGAGCTTCCCTCACTCCTCACAACTCCATAGCCAAGCTCTTCCATAAAAAAACCCATATAAAATTATCTCCTTCCTTCATCATGCCTCCTTCTACAACCATATTTAGTCCTCCTCTAACACCTCCCTCTACCTACTTTTACCCCTTTTTACACCCCTGCACTTCCTCTTTCGATCCCAGCTTAATGGCTCAATTAGCCCCCATACTTCTCTCAGACTCCTGTTTTCTTTTCTTCCTACCTCTGAAATGATCTAAACTCTCAGGCACAATTTGACCCTCGCTGTCGTGGTGCCGTTAAGCCCTCATCAATCAAACAAACAAGCTTTCTACTTGCTACTGAAATCCGAATGATTGATTCAGATAGTTTCAATATGTATTGCACCTGGTGTGGCTAACATGATCCGCAATGTTGCAAATCACCAAAATTAATTAAAAGATCAAAAATAAAGAGAGCGTGTGTACATCATCACTTTTCCAACTGGAAACTTTTACTTTCCACTTTTCCAACTTTTCTTATGGGGTGTTATTTCATTTTGTAATGTGAATGCCTGATCATCCCAAATATTTAGAATGCTTTGAACATTTAGCAGTAATAGGTTTGGCAAGAGTCCTTATGCAGACCTGCCAACTAGTACGATGTTGCCGTATTTAATACGGGAAAATGTTGAGAATACGATTGTACGATTTTTGGCACCAGAATACGATTTATTTATTTTTATTACTATTTTTTTTTTTTTTTTTTACTCATACTTTTTACTACCTGTAATTGATTGGTGCATGGGATGTAAATAACAATTTTTCGTCCGAGTGTAGTCAATCAGAACGTTGCATACGAGAGATGAATGATTGTCACGGTGCCTATATACAAACAAAACATGTGGTCCGGTAACTAACGTTACATGTGTAAATTGTAATACATGCAGTTTTAACAGTGTTTTAATCATGTTGTAAATTGTATTAAGCGGTAATTTTGTGAGTGATATTAATGTTTGAATATGGCTTTAATAATGGTAATTTTTTTTCAGCCACAGTAAACCTTTGTTTTGTACATTTTGTTTAAAGAGTACAGTTTTTTTTATCAAAAATACAACTTTTGTAGTTCCAGAATACAGTTTGGTGATCCTAAAGGTTGGCAGGTCTGCTTATGAGCAATTAATTTTTGTTAACTTTAGATTGGAGCTTCCAGGGGTGAAGCCAACATTTTGGATTTAAAGGGGAGGGGTGGGGGGTTGTAGAACAAAAGGTTTGCTGGTGAGGTTGTTTTTTTTTGGCCAAAATTGTGTCAACGTAGAGGACTTTGAAACTGTTCGGAGGCTGAATTTTACTGAAGAGCAAAAGAGAAAGGTCATTGCCTCAAAATGTAGCAAACTTTCTGGATTTTTAAAATATATTTTGGGAGCATAGGGGTGGGTGGGAGTCGACCAGGTCACCGCCCTATGCCCATGACTTCTTTGATTTGAAAATGTAAATTCTTTGAACATTTATTACCTCTTACTATTTGATAAAAACCATGTTAGTTATTTAGATGAAAGCTATAACATACACATGATTTGCTTAATTTTCTAATAATATGATTTGCTCAATTGTTCATGGTACCCAATAGATTTCAGCAGGTCTTGATGGAAATGTTATCCGTCATGTTGCACCATGCTCTATGTAGTGTGACTTGCTTGGTGCATTGCATGTAATTGGATATACTTTTTTGAAAATAGCCTACCCAACCTGCTCATATTGCAGTCTGGGTATGTTATGCAATAATTTATAGGAATTGTACACGCAATGTTATTTACAAAATGAAATGCGTTTAATTGAATGATACAACAGGTTATATATAGTTTTTAAAAGGCATATATTCCACGTACTAGCTTTGATATCATTTTTGGTATAATTCCTTTTAGGTAATGATTTGAGCATGCGGTGTATGGGGCCAACTTTGGAAGCCAATCTTATTGTAAAGAACAATGACGACGGCACCCAATCAATCCAAATTACACCAAATGAAGTTGGAATTCATTCGCTTGAGGTCAAATATGGAGATCAACACATTGCAGGTATATAGAAATACCATTAATTTGCTCACCATAATGCATTTCTCCATGATGATTTCTTCACCCCTACATTCCCTCACTTTCCCCCACTTGGGAGGTACTTGTTTCCCCATTTGTCCCTTGTACCCTCACTTGCCCCACCCTAGAGTAGTTCTTTATGGGAATATCAGCTAAATAAAAAAAAACAAGCCAAAATAAATCCATAGTAAAGGTATGCCAATTAGGGAAGGTTTACAAAACGTCCATAGGTATTTAGGCCATGAAATTGTACGTATACATGGGAGAGTTCAGGAAAATGGTATTTTCTTCAATTTTCCTATGTTATTTTAGTATTCGTTGAATTAGTTATCATTCATTAACATAATACTTAGTGATTTGCTCTCCCATCCAATTACATACAGTACATGTCACCGATGCTATGCACAAATCACAGAGCTGCGCTCCATGGACCCCTACCAGGGCTTTACCTCTGGACCCCACCAAGGGACCTTAAGCTTGTCTTTGGACCCTACGCCATTAAGCACACATGTCGCATGTGCAGTGACACCTTACGGCATCACAGCGTGATTTGAATAATAATCGGGTCTGACCAATTTTGGCCCCCCAAAAAATCACTTGAATTGCAAAGTGGGAATCCATATGAATAAGTTATGAATTTCCCATGAATTTGTTGTGCTCCTTAAAATTTCAAACAGTCAGACCCGACCTGATAAATAAGCAGGTCGGGTCAGACTTTTTCTCATTATTTTCTTTATTCTGAGAACCACAAGTAATTAGAATCAAATTCCCCTATCAATGGCCCCATTGTATTCGTTCTCCTGGTTGAGCAGTTATTCTAAGTAAGGTAAGTGGTCTCATTATTTGCTACAGTAAGTTTGTGGTCATAATTTACTGAAACAAATTTTTAAGGAAAAGAGCAAGTCATGCAATGCTTGAGAGACCAGTTAAAATTCCTTAAACAAGGCCATGTTCCACAAATACCCATTTGTAATAATAAATAATAAATTAAAGTGCTTATAAAGCCATTTCCAAAGCACTACTATTTCAAAGAGCTTTACAAAGAAGCCAACTGGTACAATTGTCACATTGAATGTGTTTTTTTCATTCATCTGCAGGAAGTCCATTCCAGGTAAAGGTTTCAGCCCCACCAGATGCGAGCAAGGTGAAGTGTTATGGGCCAGGGTTGGACCATGGAATAAAGGATACGGTCCAAGGCAGATTCATCTGTGAAACAAAAGGGGCTGGTGCTGGTCAGCTAAAGGTCAAAGTTCATGGCCCGAAAGGTAGAGTTGGTTTCTGTAAATTAATATGGCTTCCAAGTCCAAGAATGGCATGAAAAAAATATCAGAAAAAAAAGAAATGTATCAATTAAAATAAATTTTGATTTGATGAGTAAGCTGTACCTATTTTCAAGTTTCACAAAGTTTTATTCCTATTTGTTACTTTTGATATAACTTTTTAAACATAGAAGATTTGCAGTGTGGTTGGTAATGGTTCCTACGGCGATTACAAGAAATTAACCTTTCCAGGTTTCCAAGTAGGTCACGCCCACCATAGTAACGAAGTAACTATGTGGGGCAAACAAACCTCAAATCCGCAATTGTGCATTACCAATGCGTTGACATTTAGATGTTCGCGAGGCCTGCTGCAAGCTTTGATTCATTCATGGCACTTCTTTAGACGTTAAGATTTTTAGCAAATAGGATAAACAAATTCAGTTTGCTAATTGTTCTGGATAACAGCAATCATATTTACAAAGCCCGCAGCGTGCCCGTAAGTGCAATTTTTGTTCACCATTTTGCCGTCACTTAGCCTGTGTGTGCAGAAATTTGTTTTGTACAGTAAGTTGCATTGCCTACATGAGCGCGTGCCGTTAGCTAGCTATACTGTACCAGTACCGCGTAGGATGTTTGCCCCATCTTAGTTACGTAGATTTTGTTGCTAGGCAAATTCGTTTGGTGATTGGTTAAAACAAGTTGTCAATCATTAAACCCAGAAAGGTTAATTACGTTCATCACAGAATTGCATAAGATTCCTGCCATATCAAGACTGAGTCATGACAAGTAGATTGCCAGTGGCACCATCGAAGGTCATTCTTCTCTTTAGTTACTGCATATCCATTATCAGTGTACCTCACAGGAAGCTGAGCCATACAGACAGACAATGATGTAGTTAGAATTGTCTTAAGTTATCAGAAAAAAAACTTTACCAAGTCCGTGAAAGTGTTCCTTTACCTTTCATGTTGAAATGCTACAAGCATTGAAAATGAAATCCTCTTTCTCTGGAAAAGTTCTGTAATTCAAGTTTATTTCCCATTCCCAGAAAGCCAGTCATGATCACAGGTAATCATTGGGATTATATTCTTCCTTATAATCTTAGGAGGGACTATGTCAAATCGTTTCAGCATTTTCATAATCCTTATTTCATCTAATAGAATTGAAAATATAGACAAAGTCTGACATAATCCTTATTTCATATGATAGAATAAAAAATAACAAAATTTTCTGACCAAGTTTTATACCCCTTGGGAAATCTAACACAATTTTTTGTAATTATAAAAAAACTTTAATACTACTACTTAATAGTACCATGGGAGCTGCCATTTTCATATCAAAACATGCAGATTATGATGTCAGCAGCCCAGCAGGATGTTGGAATGCTTTGCATTTCTTTAAAATCTACCTCTATTTTCTAGCTTATAAAAATTGTTTTTTTGTCTGTAGGGGTCAAGGAAATTTTTGTTTACACATGAAATTATCAAAACATGCTGTTAAAACATTGTATCATATTTTGGAACAAAAACTTTAATCACATTTATAAAGAATTACATTATAACCCCTTACTTTTTCATGCTGGCTGCACCACTGGTCTTTTATCCTCCAACCTTGGTAGGCGTAAGATTAGTGACATATCTAGAAAGAGGAAGGGAAGGGGTGGAGAATCACCCACCCCAATATTTTAACCCATTGGCTGAGATTTGCACATGTCGGCACACCTTGTCGGTTCACTTCCTTTTACTTGCCTGCCCCCTCCAATCAAGAAGTGATGAGGTTATTTGAATGAATGTTTATACGCGATGTGTTATCCTATATTATTTTCTAGCATAGATCATATTGAACCGTGAAATTTTATAAGGATCAGATAAAAGTCTCTGAAATAGGAAACAGTGGATTTTTAAGCTATGCAATGACAGTAAACAGTCACAAATTGAAGATCAGTCGTTAGTTGCAGAAACACCCATATACGCAGAGTAGTGCATAGTTGATTACTACCTTCTTCACGGAGCTGCAGTGCAAAATATGAGTGTAATTCCTCTTCGCTACAGTATATAACCGAAAAGCAATGGCTACGCCAAGCGTTAGGACATTTATGCATTATTTCGTTAGGTATTCATTTGATATGCTATTGTATGTTGCCATTTTTGTGATGAGGTAGACTTTATTTGAGGAACTGTCTCATGAGTTTTTGGATTTCTCATGCATCTGATGTAATGAAGTTAGGCTCATTGGCCCGTTGCGCGAGCTTGTAATTAAACCGTCAATCTCTACCAAATTTCATTTTGAACGTTCTTGTAAAAATTTGGAAAGAAAGAATATCATTCATGGCCAAATTTATGATAATGGGACCCTTACTCATGTCATCGAACTACATGAATTTTACCAAGATCTAAGCTCAGACCATCAATTGTACCTGCTGTCTGCACCCCCTCCCTTTCATGTGTCAGCCTCTCCATCAGCCCTCCCTTTCATGCGTCAGCCTCTCCATCAGTCTGCATAATGGATGCAGTCTTTTGTGATATCGGGTGTGGGTGGTTATAACTCAAAGTCTGTATGCCAAGTCTTAGAAATTATGCTGAAACCCAGATGATGGCAAAATACTTCATGGACAGGTAAAAAGTGTACTTTTCAACCATGTATACAGGCATTAAGTTTTGAGATTTATTGTCTTTGAATTCTTTTTAAATAACATGTACAGTGCTCAACTTATGAGTAATCGAGGAATGAAAATCTGTTAATGTTTTGAAAAAATGTGATGTATGAACAGCAAAACACCTCAAAATGCTTGTTTCTTTAACTTATATATCTTTCCATAATTTTAGACCTTGAAAATATTCAATTGACAAATTATCCTCCCTTTATCAAAGAGAAATGACCCGTTTATACATCATAATAGTAATACAAAAATTTGCATATTTGCACAAAAATCTTCAAACAACTGTTAAATGGCAAATTTTGTTACTAATTTTGAAGAATTGTTTTGATTTCTTCATGTTTTTTAGTGGATGTTAAATCACTACCTGTCCATATACCTTTAATGTTTGAATTTTTTGAATACGTCTGTTATAATCATAATTTTTAAACCTTGGTAGTAAAATTTGTAAGCCCTAGCGAGATTTGTTACGCGTACTCTTCAATTTTCAAGCCCTAACTCTGCAATAAAACACATACTTCATTAAAACTAATAGTAAGATATTACTTCTGGACTACATGATGAATTAATTCTCTTTGGGAGGAATGGTCCATCAATCATTCATGGAATTGCACAAATTCCTCCATGCATATCTATTTTTAGGGTCAGCCAAGGACTAATCTGTTCCACTTCACTTCAAAGAAGGTGTGTGGCTTCAGCCCTATGAATGACCTATTGTGTACAGTGGAACAATAGCTGGTTTCTAGCAAGTGCAGTGTGAAGAGGCTCTAAGCTTGGAATGTGGGATTACCCTGTGTTGTGTATGGTGTAACAATAGCTGATTGCTAGCAATTGAACTGTGAAGAGGCTCTCAAGTTAGAAGGTGTAAATTACCCCTTGGAAGGGCCCAAGGAATACAAATTCTTACTGTAGAATCTGGAAATTCAGCTAGAAGGATTTTTTGGGCCTAGGCCTTCAAATAAATTTTTTAAGCCCTAACTCTGCTATTTCATTAAAACCTAGTGTGGATGTTGCCTTTGGACTAAGTGCACATTTTGAAAGCCGTAGCGGGATTTTTGAACCATATCAGGGGATTTTTAAGCCCTATCGGGGGATTTTTTGCAGTCCTAGCAAGACTTTTGAAGCCCTAGCAGGATTTTTGAAGCCCTAGCAGAGATTTTTGTAGCCCTAGCAAGGGATTTTTGCAGCCCTAGTGGTTTTTTTTAAAGCCCTAGCGGGGATTCTTGTAGCCCTAGTGGGTTTTTCTTAAGCCCTAGCAGTGGATTTTTGTAGCCCTAGCGGAGTATTTTTGCAGCCCTAGCGGGGGATTTTTGCCGCCCTAGCAGGGATTTTTGTAGCCCTAGCAGGAGATTCTTGCAACTGTTGCAGGAGATTTTTGTAGCTCTAGCGGGATTTTTAAACATATTTTCGAGCCTTAACTCTGATATAAAACACAATTTTCATTCAAACTTATTACGAGAATCTTTCTTTTGGACCAGATCTTTATTGGCATATGCAGGGCTTACAGGCAGAGCATTCTTCAATTCTTGCACGTGACTCATCACATGACTCCCCATAACCACTTGGCAGCAGTTATGCCAGCATATTGGATGCATGTGTGTTGCCAGACATGTATGCTGGAGGGGAGAACTTCCTATAAGCACTATACATCTGTTATGTTGGCATATAGGAATGCATGTCTGTCATACTAATCTTATCTCCTCCAGTGGTGTAACACACTGGAGGGAGAAATGGGCGGGAGTGGGAGGGGGGGGGGGTCCAGACCCACTACCACATAATCTTTTTTTTTAAATATATTTTTTTGTTTGAAAAAATGAAATGATTGCATGCCCACTTTTGAACATATCGTCTTGGGAGGAGGGTCTAGGACCTTCTCAGACCCCTAACTTTTTTAATGCTGGTTACACCACTGACTGTAGGAACCAACAAATCTGTCATACTGCTGGTATGGCTTTTGGTTTATGGGCATACCCCTACTACTTTTAGTATGAAGTGCCCACACCATGGGTTTACAACTTCCTCCTTTATAGTTATCTTGACAATGTCGTCTTTTTACTTCCCATCACACACTTCTGTTTTCATGCACTCCTATGTTCACACTCCTGTGTCCAGACACTCCTGTGTTTACACACTCCTGTGTCCACACACTCCTGTGTCCACACACTCCTGTGTCCACACACTCCTGTGTCCACACACTCCTGTGTCCACACACTTCTGTGTCCACACACTCCTGTGTACACACACTCCTGTGTCCACACACTCCTGTGTCCACACACTCCTATGTTTACACACTCCTGTGTCCACATACTCCTGTGTCCACACACTCCTGTGTCCACAAACGCCTGTGTCCACACACTCCTGTGTCCACACACTCCTGTGTCCACACACTCCTGTGTCCACACACTCCTGTGTCCACACACTCCTGTGTCCACACACACCTGTATCCACACACCTGTGTCCACACACTCCTGTGTCCACACACTCCTGTGTCTACACACTCCTGTGTTGTATGTTAACCATTGTTGAGAAAACAGCAATTGTTTTGAGATGTATGAAATATTTGACATAATTTTCTTTGGACTTTTAGGTGCCTTTAAGGTTTCCATGCGTAGGAACGACACAAAAGACAGAACGATTGACATAAGTTACAATCCCACAGAGCTGGGTGAGTACAGCGTGCATGTCCTGTGGTCTGGAATTCATGTACCGCATAGTCCATTCAAAATCATCGTCGTGGAAACAGAAAAGGATCTTGAGGAAGCAAGAAGAGACTTCCCAACCGGAATGGAATGGGGTCGTCAGCTAAGCCAAAATGGAGGATGGACAGAAGATTTGTAAATGAATTTCCATATGAAAAAAAAGATAATTTGTCAATTATATTGTGAATTTACTATCAATTTGATGGGCTTAGATCAAGTTTTAAAAGAAAATCAATTACAAACAGGATCATAAAATTTCAAAGTACAATTTTGAGCATTTGGCTTAGACATGTCCATCTGTTTGATTATGTTAACAATAAAAAATGTTGGTAAATGTTTTCATCTGCATGGCTGTTGAATGCATAGGCTTAGGGGACCCAAGATTTTAAAGGAGAGGGCAAGATAATTTTGAATGACTATTCATCTTTGCAAAAAAAAAGGGTAGCCCACTAACTAGGTATGTAGAGACTTTTAGGTCTTGTTTTTCATGCTTTTGGGCCTTTGTTGACAAAGTCCATCCACCAATTTTGCCAGTATTTTGACTTTTTTTCTTCTTCTGGAAATAGGCGAATTCTTATGCCATCCTGTATGGCTTATGGAAGAGTTCACATATTTATAATGCTGTAAATAAATAAATCATTATTTGATTTCAACACAAACAAAGCTGTTATAGAATAAGATAGATAAGTTGTCTTGCCTTCTTTATTCAATTACTTAGAAAAAGCTCACAATCTCAACTGCCCACTCATGGCCAGTGATGTCATGCTTCAGTGCATATATACTATTCATTTTTTTTCTATATATGTACTGAAGCATGGCTTCTCTACCCATGTCTGGGCAGTTGGAATTGTGAGCCTTTCCTTATGGAAGAAGATGATGGATTCAGACAAGTGAAGGAGAGCCCAAGCTCTGCAAAAAGAGTCATCTTTTTGATGGCATACCAGGTAATCTTTGGTCGTCCCTTAAAATATTCCTCTGAATGAAGAAGGGTGATCCTACCTAATTTCTCTTTGTGTTGCAGATTTTAAAAATATATATATATATATATATATATATATTTATTTAAAAAATAGGAAAACTATTTTGGGGTCCAATTCCCAGACATTCCTGGAGTTTAGTAGGAAATATTTAAGTGCAAGAGCAACTGTTGACCAATATTCTAATCAATGCTGGAGGTAGGTCTGTCTAGAATACATGTACAAGATGGGAAATTGGCAACATTGCCTTCACTGCATGTGGAAAAGAAAGGCCCTCCATATTGCATAGGGGCAGGAAGTGTCCTTCACATTGCATAAGAGCAAAGGAGCCAAGGAAAATTCTTCATAATTTGTGTTCTAACTTTTCAGACAATTTTCTATAAATATAGATTTAATGGGTAGAATATTTCAGGATAATCTTACTTTTGGCCTGGAGATGTCTACACTTACACCTTATTTAAGACAATCACATAATAAGTGAGTTTTGAATAAATGCTCTCTTGTAATTGTTGTGTATAATTAGAATCGCTTGTGAATGATCATTAATGACAAGCTTTTAATTGTAGAATCCCTTTAAGTAAGGAATACTTAAAGGATTAGTTCAGGGGTCAAGCAAGTCCATCGTATATGAAAGAGGACTTCAAAACAAACAAAATCGTGAAGAAAGCATTATCACGAATCTTTTTTAGTTAAGGAGATATTTAGGTTTAAAGTTTGGTATCATTTGTGTAGAAACGACTGGAATCAGACTAGTTGTGGCATCACAGCTTCAGATTCTGTAGAGTTTTTATGTATTCTATCCTATTTTGTCCTGCGATTTTGTTGCTTAAAAACCATTGGATATGTCAAGAAAGTAGTAAAAGATAATCTTGTGAGGGTATTTATAATTTACCACATGAATAAAGGTTGAGGGAAAATAATTCAAAATAATTCAAATAGTAAAATAGTTTAAAATAAATTTTCTTTGAAATACATTACCAATTGTTATGAATGTGAAGAAGACCTTTCATAGTAGACTTACTACACCAGGCATTTCTACATATATAAGTTTTAAACTTGAATATTTCCTTAACAGAATAAGAAATTGAAGTAGTTTCTGCACCCATGACTTGTCCTTCTCCTTGAAAATTTGTTCCAGCAAATCATAACCACAAACTTACTGTAGCAAATAGTGAGACCACTTTATCTTAATTAAAATAACCACACAATAAGAACTTCATCCATTGCTAATATGATATTCAGCACCAACTTCCACAACAACCAAGGTTTTCAGAATAAAGAAAATAAAGAGAACAAATCTGACCCGACCTGGTTATTTATCAGGTCGGGTCTGGCTGTTTGAAACTTTAAGGAGCAGAACAACTAATGGGCGGCGGCATTTTGTTTCTTTTGAAATACTCTTCAAATAAGATTAACGTGCTTGACCACTGAACTCATCCGTTATTAATAACTAATGAATAAAAACTTCTCCCAGACTAAAAAAAGTGTAATCTAATATTTTAAATATTGTTTTATAAAGAATGATAGTGCGCTGAATAATTGGTTATGTGTGTACTCTTCCTAATTTGAGCAAACAAGTTAGACACTGTTTGACATGTAAGGCAGTTTACAATGCTGAATATAAATCATTGATATTATATGTATATAGCTATGTATTTCTTTTATTCAATATAAGCATATATAAGATTGAATTGTATTTTCCTTTACATTTTCTGTGTTTGCACAATTGTCAGAATGCCAAATGAATTTCACTGCCAATAAATGTGGTGCATTTATTTAGATGTTTCATTTGTCAAGGAAGTCTTTCTTAGATCAATATTTGTGTTTGTGTGCATGTTAAGGTGGGAGGTGGGGGAGGGGGGTGACATCAGTCAAATTTAAGGTGAAGCTTTTAGGTAGACTTCCTTTCTTTTTTAAGTATTGTGGATGTGCTGTCTTCAGCCCCTCCCCCCTCCCCAAATGATAATGATAATAATAATAATTTGTTGGTTGGTTGGTTGTGTGAGTGAGTGAGTGAATGAAGCGAGCGAGCGAGCGTGCGAGCTAATGAATGAATGATTGACTAAAAATAGATAAGCTACAGCACTGATTTGATCAAGTTTAGTGCGTTTAAAGTAAGAACACACAAAAAAGTACAAATACCCCATGATTGTCTCATATTATTGATTAAAATAAAGTTAATGAAACAAATCCTGCTCTTTTCAATAATATGGACATTTTCTTTGAAGTGAGGTTTAGCCTCAAAAGGCCTATAGCATTAAAAAGGTGTGTGTAGGGGGATATTATGGGAAATTGACAATTCAAAAATTGAATTTAGAGAGTCATGAGATGCCGGATGAAAGTAATCTACAACATATGACAACATTAATGAAACAAAGCATTAGTGATTAACGAATTTACAAGCACAAACCACCCTCCCCCCCCCCCTTCCCCCACCTTTATAATGCTGTCTTTTGAGGCTAACTTTACCTGTTTAAAAAAAAAAAATGTTTATATTGACAAGACAACAGGTTTTGTTAGGGTTTGTATTTTAATGAAATACATTAATTTTGTACATACGGATGATAAGTTTTCACTTACAAAATTAAAACAAAGTGATATTTAAAGGACTTAAAGGAGACATTGGTATTTTCCAATTTTGCCTGATTGCCTAGCTGTCAAAGAGCTTTAAATTCTGAGTATGATAATCTTTAAATTGATCAATATCTGTAAAATTTAATAAATGTGGCTTTTATTTGGAAATAAGTAGTATATTAGTGAATATTTGAATACGGGAAATTGGTAGTGCAAATTTTAAATTTTGCCAAACATGTTAATGATTAGGACTGAAATTTTGAATATTGTTGATTAATTGGTTTTGCTTATTTCACATTGTTTTTATCCATGCATTGCTTGATTCTTATTTATCCCCATTTATGGAAATCTATAGAATGTTCCCTTTGGTTGATGCTAAACCTTTAACTTGTTTACCGCTTTCCACCAAATTACGATTAAAGGAGCACTAGGCCAAAAAATGAAGGCGCTTGTTTTTGCGAATTTCACATATATCATGCACAAAAGATCGATAAACTTCATGTCTCCATAGCCCACAGACGACGTGAGGGCAAAGGTTATTTGAATATTCATATTAACTAAAAAATTGCTATTATACTGTTGCATGCTAGATAAGCATTTTTTTTTTTTTTTGGGGGGGGGGGGGGAATGCGCCTTCACTTTTCAGTCTAGTGCTCCTTCAAATATTTCAGACTTTTAAATAGTATGTATTCTCTAAATAAAATGATATCAATTGTGTATAATATAACAAAGCAAACAATGTAAATAATTGCTGAAATCTGTGCATATATTTAGTATCAAAATAAACAATATGATGAAATCTATTTTGTCTTTTTTGATTGGTTATTATAAATGATAGTACATGCTTTGACAGGAACACAGGAACAGGAAGACACTTATGGGGATTTAGTGAGTGGGGAAGGGGTGGGGGTTAGATTAACCACCAAGTATCTTCAGTCCCGCGGTTGTTTTAGGTGAACATATGCTATCATGTTACCAGACCTCATTAATTTTCTTAATATTTTGGTAAATGTTAATAAATTTTCCAATAATATTACCAATTTTTTTTCTTTCAACATTACATTGTTCAATTTTATGTTAATAATTGAGCAATGTTACCCCCCAACATACAGAATAAGTCATGCAAACGAAAACTTGAAGTGAAATCTTCCCAGGGAGCAGTTTCTCTCTGCCTGTCCATATAAAAAATGCAAGCTTTAGCTTTAGCAAGTGTAGAAGTCGTGGAGAACGAATGATATTTCAAGCAAAAATTAAAATCATAACATTTCCTGTGCGTTTATCTAAGTGTTTAAAATTATTGATTTTTTCCCCTTCTGTCCCTATCTATACGTAACGCAACCTGCCATATACTAGTTATTGAATG